>OX632362.1:6710033-6717533 GCA_951751655.1 Ophion costatus | reverse complement strand
AATCAATCGATGAATCAATCGATCAATCAATCGATCAATCAATCGATGAATCAATCGATGAATCAATCGATCAATCAATCGATCAATCAATCGATCAATCAATCGATGAATCAATCGATCAATCAATCGATCAATCAATCGATCAATCAATCGATGAATCAATCGATGAATCAATCGATGAATCAATCGATGAATCAATCGATCAATCAATCGATCAATCAATCGATCAATCAATCGATCAATCAATCGATCAATCAATCGATCAATCAATCGATGAATCAATCGATGAATCAATCGATCAATCAATCGATCAATCAATCGATCAATCAATCGATCAATCAATCGATCAATCAATCGATCAATCAATCGATCAATCAATCGATCAATCAATCGATCAATCAATCGATCAATCAATCGATGAATCAATCGATGAATCAATCGATCAATCAATCGATCAATCAATCGATGAATCAATCGATGAATCAATCGATCAATCAATCGATCAATCAATCGATCAATCAATCGATCAATCAATCGATCAATCAATCGATCAATCAATCGATCAATCAATCGATCAATCAATCGATCAATCAATCGATCAATCAATCGATCAATCAATCGATCAATCAATCGATCAATCAATCGATCAATCAATCGATCAATCAATCGATCAATCAATCGATCAATCAATCGATCAATCAATCGATCAATCAATCGATCAATCAATCGATCAATCAAACGATCAATCAATCGATCAATCAATCGATCAATCAATCGATCAATCAATCGATCAATCAATCGATCAATCAATCGATCAATCAATCGATCAATCAATCGATCAATCAATCGATCAATCAATCGATCAATCAATCGATCAATCAATCGATCAATCAATCGATCAATCAATCGATCAATCAATCGATCAATCAATCGATCAATCAATCGATCAATCAATCGATCAATCAATCGATCAATCAATCGATCAATCAATCGATCAATCAATCGATCAATCAATCGATCAATCAATCGATCAATCAATCGATCAATCAATCGATCAATCAATCGATCAATCAATCGATCAATCAATCGATCAATCAATCGATCAATCAATCGATCAATCAATCGATCAATCAATCGATCAATCAATCGATCAATCAATCGATCAATCAATCGATCAATCAATCGATCAATCAATCGATCAATCAATCGATCAATCAATCGATCAATCAATCGATCAATCAATCGATCAATCAATCGATCAATCTACCAATCAATCAATCGATCAATCAATCGATCAATCAATCGATCAATCAATCGATCAATCTACCAATCAATCTACCAATCAATCGACCGACCGACCGACCGACCGACCGACCGACCGACCGACCGACCGACCGACCGACCGACCGACCGACCGACCGACCGACCGACCGACCGACCGACCGACCGACCGACCGACCGACCGACCGACCGACCGACCGACCGACCGACCGACCGACCGACCGACCGACCGACCGACCGACCGACCGACCGACCGACCGACCGACCGACCGACCGACCGACCGACCGACCGACCGACCGACCGACCGACCGACCGACCGACCGACCGACCGACCGACCGACCGACCGACCGACCGACCGACCGACCGACCGACCGACCGACCGACCGACCGACCGACCGACCGACCGACCGACCGACCGACCGACCGACCGACCGACCGACCGACCGACCGACCGACCGACCGACCGACCGACCGACCGACCGACCGACCGACCGACCGACCGACCGACCGACCGACCGACCGACCGACCGACCGACCGACCGACCGACCGACCGACCGACCGACCGACCGACCGACCGACCGACCGACCGACCGACCGACCGACCGACCGACCGACCGACCGACCGACCGACCGACCGACCGACCGACCGACCGACCGACCGACCGACCGACCGACCGACCGACCGACCGACCGACCGACCGACCGACCGACCGACCGACCGACCGACCGACCGACCGACCGACCGACCGACCGACCGACCGACCGACCGACCGACCGACCGACCGACCGACCGACCGACCGACCGACCGACCGACCGACCGACCGACCGACCGACCGACCGACCGACCGACCGACCGACCGACCGACCGACCGACCGACCGACCGACCGACCGACCGACCGACCGACCGACCGACCGACCGACCGACCGACCGACCGACCGACCGACCGACCGACCGACCGACCGACCGACCGACCGACCGACCGACCGACCGACCGACCGACCGACCGACCGACCGACCGACCGACCGACCGACCGACCGACCGACCGACCGACCGACCGACCGACCGACCGACCGACCGACCGACCGACCGACCGACCGACCGACCGACCGACCGACCGACCGACCGACCGACCGACCGACCGACCGACCGACCGACCGACCGACCGACCGACCGACCGACCGACCGACCGACCGACCGACCGACCGACCGACCGACCGACCGACCGACCGACCGACCGACCGACCGACCGACCGACCGACCGACCGACCGACCGACCGACCGACCGACCGACCGACCGACCGACCGACCGACCGACCGACCGACCGACCGACCGACCGACCGACCGACCGACCGACCGACCGACCGACCGACCG
The DNA here is from genome assembly GCA_951751655.1 of Ophion costatus. Taxonomy (NCBI): domain Eukaryota; kingdom Metazoa; phylum Arthropoda; class Insecta; order Hymenoptera; family Ichneumonidae; genus Ophion; species Ophion costatus. The sequence goes on along the minus strand of OX632362.1, from coordinate 6,714,872 downwards.
ACCGACCGACCGACCGACCGACCGACCGACCGACCGACCGACCGACCGACCGACCGACCGACCGACCGACCGACCGACCGACCGACCGACCGACCGACCGACCGACCGACCGACCGACCGACCGACCGACCGACCGACCGACCGACCGACCGACCGACCGACCGACCGACCGACCGACCGACCGACCGACCGACCGACCGACCGACCGACCGACCGACCGACCGACCGACCGACCGACCGACCGACCGACCGACCGACCGACCGACCGACCGACCGACCGACCGACCGACCGACCGACCGACCGACCGACCGACCGACCGACCGACCGACCGACCGACCGACCGACCGACCGACCGACCGACCGACCGACCGACCGACCGACCGACCGACCGACCGACCGACCGACCGACCGACCGACCGACCGACCGACCGACCGACCGACCGACCGACCGACCGACCGACCGACCGACCGACCGACCGACCGACCGACCGACCGACCGACCGACCGACCGACCGACCGACCGACCGACCGACCGACCGACCGACCGACCGACCGACCGACCGACCGACCGACCGACCGACCGACCGACCGACCGACCGACCGACCGACCGACCGACCGACCGACCGACCGACCGACCGACCGACCGACCGACCGACCGACCGACCGACCGACCGACCGACCGACCGACCGACCGACCGACCGACCGACCGACCGACCGACCGACCGACCGACCGACCGACCGACCGACCGACCGACCGACCGACCGACCGACCGACCGACCGACCGACCGACCGACCGACCGACCGACCGACCGACCGACCGACCGACCGACCGACCGACCGACCGACCGACCGACCGACCGACCGACCGACCGACCGACCGACCGACCGACCGACCGACCGACCGACCGACCGACCGACCGACCGACCGACCGACCGACCGACCGACCGACCGACCGACCGACCGACCGACCGACCGACCGACCGACCGACCGACCGACCGACCGACCGACCGACCGACCGACCGACCGACCGACCGACCGACCGACCGACCGACCGACCGACCGACCGACCGACCGACCGACCGACCGACCGACCGACCGACCGACCGACCGACCGACCGACCGACCGACCGACCGACCGACCGACCGACCGACCGACCGACCGACCGACCGACCGACCGACCGACCGACCGACCGACCGACCGACCGACCGACCGACCGACCGACCGACCGACCGACCGACCGACCGACCGACCGACCGACCGACCGACCGACCGACCGACCGACCGACCGACCGACCGACCGACCGACCGACCGACCGACCGACCGACCGACCGACCGACCGACCGACCGACCGACCGACCGACCGACCGACCGACCGACCGACCGACCGACCGACCGACCGACCGACCGACCGACCGACCGACCGACCGACCGACCGACCGACCGACCGACCGACCGACCGACCGACCGACCGACCGACCGACCGACCGACCGACCGACCGACCGACCGACCGACCGACCGACCGACCGACCGACCGACCGACCGACCGACCGACCGACCGACCGACCGACCGACCGACCGACCGACCGACCGACCGACCGACCGACCGACCGACCGACCGACCGACCGACCGACCGACCGACCGACCGACCGACCGACCGACCGACCGACCGACCGACCGACCGACCGACCGACCGACCGACCGACCGACCGACCGACCGACCGACCGACCGACCGACCGACCGACCGACCGACCGACCGACCGACCGACCGACCGACCGACCGACCGACCGACCGACCGACCGACCGACCGACCGACCGACCGACCGACCGACCGACCGACCGACCGACCGACCGACCGACCGACCGACCGACCGACCGACCGACCGACCGACCGACCGACCGACCGACCGACCGACCGACCGACCGACCGACCGACCGACCGACCGACCGACCGACCGACCGACCGACCGACCGACCGACCGACCGACCGACCGACCGACCGACCGACCGACCGACCGACCGACCGACCGACCGACCGACCGACCGACCGACCGACCGACCGACCGACCGACCGACCGACCGACCGACCGACCGACCGACCGACCGACCGACCGACCGACCGACCGACCGACCGACCGACCGACCGACCGACCGACCGACCGACCGACCGACCGACCGACCGACCGACCGACCGACCGACCGACCGACCGACCGACCGACCGACCGACCGACCGACCGACCGACCGACCGACCGACCGACCGACCGACCGACCGACCGACCGACCGACCGACCGACCGACCGACCGACCGACCGACCGACCGACCGACCGACCGACCGACCGACCGACCGACCGACCGACCGACCGACCGACCGACCGACCGACCGACCGACCGACCGACCGACCGACCGACCGACCGACCGACCGACCGACCGACCGACCGACCGACCGACCGACCGACCGACCGACCGACCGACCGACCGACCGACCGACCGACCGACCGACCGACCGACCGACCGACCGACCGACCGACCGACCGACCGACCGACCGACCGACCGACCGACCGACCGACCGACCGACCGACCGACCGACCGACCGACCGACCGACCGACCGACCGACCGACCGACCGACCGACCGACCGACCGACCGACCGACCGACCGACCGACCGACCGACCGACCGACCGACCGACCGACCGACCGACCGACCGACCGACCGACCGACCGACCGACCGACCGACCGACCGACCGACCGACCGACCGACCGACCGACCGACCGACCGACCGACCGACCGACCGACCGACCGACCGACCGACCGACCGACCGACCGACCGACCGACCGACCGACCGACCGACCGACCGACCGACCGACCGACCGACCGACCGACCGACCGACCGACCGACCGACCGACCGACCGACCGACCGACCGACCGACCGACCGACCGACCGACCGACCGACCGACCGACCGACCGACCGACCGACCGACCGACCGACCGACCGACCGACCGACCGACCGACCGACCGACCGACCGACCGACCGACCGACCGACCGACCGACCGACCGACCGACCGACCGACCGACCGACCGACCGACCGACCGACCGACCGACCGACCGACCGACCGACCGACCGACCGACCGACCGACCGACCGACCGACCGACCGACCGACCGACCGACCGACCGACCGACCGACCGACCGACCGACCGACCGACCGACCGACCGACCGACCGACCGACCGACCGACCGACCGACCGACCGACCGACCGACCGACCGACCGACCGACCGACCGACCGACCGACCGACCGACCGACCGACCGACCGACCGACCGACCGACCGACCGACCGACCGACCGACCGACCGACCGACCGACCGACCGACCGACCGACCGACCGACCGACCGACCGACCGACCGACCGACCGACCGACCGACCGACCGACCGACCGACCGACCGACCGACCGACCGACCGACCGACCGACCGACCGACCGACCGACCGACCGACCGACCGACCGACCGACCGACCGACCGACCGACCGACCGACCGACCGACCGACCGACCGACCGACCGACCGACCGACCGACCGACCGACCGACCGACCGACCGACCGACCGACCGACCGACCGACCGACCGACCGACCGACCGACCGACCGACCGACCGACCGACCGACCGACCGACCGACCGACCGACCGACCGACCGACCGACCGACCGACCGACCGACCGACCGACCGACCGACCGACCGACCGACCGACCGACCGACCGACCGACCGACCGACCGACCGACCGACCGACCGACCGACCGACCGACCGACCGACCGACCGACCGACCGACCGACCGACCGACCGACCGACCGACCGACCGACCGACCGACCGACCGACCGACCGACCGACCGACCGACCGACCGACCGACCGACCGACCGACCGACCGACCGACCGACCGACCGACCGACCGACCGACCGACCGACCGACCGACCGACCGACCGACCGACCGACCGACCGACCGACCGACCGACCGACCGACCGACCGACCGACCGACCGACCGACCGACCGACCGACCGACCGACCGACCGACCGACCGACCGACCGACCGACCGACCGACCGACCGACCGACCGACCGACCGACCGACCGACCGACCGACCGACCGACCGACCGACCGACCGACCGACCGACCGACCGACCGACCGACCGACCGACCGACCGACCGACCGACCGACCGACCGACCGACCGACCGACCGACCGACCGACCGACCGACCGACCGACCGACCGACCGACCGACCGACCGACCGACCGACCGACCGACCGACCGACCGACCGACCGACCGACCGACCGACCGACCGACCGACCGACCGACCGACCGACCGACCGACCGACCGACCGACCGACCGACCGACCGACCGACCGACCGACCGACCGACCGACCGACCGACCGACCGACCGACCGACCGACCGACCGACCGACCGACCGACCGACCGACCGACCGACCGACCGACCGACCGACCGACCGACCGACCGACCGACCGACCGACCGACCGACCGACCGACCGACCGACCGACCGACCGACCGACCGACCGACCGACCGACCGACCGACCGACCGACCGACCGACCGACCGACCGACCGACCGACCGACCGACCGACCGACCGACCGACCGACCGACCGACCGACCGACCGACCGACCGACCGACCGACCGACCGACCGACCGACCGACCGACCGACCGACCGACCGACCGACCGACCGACCGACCGACCGACCGACCGACCGACCGACCGACCGACCGACCGACCGACCGACCGACCGACCGACCGACC
>OX632362.1:6671506-6709833 GCA_951751655.1 Ophion costatus | reverse complement strand
GACAAATTTGCACCCAAAAGAACAATCAAGATTCCAAGGGTTTGGGAAGGGAAAAAATGGTACTCAGAGGATATTACAGTAGCAGCCAGAAGAAGAGATAAGGCATATAGAGTAGCAAGTATCACTGGTTTGGAAGAGCAGTGGCAGCAATTTAAAATAGAAAGGAATGCGGTAGTTAAATTAATAAGAGCAAAAAAAAAGGAATATTATGAACAGACGATAGACGATAATAAGAAGGACCCGACAAAAATGTGGAAAACGTTAAAAGAATTGATTAGAGGAGAACCAATGGGTGCACGGGAAGTAGAGAACATAGATTTTGAGATATTGACGGGCATGATGGGATGTAACATAGCTCATAAATTTAATGTGTATTATGTACAAAGTATAAACAATATAGTTAATTCAATACAGCGGGATACGGCAGGGAGTCCAAACAGGCGAAGGATTATAACAGGAGTTGGGATGGATAAGGAAAGAATAATGGACAAATTTAGTCGGGTTGAAATAAAGGATCTAGAGAAGATAGTGATGGAACTTCCAAAAAAGAAGGGAACAGAAGAAGGCATATCAAGTGATATACTAAAATTGGCGTTTAGTGCAATCAAAGAGGAATTTGTAGAAATAATAAATGGGTCGCTAAGAGAGGGACGTTGCCCAGACAGCTGGAAAACTTCCACGATTATACCGATCCCAAAGATGAACAAGGCCGCGAAAGCCAGCCAGTACAGGCCAATTAATATGTTGCCACTATACGAAAAAGTGCTAGAATTAGCTGTGAAAAACCAAATCGAAAAACACCTAGAAGCCAACGACATTATAACGGAACATCAGTCGGGATTTAGAAAGCAATATTCGTGCGAAACGGCGATTCAAACTGTTGTAGATGAATGGAAAATGGACATTAGTGAAGGGAAAATGGTAGGAATAATCTTCATGGATTTAAGACGAGCGTTTGAGACAATAGACAGGGAAATATTATTAGACAAATTATACCAATATGGAATTAGAGAAAGGGTATTAGATTGGTTCCGTACATACTTAAGAAATAGAACACAGCGAGTTCGATTCAATAATGAATGGTCTGAAATTATTTCCAATGAACATGGTGTGCCACAGGGGTCCGTATTAGGGCCATTGTTATTTATTATATATGTCACGAGCCGTTCTTTTCATTTTCTTTCGAGAATTTCGCAAGAGCGGCCGTGCCTCGTGCCTTCCCAGGGTGCGGTGCCCTCCGCGATCACCAGGAATGTGCAGAGTCGGGGTGGCGTGAGTTTGACTGCGTTCGACCACTCAGGGCTCGATCACGCGGTGCTGACGGAGCGGAGTCTCCTTTTTCGTTTTCTCTTCACTTTTCCATCCCCGCTCTCCAACAATAATTATAACCATTGTTGAAGAGCGAGAAATACTTTTCTCCCAATTTAGTCTCCAGTAGAACTCCGAACCATCGAGTACTGGGAAAAAGGCTCCTACCCGTTAGCCTTCGCATAGCGTGCCGTAAATCTTGCGGATACAGTACAACCCCTTTGTAACCGTCGTTTAGTCGCGTGGGTTGTTAGCTGTCCCGTGAAGTTGCTCGCGTCGCGAATATAAGTCTCGGGCCGATAATTTTAAGATCTTTTAATATTTCCTTAATTATACTAAATGTAGTTTGGTCTCATTTCATTATACCGGTATTCTTATTATTTGGCGATAGTCGCAGTACGTGCGCTGAAGTTAAATTAGCAATAAATTTTCCGATCAATTGTATTACTTCGATAACACTCTGCGAGTGTTACACTATCAACAATACCATCTCGTGCCTGCGCGTCATTGTGTACCACCTCCACGCAGTCACTCGCAGTGATTCAGCGACATCGAAGTGTAAGTCGCTCATATCTATATTGTAACGTTTGTACGGTGTGCGGGAGAGTGTATGTGTAGGCATAAGAGTGTGTGTGTAGGACGTCGCACCGAGGCTCCTTGCGCTATCATATGTCAGACTCGCGTCAGCTATTCGCCTTTTAAACGCGCGTTATATCGCATTCCTTTTAATTTTCTTTAATCTATATTTGTATTTTCTCATTACTTATTGGTATAATATACGTTAATTATCGGTTGGGTGAATCTATGTATTATCGTTATTTTCCTATTTCACCCATTTCAGGACACAAAATAAGCGGGCCCGTATGGGACGCAAAGTAGAGAGGGCCCACATAAATAATTTAACTCGTGCTTCTCGCGAGTAGAGTTGTGGGGAAATAAATACCCCGTGCCTTCGGCACGTAACATATATATAAATGATATAGTTAATTTGTGTCCCGAGGATGGTGCAATAAAAATGTTTGCTGATGATACCGTGATATATGTAACGGGTCAAAATAGTGCGGAAGTGGAAAGAAAGATGAATATGTTATTGAATATAGTGGAAAAATGGATGGACAGAAATAAATTAAAAATGAATGTCGAAAAAACAAAATATATGATTGCCAGCAGTGTAAGGAAAAGCGTGAGTGGGAATATTGTACTTAAGTGTCTAGATGGAACGGAACTGGAAAGAGTGGAGGCGATGAAATATTTGGGTATAATTATTGACGATAAGCTACGATTCAAAGATCACTGTGAGTACATGTTAAAAAAAATTGGTAAAAAAACAAGTTTCCTAAACAGATTAGGGCATTACGTATCTGCGTATACGAGATGTGTCATATATAAGACGATTATCGCACCTCACTTCGAATATTGTGCAACACTGTTAGTGGGTATGGGAGAAACAGAGTTGAATAAACTGCAGATCGCGCAAAACAGAGCGATGAGAGTCATATTGCAATGCAACCGATACACGAAGGTGGAAGATATGTTGAGTGCGGTGCAATTTATGACAGTAAGGCAAAGATTGTACTATAATGTATGTATATTCATATTTAAAGCCGTGAAAAATCTGCTGCCGAAGGAACTGAAAAGTCGGTTACAAATAGTGAGAATGAGGAGTGGTAGGGAAACACGACAAGCAGAAAATATAGTCATACAATTTCGAAAAACGCGTAGCGCACAAAAGAGCATGTACTACGACGGAGTAAAAATGTATAATGCATTACCAGCTGATCTAAAAGGATGTGAGAAAGTGGAGCAGTTCAAACGAATGTTAAAAGAATACGTTGTGTCGACAATAAAGTGAGATGTACTTACATTTAAGGAAATATCTAAGGAAATATGTACTTAGATTTAAGGAAACAGATTTAAAGAAATATGTAACACTATGTATAACAAATAGCTGAGAAAGCTAATAAACATCAATCAATCAATCAATCTCTCTCTCTCTCTCTCTCTCTCTCTCTCTCTCTCTCTCTCTCTCTCTCTCTCTCCGTCTCCGTCTCCGTCTCCGTCTCCGTCTCCGTCTCCGTCTCCGTCTCCGTCTCCGTCTCCGTCTCCGTCTCCGTCTCCGTCTCCGTCTCCGTCTCCGTCTCCGTCTCCGTCTCCGTCTCCGTCTCCGTCTCCGTCTCCGTCTCCGTCTCCGTCTCCGTCTCCGTCTCCGTCTCCGTCTCCGTCTCCGTCTCCGTCTCCGTCTCCGTCTCCGTCTCCGTCTCCGTCTCCGTCTCCGTCTCCGTCTCCTTCTCCGTCTCCGTCTCCGTCTCCGTCTCCGTCTCCGTCTCCGTCTCCGTCTCCGTCTCCGTCTCCGTCTCCGTCTCCGTCTCCGTCTCCGTCTCCGTCTCCGTTTCCGTCTCCGTCTCCGCCTCTCTCTCTCTGTCTCTCTCTCTCTCTCTCTCTCTTTCTCTCTCTCTCTCTCTCACTCTCTCTCTCTCTCTCTCTCTCTCTCTCTCTCTCTCTCTCTCTCTCTCTCTCTCTCTCTCTCTCTCTCTCTCTCTCTCTCTCTCTTGCTCCCTGAGTCTGCTCTACTCATATTTGGTGACCACGTAAGAGAGGCTAACGATAAGAGTCGATTGATGATACTTGTTTCGTCTGGTCTACTCATATTTGGTGACCACGTAAGAGAGGCTAACAATAAGAGTTGATTGATGATACTTTTTTTGTTTGACTTCAGCAACGCATTCGATGCAGAGTCTCACATACATCTTCTCCGTAAACTGAAGTTGACCGGCTTCTTCGATTCTGCTTTACCCTGCAGAGTCTCGGCTGCATAATGCATGCATACTAATCAGTCGAAATCAGATTGCATAATCAACAGTCGCTGTATTTTTTCTTGTACTCATATTCCGCTGTCAAATGTTTATTCTTGAAATTTTAGTCTACTATCGCATCATGACCGAAGAATATACGTTAATCAGATTAGAACCGATCTATAATTTCGAAAAATATCGTCCGCTACCACACCTCGAATAGCGTGGGTAAAAGAACCCAATTCACTAGGCTAAAAGCTTGGTGCAAATGTGCTCTCGGCTGCATAATGCATGCATACGAGTCAGTCGAAATCAGATTGGCTAATCAACAGTCCCTGTATTTTTACTTCTAGGTTTTTCTGTCTTTTCTCTCCTCCTCCGCCCCTATGTGTCATAGCATTCACTGCATTTTTTCTCCTCCTAGATGTGATCGTCCTCTATTCATATCTCTTTTTTTGTGTAAGTCTTTCTCATTCCACAATACTTCTTTTTTGCCTTTGTATTCTCCATCCTGACGTCTACTTTTTTCTCCCCCCCCCCCCACCTCACTTCTTGTTCCTAAATCCCTTACCTATTCTACTCTTCCTTCCATTAGCATCTTTTTCATCACTTCCATTCCCGCCTCCTTTGTTGACCTGTTCTCTAATTGTGTTCTTATCATCATTAGGTTTCTTCTTTTCCCTCCTCATTCTTTATCTCGCAATGTCTTCCCATCTTCCATAGTTTTTGCTCCATGTCTTTTTCTTCCCCCTCCCTCCCTCTACGACGCACTCTAAATCAGGTTGCCTAATCAAATGTTGCTGTACACATGTTAAGCAAGCGGTCTTCTATGTTTGATGCGATTTTGATTTGTTAATAGAACGATTATTTGCATATTTTTGGAAATTTTAAGAAGGAGGCTATTTACATGACGCTTAATTCGTTTCAATTTTTCAAACCTTGGAATATTTTTTTATCATTGCAGCTACAGGACAACAGTCTGGCCGCTCAAAGGAACACCACACGTTCGAGTCGAACATTTCAATACAGAATTACCCAATACAAATTCTCCTAATGTTGATCTTTTTTTGACGTTTTAACGATTTCCTTGACTTTTGTTACAAATGTGAGGAAATTTTTTTTCAATATTTGTCGTTATGTTTTGTTCGTTTTTATTCGCTGTGGAAATGTTGACTGCATTTTATTTGTTCATTCTATTATTTTTTTTTTTATTACTATATTTCCTTATTAGATAAGACCGAAAAATAAATTGTAGGCAATATTTTTCATTTACAATACACGCTTGTAGTAGCAATACGGAAGATGCAAAATAGATTCACAATTATCCAATGTAGATAAAATATTTTAGATGACGGACTTTGCCCAAGTCTATTTATCCGCGACGAAAAGTGACAAATTTAAGTTTGCTATCTCCAGATATTTTGCGGACAGTTAGTTAATAATTGAACTCGTCCAAGGATATGTTTATAAAATGCATTAATTGTAGAGAGGAAAATGTAATTTTATGGTTGTATAACCGATCGATAAAAGGAAATCCATTTTGCACCTTCGACAAATATGTATTGTTACCTGGTGTATTTTTCCGCCTCTTCTTCGCTCGTCTCTTGTGCCCCCTGGATCATGTTTCAACGTCACCGACCTGCGCCTTTATTTGTCGCCTTCGTTTTTTCCGCAGGTTTTTTTTCGACTTGTTGACACTGAAAAAAAAATATTTCAAAAATTATCTAAATAAAGAAATTCTCTAGTCCTTAGTCACGACGTTAATATTGTAATTAGTACCTTCATTGGTTTCTACTGGAGCCTCTGGCAGGTTGGTGAGCAGTGAAGGTAAAGGTGGAGGTGGGACTTCTCCCAATGAAACCACCTCAGCAGGTTGGCGAGAATCCGGTAGGTCATCCAGCGGACCTGCTTCCAATCCTTAAATTAAAAAATTGATATAATCAAATTGCAACAATACAATAATACTTGACGAAGTACACATGAAGCAAAAATCCTATTCAACAACTTGAATCATTACCATTAATTTCCAGACCATAATATTATCAAATATTCCACCGTTACCGTATTCGTCATCCGTTTGGGGCTCGGTACAAGACGATGTATCGTGGTGAGTTTCATCGTAAGCCGTAATTCTTGCAATCGTTATTTATTGTTACAATTTTGACCTTATTCTCTTTATCATATTCAATGGGGTGATCGAAAATAATCAAGTTAATATTGTAATTATTCCCGTTATTGGTTTCTACTAGAGCCTCTGGCAGACTGGTAGGCGGTGAAGGTGGATTTGGGATTTCTCCCAATGAAACCACCTCAGACCTCGGTTGTGGAGAATCCGGTGGGTCATCCAACTGACCTGCTTTCAATCCTTAAATTGAAAAAGTAATATAATTTAATTGCAACAATACAATAATACTTGCCGAAATACACATGAAGCAAAATTCCTATTCAACAATTTGAATCATTAGCATTAATTACTGGACCATAATGTTATGAAATATTCCACCGTTACCGTATTCGTCATCCATCTCGGATTCGGTAGAAAACGACGAATCGGCTCGATCCACACCTGATTTTACAAGGAAATAAATATTTTTGATGTAATTATAAATGTGTCGTTTTTTGTTTGGATAATTCATTGCTTCTGGAATTTGAGCTTTGGAATCAAATAAAGGAAAAAGTTTTTACAAGATTTTCTCAAACCGAGTTTAATTCAATGAACTGAATGTTTGAATTTTTTTAATTCATCCTTCATAGCAAATTTTCTTTACGTATGTTTTTTAAAAGTAAACAGATACATTTTGCTACTTTTTATACAGGTTCGTTTTCGAACCGCTCTAGCTATTTAATAGTTTATCTGAAATGTTTAGCTGTAGACATTTTTTGTAGAGAATCTCATTTTCTTCAAAATTATGTTAATGGAATATTCGCAAGATTTTTTCAGTCGATCTTAAGCAATATCTACCGAGACATTTATTTCCCTATGTTCATCGTTCATCTTTTCTATGTTCATCTATAGAAGATGGTAACAGCTGGATGGCTTAAATAATTTGATTTTGAGCTCTCCTACTAGATAACTTCTTTTTTTTATATTACAGAACCATTTTACCTTTCGGAACTCGAAAATCATATCTTTTTTCTGAATACAGCCTGACGTTTAATGATATTTAAATTTACCATGATTGAATGCCGGCTCAGCTATGTCGTCGGTTTCGCTGGGCATCGCATCATACTCCGGATCGAATTTTTCCATTTGATTACTATGGGATTTCTGGCGTTTCACGGTTATACTCTTTTCTTATCGCAGTATTGCTTACTATAGTAGGTATCTCTTGAAAAATGTACAGATTTTCATTGACATAATTTTTAGCGATACATCTGAAGAAGAACATTTTTCCAAGTTCAATGCTGAAAAATTCTTGGTTTTCATTCTACTCCGCAATAAGAATATTGATTATATAGGAATCGAGCAACATAACCATTAGATGATTCGAAATGCAAGCAGTCAGGGTTTTAAAAATCATATAGGATAAACATGCCGATTAACATTCATTTTCTATTGATCTGAATAATTAATTGTTTTTTATATAATTGTGCTGACAATTTCAGATTATATTTTACATTTGAAATGTAAATGCTTTCATTATCTTATAATATAGTGGATTTTCGGGAAATTCAAACATTTTTTCTTAATTCGGATATCATCTGACCGATGAGTTGTTATAGATCCTCGTTTTTTTGTCAATACATTATTGTACTCGTCTATTCATTTTGTTGCCCTACTTGCTGCATCGTTAACCACTTCCAAATTTTTCAATGTCTATTTCATCGCGTGTCCATTGTCATAGATCAATTTAAAAAACTCGATTTTAATTCCAAACCTCTCACCAATTGTTTTCGAGTGCGTTAAAATGAAGTAACAATCAAATCACAGATATCCTATATATTTTTCAGCTCGCAATGTTGAAAGCAACCATCAAAAACTGTGCAATAAAAAAAATAGTAAAAGAAGTATCGTTAAAAATGGAAAGATCATTTATGGTACATGAACAATTATCAGACAAAATCAAGCAACGTATGGTGGGCAAGCTAAAAAATATTGATGACGAATATGATTGCCCTGAACGGTTCAAGGTAAAAACTATACAATATATTTGTCGTCTGATCGTTGTTTTATTTCATCGTAGTCAAAAAAAAAATGACGAGGTTTAAATTGGAATGGAGTTTTTTTAAATCGATCTATCATAGTGGCCACATTTCGAAAGCTTGCAGCATTCGAAAAATTTGAGAGTTGTTAACGATGCAACAGGATGGGCAATACAATGAATAGACGAGTACGATAATATATTGACAAAAAAAAGAGGATCTAAAACAACTCATAGTTCAGATTATAGTCGAATTAAGAAAAAATGTTGGGGATGCCGGAAAATCCACTATATTCAAAGGTAATAAACGCACTACCATTTCAAATGTAAAATATAATCTGAAAGTGTCAGCTTAATTATATTAAAAAACAATTAATCATTCAAATCAAGAGAAAATGAATGTTATTCTTCACGTTTATCCTATATGATTTTGAAAACCCTGACGGTTTGTATTTCGGATAATCTAATTGTTATGTTTTTCGATTCATATATAATTAATATTCGTATTCTAGACTAAAATGGCATTAAAAAAAAGAATAGTTTGACATTAAAGATGAAAAAAATGTTTTTCTTCAGATGTGTCGCTGAAAATGATGTTAATGAAAATTTGAAAAACTTCCAACGGATATCTGCTACAAAGTTGCACAATTTTGAAAGCAATACTGCGATGGAAAAGAGTATAACCATGAAATGCTAGAACTTTATATTAATCGAGTGCCAAAATTCGAGGGATTAGAGGAAATATTCAGAATCGGAATTGGGACCTGGGGGCTTCGCAATACATTTTTAATATTGGATTTGAAGAAACTTTAATCCATGGAGAAGGTACTAAATGTCAAGTCTAAATAAGGGTCCCCCTAATTATACATATATACATTAGAGGGTTTCCTATTTTGGGTACTTGTGATTTTTCTTTACGAAAGGCCTAAATCAGTTCCAAATCGAGAAAAAAATCTTGCAAAATGTTACCTCAATATTTTTAGTTCAACCTCTTTCCCCGAGTAATCAAAGTCTTAAATGGGAAATATGTGTATCTTTACTAGTTATTATTCGCACTATTTTTTAATTCAGTACAAATTCGGTAAAAACTTTTAATTTGGCTCATATGTTGCTCATAGTATAAGATAAAATTGAGTACTATATAAGTATTTAATTATTGGATTCCCGATCTATATAAATATCTACATTTTACTAATTTTTCTCTAAAATTTTATTTCTTGGCGCCTCAATGTTTTTCATCAGTCGATTGAAATATTTATTATCTCAAAGATAAGTTATAGAAATTACAGTACGTCTATTCGCAAGAAAATTATTTCCTAGTGTATTTCAGGCGACATACATAAGATGATTAATAAAACATAAAATAGTATAATCATTTTATGTTACTGTTTTACTGAATCAGAATACCTACAATCGCGAGCTACTTGCAAAACATACTGCTGTTGACTTTCATTTTTGAACAATCGTCCATGACAATCTTGCATTAATTTGAAAAAAAATACATTTAATACTGGAAAAGCAAAAGATATGGATTACATGCATGAAAAAGTAGTATAAAATATTATGACAATAATGATAAAAATTATTTTGTAAATAACTCTATATACATATATATATATTGTAACGGTTCAACTGTACAGCCAAGCCATCGTCACACAGAATACGATAGCATCAACCCGTTTACGCGATACCTACGTATTCTGGCCAGCGCAGCGTTCGGAGCGACCGGCCATGTCGCCGGCCGGGCAGGTCACTTGCGCTAAGAATTGGGGCGAGCCCGCGACACCTCGCAAGAGGCTCCGCCCATCGCGAGGAGCAAGACCACCGCGGACTCGCAAGAGTTCCCGCCTTTAGCAGTACATATCGCGCTTCAGGTGCTTTGACCACTCCTATCATACCGAGAGTGCGACCAAGATTCATCGCGACGCCTCTTCACACCGAATGCGCGCCTAATATCCTAGAGAGGAATAATCGGGTATATCTTACCCCTCGAAATGGCTATAGTGTGCGAACGTCCTGGAAGTTACCAACGCTGTCACCCCACCATCGGAGTGTTCCTCGGCGGCGTGATTCCCTACCTAGTCCTCCGGATCCGCAAGAGAAATGGAATTTCTCCTAATGGGCCTGGGGCTATATAGGGGCGTGCAGGAGTCAGAGCGGCACTGTGTCGCAAATTACAATCAATCTCACGTGGAGTCACCATCATCCGAAACCTCGGATCACAGGATGGGGACCTTGCTGCCGTCGCCCTGGTCCCATCCTAGAACAACCTCAGCTTCGGGTTAGATACTCTATTTCCTTGGGAAGCCCCAGCATTGCGCTGGAAGTCCAACCTTGGAAATAGAGTCGTCGTGGTGACTGCTAGTCAGGGAACTAAATAACATCCGATCGATTGTCGCTAGGACGGTCGATCGCCATACTACGCATCCGACGCACGTATACTCGGAGTGTGCAGTCCGAGAAGTGCCGATCGCGCTTCGCTGCACAAGAGGAAATTCTAACCAGCTTCTCTGGTTTTTCGTCCTCCTCGCCTGGCACCGAGGAGATCAGCCGTCCCTTCCGGACGGCCCCGCTATGCGCCCTCGAAGAGCACAAGTCCTCTTCGAGTTCGCGCATTACTAAAACGCTAGTACCTCTAGCGCGTGAGCGACACGGCGTGGCACCCGTGCGCTTAGTTGCATTTAGCAACGAGTGCCAACTGGATATACCGCCATATAAACCGACACGAATCATGTTCAAAGGGTACTCGCATTCTTCTTACAGAAGCAGTCCCGAAAACGGCGTAACGCGTACCGACGACGCTCGCGGTCTGTGCGAGTGCGAGCGAGAGAGCGAGAGAAAAAGAAGAGAGAGCGCGGCCGTGGAACCGCACGCGCGCTACACCTCGCATGAATCACCTTATCCTCGTCACTCCCACCAAGGCAGCTTTTCTCGCCGACCTTCCCTGACCCTCGTAAACGTCGCTATAACCGATCAAATCCCAGTAAACTCACGGAATAAACCACTAACAAAATTCATTGTTGCACCACCCAAAACAAAACTCAAAAATCCGAAATATCGAATGCCAATGATGACGGATTACAATAGGCGTCTCTGAGACCCTCAAAAACCACTGAGGCATCTCCTAAAAATCCACCTTAAATCCGCGTCATCATTCCCGGCACCAAAACGTACATCGCCCTCCAGGAGGCTACGGGAACCCCGAAATTTCCACCGGCAATCCATTCGCCGCGTATCCTCGTTTTCCCGGACATCCGTAAGAACGAACAACCGAAAACGAAAGGAAAACTTTCGCCTAAAATCGCGAAACGTTTCAATATATATATATATATATATATATATATATATATATATATATATATATATGTTGTAACGTGTTTTTTTTGGTATCACTCCGCTGGCCCGCCGGGCCCCTTGGTATGCCCGGCGAGGGCGTCCTCCGGCTCGGGGCCACCATTGCCGCCACGACACGATTCCGTAGGGTCCCGAGTAACCGCGTATTATTTGCTAATCCCGTCTGTATTTCTATCTATTTTCTTTATTATGGAATGTAAACCCGACGTCGAGGTTTCTCCCGCGGGAGGAAGCACGCGCCGTCAACAAAGGAAACATCAGAGGCAGCGGGGATGGGGAGGTCGAACGTCCACTCTGGGCTGAACATCGGGAAAACGCAGGGGGGGCCCCCTTAAGTGGCTGAACGATTGGAGCGGCCAAGGTCCCTGCGACGACTCCAACGTCACGACTCCCCCAGTATTCGGAGAGAAGGATTGATCGAGGCCGGATCCACGCGCCGACCTTGCGTCTCCCCCCCCGTTTTAGCGAGGTCTCTCTCAGCCCGTGTAACCCGGAGGATCGAGAGGGTTGCGGGTATTCTTCCCGCCAAGACCGGAGTTCGTGAGGGCCAGCGCGCCGAGTTATTCTTTCGTCCCGGGAGTTACGCAATTCGAAACTCGCGCTCAAATTACAGGCGAACTCCCGGAACAATCGGCACGACACTGCCCTCTCGCGCGGTGTTAACGGTAAAGGAGAAGAGTGGGGAGAGGCAGTGGGTACGCGTCTCGCGCGCCGGCCGGCGTGCCGGGCAGCTTCTCGCAGGGTACCGAGCCGGACGGACGTGTGACGACCTACATCGGCGGTCCTGTATTATTGCCGGTGAGCCCCGCTTTGCCCGTTGCAACAATCCGAGTAGATACCCGACCGCGTGGTCGATCCTCGATCTCGGGTGCCTTTTTCGTGGCCACGGCCTTTGTCGCGTTCTTAGATCCCGTCCTGCGTAGCTAGCGCGTATTGTCGGGAAATCGTGTCGTGGTTGCGCGCGGGAAGCTCAATCGCGTTTCGCGTTTCGCGTCGAGTTTTGGCTCGAAGTTAGTTCATAAAAAGTGTGAGTGAGAGAGAGTGCTTGTCCCGTTGGAACGCGTCGTCCTCGGTGATCCCCCGGCCTGCGGCGAGGCTTGAGCCAGGGGAAGAGGGGAGGAGATTACCCTTCAGTCGGGACGTCCCAGCGGAGAACCAGCCTCCCGTTTATCATCGGGGAGCGGGTTCGAACCCGCGCGGGCTCCCTTTCAGGTAGACTTCATCTACCGGGTGCCCCTTTCCTCGTGGCGGGGATTTTTCCCGGCTTTGTCGCGGGGGGGAGGTTGCTGTGTGGCGGCGCTCGCGTAAGTAGCGACCGAGGCATTTTTCCCGGGATATATATTTTTGTCTTATATTTAACGCTCGGCCGGGTAACCGATTAGCGGGGGCCTGGTTTTACAATATTAAAGTGGCCGGTAGGGGAGAGAGTGAAGAGGTCAAACGAGCTCGGCGTAGAGTGTATGTGAGTGTAGGCCCCGGTCGCCATTGGTGTGAGTGTGCGCGCGAGGATTATTGTCTCGCGAGATTTCCCGCGTATTGTATATATTCTTTGTCTCTCATTTTGTCCCGTGTTCCTTGCGAAGGAGGGGAAAATTGTCGCGGAATAAATTTATTGACGCTAACCTTTTATTGTGCAGGATTGACACCTAACCCATCCCCTCTACCTTATCGACGAGGCTGCAGTTTGGCCGGACACTGCGTTCCCTTTTCTTGTCCCGACAAGCCGATTTTCGGCTGGCGCCCTATATAAATTGTCGGGACGGGAGGAGGGGAGTTTTGTGACTCTCTCGATCCTTTTTTTTCCCATCTCCCTCGATTTTGCGGTCACAAATTTGGCGCCCAACGTGGGGCTGTGTCGTTGCGCGCAGAAAATTTTATTTTACCTCGACGAATTTAAATTTGAATTTATTCCCGATCTTTCGTCTCATTCGCAACCGTCTTTATCGTGTTCGTGTATGTTTTTTTTCTTGTGTCAATATCGTAGTCGTCCCTTTGTTTCCGTCCTCTAGAAAAAAAAAAATTTATTTTCAGCGAGAGATCGAGCGAAATATTTTCGAGGTCTCGAGTATCGTGTGCTCGAGATTTCTCGCGTCGCTAAGCCGAGTTTTTTTTTCTGCTCGGCCGGTGAGTCCAGCGCGAGCGATGGCCTTGTGCCCGACGCTCGCGTCAGCCGTAACGATCTTGTGTTTACGTTTCGTTTGCGTTCGCACATTCTAGATCCAGTACACGAAGTAACGACCTCCCGAGCGAAATAATACGGATCCCGATTCTTCGTCGATATTCCCGTCTACCGGGTGTACCAAGGGATAAAGACCGCGAAGTCCCGACGAAACGTTCCCGTTATACCGGGTGTACCGAAAAACGAGTGGTGAAGGAAATATGCCCGATACGTAAGCTTGGCTTTGGCTTGCTGCTTTGTTATCTCTTTTGAGTTTCTCTATTAATTTATCTATCTTTTTTTTATATTCTTGTCTTTGCGCTGACGATTCTTCCGATCTTATAATATTGTGTTAAACCTTGTTTTTTTTTCTCTCCTTTTTAATTGAACGGTTTCCATTTTACCTTATCGACTTTTATATTCATTTTTTTTTCTCTTTTCTTTCTCTCTTTTCTCCTTTCTTTTTCTTCCTTTTTCCCCCTTCTCTTTCCTCTTTTGCTCTTTCTCACTTTCTTTTTGTAGTGACGATGGTAGATTAAAATTTTGTTTATTTATTTATTTATTTTTCTTTTTTTTATTACAACTCCCTTTTGGATGATTGACCGGCATTCAATTGTGATTGTTGTTCCTATTTATTCAGATAGTCTATTTATTGGTTAGGCCTGTATTTATTTTATTTATCGTATTTATTTATTTTTCTCTTTATTTATTTATTTTTGATTTTATTTATTCTTTATTTTATTTATTTTATTTATTTTATTTATTTTATTTATTTTATTTATTTTATTTATTTTATTTATTTTATTTATTTTATTTATTTTATTTATTTTATTGATTTTATTTATTTTATTTATTTTATTTATTTTATTTATTTTATTGATTTTATTTATTTTATTTATTTCATTTATTTTATTGATTTTATTTATTTCATTTATTTTACTTATTTTATTGATTTTATTTATTTTATTTATTTTATTTATTTTATTTATTTTATTTATTTTATTGATTTTATTTATTTTATTTATTTTATTTACTTTATTTATTTTATTTATTCCGTTCCGTTTATTTATTCATCTCTTTCTATTTAGTCTATTGGGTTCTATCTTAGTTTTTTTTTTCTATTTATTTATATTTTTATTTTTACTTTTCTTTTCGCCCTTCTTTTTAATTCTTTTTATTCTTGGACGTCACTCGCTTATGTATTTGACTTTCGCTCGTGTAGTTGTTGATTTATTGATTTATTTCCTTTTTTTTATTATTTCTTTTGTGTGATTTCGGGGCGGGCTTACTGCTTCCCCCACCGCTCGCCCCCCCTAACATTATTTTCGGCCTATTATTTTACTGCTTTGGGCGCGATTCGCTTGGGAGAAGCTCGTACACCGCGGGTTGATTAGTGACCCCCCGCTTTTCGCTGCCGCTTGGCTAATAACACCCAGGTCGCTCGTTAGTCCCGCGAATATGGACGCGACGGGGGAACGGGTTGACCCCCCGCGCAGGGAGCGTCTCACGACGGACCGCTTACGCTGCGAACTTGAGCGGCGCGGTTTGCCCATTACAGGAACCCGTGATGAGTTATTCGAGCGATTAGATTATATCCTTCGCCGTCCCTTTAGTCCCGAATTGGACGATACCGGCTTTACCCGATTTCGAGATCGAGTGGTGCCGCCATTCGCAGAGACGGAAGGGATGGGACTTCCGGCTGATCGGGGGTTCGAGGCTCGGAGGAGCCGAACCTTGGAGGATCCCATCATCGCCGCCCGCCGGGGTTCGAATGTGACTTTTCCGCCCGCCGGTCAGGAGGCCACGTCGAGTTACCCGTCGTCCGGTCATTCGCCCGTGGGGTATGCCAGACCTTCGGGATCGGTGACGATTCCGATTGAGGTTGATTCGGGGGCGCCTTCGGATTCCGCACCGGGAGGTTATATGATGATTCCCCGGGCGGAGGCTCGAGGACCTTGGGTCAATTACCCGCCGCCCCTTACGAGTTACGGGGCAGGGAGTACCATCCCGCCCGAGATGGCGAGTCGAGAAATCCCGCATGTTGGCCGTTCGCGGTTGGCGGATCCGGGGGACCCGTCCAACAGGTCGACCCCGCTCATAAAGGGAGGGTTCCCTTGTGACCCCATTTTACCAGCGTGGTCCGCTTACGAAATTTTACGCAAGTGGGACCGGAAATTCAACAGGAACCAGGGCGAAGACATTGAAGCCTTTATTGCCCAGGTTGAAGAACGTCGCGCGATGGTGGCCGTCTCGAACCACGATTTAATTAATTGCTTGCCGACATTTTTGGGCGGAATTGCCACATATTGGTTTCGCAACAAGGAACTTTCCATTTATTCATGGGGCGACCGGGTGTCGCCTCTCCGCGTTAGGTTTGGAGACCCCAACTTTCAGTTTATGTCGCGAGACCAGATTTCCCGTAGAGGTCAGGGAGAGTATGAGTCGGTGTCCAATTTTCTCACCTGCATCAGGGTGGGCGCGGTGCGCGTACCCGGGTCCCGGAAAACAAAAAGGGAGCCGGGCACTAGGTCCTCCGTTTCCGTCTATTTCTTTTATTTTGTTGTTATTCGTATCCCTTTTTCTTATGTATCACTTTTGGGGTTCCCCCGCTTTCTTCCTTTCCTCGTGGTTGTAAGGAGGCGGTGAGGTACGCGCCCCGAATAAGCGGATAAACCCGGAAAGAAGGGCTGGTGACACCCTTGGTTCTCCCTCTCCCTTTCGTCGTCCTGGAGGTATGGAGTTCCCGTGGGTATGGTCGTGGTATGGCGGATGAACTCCCGTGAACTTCGGCGACACGAAATACGGTGTGTAGCAGATATGAACTCCCTTATTTTTTCATTTTTTTTTTGACTATAATGATGACACGACAGGGCGCTACGGAATCGGGCGTGATGGAGGTCGTCGCCGCGTGGCGTGATTGGCGGGATAGCCGGGCGGGGCTGAGATCTCGGCCGGGGCGGCCGATGTCTGGGGAGGGGGTGTTGTAACGTGTTTTTTTTGGTAACACTCCGCTGGCCCGCCGGGCCCCTTGGTATGCCCGGCGAGGGCGTCCTCCGGCTCGGGGCCACCATTGCCGCCACGACACGATTCCGTAGGGTCCCGAGTAACCGCGTATTATTTGCTAATCCCGTCTGTATTTCTCTCTATTTTCTTTATTATGGAATGTAAACCCGACGTCGAGGTTTCTCCCGCGGGAGGAAGCACGCGCCGTCAACAAAGGAAACATCAGAGGCAGCGGGGATGGGGAGGTCGAACGTCCACTCTGGGCTGAACATCGGGAAAACGCAGGGGGGGCCCCCTTAAGTGGCTGAACGATTGGAGCGGCCAAGGTCCCTGCGACGACTCCAACGTCACGACTCCCCCAGTATTCGGAGAGAAGGATTGATCGAGGCCGTATCCACGCACCGACCTTGCGTCTCCCCCCCCCCCTTTTAGCGAGGTCTCTCTCAGCCCGTGTAACCCGGAGGATCGAGAGGGTTGCGGGTATTCTTCCCGCCAAGACCGGAGTTCGTGAGGGCCAGCGCGCCGAGTTATTCTTTCGTCCCGGGAGTTACGCAATTCGAAACTCGCGCTCAAATTACAGGCGAACTCCCGGAACAATCGGCACGACACTGCCCTCTCGCGCGGTGTTAACGGTAAAGGAGAAGAGTGGGGAGAGGCAGTGGGTACGCGTCTCGCGCGCCGGCCGGCGTGCCGGGCAGCTTCTCGCAGGGTACCGAGCCGGACGGACGTGTGACGACCTACATCGGCGGTCCTGTATTATTGCCGGTGAGCCCCGCTTTGCCCGTTGCAACAATTCGAGTAGATACCCGACCGCGTGGTCGATCCTCGATCTCGGGTGCCTTTTTCGTGGCCACGGCCTTTGTCGCGTTCTTAGATCCCGTCCTGCGTAGCTAGCGCGTATTGTCGGGAAATCGTGTCGTGGTTGCGCGCGGGAAGCTCAATCGCGTTTCGCGTTTCGCGTCGAGTTTTGGCTCGAAGTTAGTTCATAAAAAGTGTGAGTGAGAGAGAGTGCTTGTCCCGTTGGAACGCGTCGTCCTCGGTGATCCCCCGGCCTGCGGCGAGGCTTGAGCCAGGGGAAGAGGGGAGGAGATTACCCTTCAGTCGGGACGTCCCAGCGGAGAACCAGCCTCCCGTTTATCATCGGGGAGCGGGTTCGAACCCGCGCGGGCTCCCGTTCAGGTAGACTTCATCTACCGGGTGCCCCTTTCCTCGTGGCGGGGATTTTTCCCGGCTTTGTCGCGGGGGGGAGGTTGCTGTGTGGCGGCGCTCGCGTAAGTAGCGACCGAGGCATTTTTCCCGGGATATATATTTTTGTCTTATATTTAACGCTCGGCCGGGTAACCGATTAGCGGGGGCCTGGTTTTACAATATTAAAGTGGCCGGTAGGGGAGAGAGTGGAGAGGTCAAACGAGCTCGGCGTAGAGTGTATGTGAGTGTAGGCCCCGGTCGCCATTGGTGTGAGTGTGCGCGCGAGGATTATTGTCTCGCCAGATTTCCCGCGTATTGTATATATTCTTTGTCTCTCATTTTGTCCCGTGTTCCTTGCGAAGGAGGGGAAAATTGTCGCGGAATAAATTTATTGACGCTAACCTTTTATTGTGCAGGATTGACACCTAACCGATCCCCTCTACCTTATCCACGAGGCTGCAGTTTGGCCGGACACTGCGTTCCCTTTTCTTGTCCCGACAAGCCGATTTTCGGCTGGCGCCCTATATAAATTGTCGGGACGGGAGGAGGGGAGTTTTGTGACTCTCTCGATCCTTTTTTTTCCCATCTCCCTCGATTTTGCGGTCACAATATATACACATATATATATACACACATATATATATATAAGTAGTATGGGGTCCACTATGGCGACCCCCACTCCTCATCCCCACTCCTACCCCCACTCCTCGGTAGCCGAGGTGGTGCGGATGGAGTGGGGATGGCTTTTTTATCCCCTCCCCGCGCCCGAGAGGGGCGTGGAGGGGGGGGTGGCCGGAGCGGAAGGTTCGCCTCAGCGGCCCCTTTTTTTTTTGCTTTAATAAAATGCGTTCACAAAGTATACATTTTTATGATATGTACATGATATCGCTGTTAATTAACCGTTTCAACTGATGGTTTATGAGATTATCGGTGACGCTTGTTCTGGCGCGTGCGGAGAGTTCGCCGGGTGTACAGGATAGGGTGCGTTGAACACTTTCCTGAATTGTCGTTTTCCTTTTACGAACCCGTCGCCGTAAGCGACGCGCTGTCATGCTGAATATTTCGGCTGCGATTACGCTGACAAGTGCATTTTTACACTTTGTCACGTCTTCGGTGGAGCGATGAAGCCATGCCATGTAGCCGTTTATGCGTTCCTCCAATAGCTGTGTTGTATCCCCGGCTCGAGTCGGGGATACAACATTGGTGGCAGCGGTGGGATCTGCCGAAAAGTTCGTTCGTTGTGTGTGGACACGCACAACTACCACTCAAGCACCATAAACGAGTGACCGAGTCAACCCGTGTGCTCGAGTGAGCCAGCCCGACCGAGTCGGAAGAGGAATACAGAGGAAAGGCTACAGCCAAGCAGAGCCAATCCCAGAAAACCCGGATCCCGAGGATCAACGGAAGAAGGACTCAACAATCGGAGAAATCGTACCCAGAAGCAGTGTACGAAACAAAGCAACGAAGAACAGGACGATCAGCAGTTCATCAACCAGCATGCATCTTGCGATCATCTACCTGTAAGTGACGGAACATTTCGTAAATAAAAATCCTCCAAAGCCAGAGAATTCGTCTATGTCGGACGAAGAAAAAGCAGACCGGTATCGATTGCCCGGGAGACACGAACTATCGCGATCGTTAGATTCGTTTTTTAACACTGTCGTCATTTACGACGGTGAAAGTGATTTAGGCCGAAAGCGTCGTAGGGAAAATCCAAGCACAGAAAAATTAGATTTGACTCCCGTAACGTACGCGAAATATTTAAATCCGAAGCGACAACATAATCAGCCTTCGGAACACAATTCGTCAGACGCGTCGTCCAGTGCTGATGAAACATTTAATCCAGTTGAAATCGAAAGAAATCGCGAATTGAATCGCCAAGATTTTACGTTATTAAATCAACGGACAGTAATAATGGCCGAACACGACGACTATATGTCAATGAAAGAGGCTCGAATGAGCATTCCCGTATTCGACGCCTCCAAACCACAAGACGTTACAGATTTTATACGAGCAATAAAATACGCGTCGACTCGAGTCCGCGCAGAAAATGTCGCGGATTTATTACAAGCTATATTGCATCTCAAATTGCAAGGCAAGGCCGCGGCAGACCTGCGTTACAAAGACGTAGAGACGTTCGACGATTTGCTGACACTATTAAAATCACTGTACGAGGCGAAGCGAACAGTCCCCGCGCTACAAATCGAATTCAATTCCTGTAGACAAAAACATGACGAGACTGTACAAGCTTACGCAAACCGCGTCGAGTCCATAATGATGGATTTAATCACGGGTTGCACGCCCATGGTCAATTCGGAATCTGTTCGAAGAGCAATCGAACAGTTAATTAGGCATTTTGCCCTCAATAATTTCGAACATGGACTTCGCAAGGACTTACAGCTAATAGTAAGGTCACGAGGGTACCGCGAATTGGGCGAAGCCATCTGCGGAGCAATCGAAGAGGAAAAATCGGTCGAAGGGACCAAAACAATCGCGAAGAGCGTCTCCCACAGAAGCGGACGGTCCGCACCGTCACACGCCCACGAGGGGCGAAAATCGTTCCCATTCCAAAGGCCCGCGTCGCATCAGGCGCATACGCAAGCGCGTTATAGCTTGCCAGTGCCAATGAAAACAATTAATCAAGCAGAAATAATTTGCAATTATTGCAAAAAACCGGGTCACAGATATAACGACTGAAGAAGAAGGCCAGGATCGCAAGGCCCGAGTAGCCCACAGAAGCATTACAATTATGTGCCAAACTATAAGTTCCCAAGAATACAAAATGAATATAGGCCAAATGAAAGAAACCAAGAAAATACGCCCAAAAGAACCGTCAGTTCAGCAGTCGGCGTTCTTTCCATAGAGAAAGAAACAAAAAGCGTTCAAGTGAACGAGCGAAAAAAACCGCAAAGAAAAATAATGGACATTCTACTTGGAAAGTCATATGTACACAACGACAAGGCACCAAGAAGAATTTACCACGTCAGCACTTAGCTGCCGCGAGTACACGCCTGTGACCTACATATAGCGTCAAAACAGGCTCGCGAAAAAATGCTGACGCTCCGGTGTGACACAGGGGCCCAGTGCAGCATTGTAAAGGTGAATGAGTTGGATCCAGATACACCCATCGGGGACGAGGTCATAGAACTCCACGGCCTCGGGGGCAAGGCGTTCCGTACCCTCTGCACAGCTGAGTTGAAACTGGACACCCCGGCCGCTGTGATAACGCACAAGTTCCACGTGGTCGGCAAGGAAGTACCGTTAGCAGTAGACGGACTCCTTGGAATGGACTGTATAGTCGAAAAAGAAATAAACATACTAAAAGGAAAAATGATAGAAATTAAAGGGCACAAAATACCGTTTGTACACGGCACGAAATACATAAAAATACCCGCCCGCACAGAATGTATAGTGCAGACGAGGACGATGGGAAAAGGCCA
Source organism: Ophion costatus (assembly GCA_951751655.1). Lineage (NCBI taxonomy): Eukaryota > Metazoa > Arthropoda > Insecta > Hymenoptera > Ichneumonidae > Ophion > Ophion costatus. The sequence goes on along the minus strand of OX632362.1, from coordinate 6,688,448 downwards.
AGGAGTAACAAGGGAACAACAAATCCAAAAGGGTGTTACGATGGGAAAAGCCGTCGTAAAGGCAGAGGCAAACACCTGCCCGGTAACAATAATGAACGTGCTCGAGAAAGAGCAAATTATCAAAAGACCTACGGTCGAACTGGAAAAATTGGAAATCGACAAAATTAGCCTGGGAAAAGAAAAATGCGGCAAAAAGAAGAAAGAAGAGGAAACGCATCAGGACGTCGAAAAAAGCGCAGAATTACGAAAGCAAAGGTTGGAAAAATTATGACGCGAGATTAAGCGGAACTCGCATTTGAATGCGGAAGAAGAAACGATTTTGCGACAAATTTGCGAGGAATTTCCTGACGTATTTCATCTCGAAGGAGAACTACTGGGTTGTACAAAAGCAGTCGAGCATCGGATACCGCTCAAGGACGGGACAATGCCGATAAAGCTGCGACCTTATCGACTGCCGGAGGAGCACAAAAAAAAAATTCAACGACAGGCACAAAAAATGCTAGAAGAGGACATAATCCGCCCAAGCACGAGCCCATGGAATGCTCCATTGCTCGTAGGGCCGAAAAAAACAGATGCGGACGGAATAGTCCAAAAGAGGGTGGTCGTTGACTTTCGGAAGTTAAACGAGGCTACGGAAGGTGACTCTTACCCACTGCCCAATATCGCAGAGATACTGGACCAGTTGGGTAAGGCAAAGTACTTCACGACCCTCGACCTCGCTTCGGGATTTCATCAAATCCCAATGGCGGAGGAAGACAAACCGAAAACGGCTTTTTCAACGCCGTTGGGGCATTACGAGTATAATCGAATGCCATTTGGTTTAAAAAATGCACCTCCTACGTTCCAAAGATTAATGGACGCAGTATTGGCCGGTTTGCAAGGCCTAAAATGCTACGTATATCTGGACGATATTGTCATCCATGGAGCCTCACTAGCCGAGCACGACAAGCGACTACGCGAAGTGCTGACGCGGCTAAGAGAAGCTAATTTAAAAATACAACCAAAGAAATGCGAATTTATGCGAAAGGAATCGCAATATCTCGGTCATATAATAATAGAAGTCGGGGTAAAGCCTGACCCCGAAAAACTAAAAGCAGTAAAAATTTTTCCATTACCGAGAAATGTAAAAGAAATACAATCATTCCTGGGACTTGCCGGGTACTACCGCAGATTTATTAAAGATTTTTCCAAGATCGCAAAACCAATGACGAATTTGATCAAAAAAGGTGTCAAATTCGAATGGTCCGAATTATTCCAAAGCTCATTTGACCATTTAAGGGAAGCCCTGATCACAGCACCCATACTCCAGTATCCTGATTTCACGAAACCGTTTATCGTGACAACGGATGCCTCAGATAAGGCAATCGGTGCAATCCTGTCCCAAGGGAAAATTGGAGAGGATTTACCCATATGTTATGCAAGTAGAACTCTCAACAAGGCCGAAACCAATTATTCGACTACAGAAAAAGAACTGCTTGCAATCGTATGGGCAGTACATCAATTTCGACCGTATATTTACGGCACAAAATTCACCATAATAACGGATCACAAACCATTGACATGGTTATACAGCGTAAAGGACCCAGGATCAAGGCTAATGAGATGGCGAATAAAATTGGAAGAGTACAACTATAAAATCCAATATAAAACGGGAAAATCAAACACAAACGCAGACGCGTTAAGTCGTATATATGCCTTGACACGAGCTCAGGCACAAGAGGCAGAAAAAAGTACACAACAGCATGGTAGCACAACAAAGAAAGAATTAAATAGAGAAAGAAAGAAGACTCCGCGCGGCAGCGCAAGAGAGAAAACAAAGAAAGACAGTATGGCCGCCAGCCGTTATGAAAGCGAGAGAGAAGAAACCGAGTCCGACAATACGGAATCGGACAATGACAACACGAGCGAGAGCACCCGAGAGAGAGAGCACGAAAAGAAAGACAGCGTTACGAATGTCCGCACAAAGAGGAGAGGCCGAGTATACGACTCGCCGTGCTACGAGACAGCACGTGAAGAAGAGGCCGCCTGGGGAAGCGCGGCACAGGGGGAATCTCCCCATGAGTTAAAAGAGTCGCGATGCGCGAGCACGAGCGCGAGCGACGAAGAAAACTGCAGCATTGGCGTATCCACCCCAAGCAAGGCAGACAGAGCACAAATAATACAAGAATATCACAATGCCCCTCTAGGTGGGCACCAAGGCATCACACGGACGCTGCAGCGAATACGTCAACGATATGTGTGGCCGCGAATGAAACGAGACGTCACCGCACACATACAAGAGTGCGACAAATCTCAGCGAAATAAATCGGGAAAAATTAAGAAGGCACCGATGGTAATCACAGACACGCCAAGCCGAGCGTTCGAAAAATGTGCTGTTGATATAGTAGGTCCCTTGACAGTGACCGAAAAAGGCAACAAATATATTCTGACTTTCCAGGATTTACTAACAAAATATAGCGCAGCAATTCCAGTAGAAAATCAAGAAGCCAATACAATAGCAAAGGCCCTTGTAACGGAAATTATTTGTAAATTTGGTGCCCCGTCTGAAATCCTCTCGGATCAAGACACAAATTTTCTAAGCAAAATATTTAAAGAGATGTGTGATCTCCTACAAATAAAAAAATTGCAAACCACGGCATATCATCCACAATCAAATGGAGCCCTGGAAAGATCACATAGGACCCTTGCAGAATACCTGAAAAATTTCGTACGAGAAGATCAAAGGGACTGGGACGAATGGATACCATACGCTATGTTCACATACAATACCACGCCACACACGGCTACGGGTATTACGCCGTACGAATTAGTATTCGGAAAGGAGGCTAAATTACCAACCGCACTGAGAGAAATTCCGCGAGCCACGTATTCATACGACGATTACGCAGCGGAATTACGCGACCGCCTGAGGGCGTCATGGCAACAAGCACAAGAAAACCTGAAAAAGCGTAAGGAGAAATCGAAGCATCAATATGATCACACGGCCGGTTAAAAAGAGTACCGCCCGGGTGATCAAGTCCTCCTTTACGACGAGACCGTGAGGAGGGGCAGATCGGCCAAGTTCACTCCGAAGTGGGTAGGGCCTTACACGGTCCGAAGCCGAGAGGCAGGTGAGACCTACCGTATCGGCCGCGGACGCAAGGAAGCACGCGTACACGTGAATCGCATAAAAAAATATATCACCCACTAGCCGTCGCGATGGCCAGCGGGTAGGCGCGGAGACAGGAGGGGCCCGCGGCTCGACCGCAAGAAAGGCCCGTCATCAAAATAAAAAAGGCGAGAAGAGAGGAGAGGAAATATATATACATCGCACATGAAGCTTGGAAAGCGATTCTTATAATTAATGGAGGCCACAATGGCTCTCCCGCATTACGCCCTGAAAAGAGGAAGGGAAAAATAAAATAAACAAACACACGAATACGTGGGAAAAAGGTGATATATTGTTACATACGTTAACCGAACACCCAAATGGGGTCCGGTTCCAACCCCAGAGGGGAGGGGAAGAGGGCGTGCAGCCACCACATGGTGGGGCGGCTGATCCATCAACCCTCTTCCGGGCTGTCATAAAACAGCCGACACAATCCGAATAAGTCGGCGGGATCCCAGCCCCACTCCATGGCCTCCAAGCTGTCCGGATCCTCGGCCCAAATCTTGAGGAGGTTGGCCCGGACCCGGGCGCGACGGCGGCGCACACCGACGGCGTGCTGAATAAAGAACCGCCGCCACCATCCCTTAGAGGATGAGCGAGCCCTCTTGGGAACCCGTGCCGTCTGAGAAAAAGAAAAAAAAACACATTGTTTTATTTAGGAGGAAGAGAATCTCCTCCGAGGAAAAAAAAACGGGAAAGAGAATTCGTCTACATACCACAACGAATTCTAGACCGTCCTCCTCACCTCCGAGTACGACCGGTTCTCCTTCGCATCGCGAGTAATCCATGTCTGGAATAAAAACACAAAAAAACAATAATAATAAAATTCTCGAGCCGGGGATACAACAGCTGCAGCACGACTAAGTCATCTTTTATGAAGGTGAAGAATGGCGCCGCACGGTGTATAGCGTTTGCTCCGTAGTCGTTGCAGTTTTGGATAGTTACGGTGGGCCGGTTGAGATGTTCACCGTATTCTAAATTGTAACTATCGCAGGAAACCACGGTGTGGACCGTAGGAGTGTTTCCCTCGCCATTGAGATACGCTGTGATCGTAGAGAGACGTTCGCGAAAATCCAACTACGACGGAGTATTTAGCGTTGTCCAACCGTTGCTGTCGCATGTGAAACGCATGACAGGGTGTAAGTGATTAGCACTGATAACTTTAATACCCAACCGCACACTTTTTGTCAAGCAGTTGTTGAGATTATGGGATATTTGTAGTAGCAGCGGGCACGGTTTATAGCAGCGATTATCGGAAGCCTCGTTTTTTGCCATGGCTGCTCTGGGTCGACTGAATAACGTGAGTGAGATGTCGTTGTCTTTCGCGGGAACTGCAGACGCTGCACTATTCGGCGGCTGGCTTGAATTCCAGAGTGTTGAAATCGTCCCCGAAGAACTCCATGAGAAGATTATTCTCGTGCGCAGCCGTTACCATCTGCCGGAACAGCGTTTCGTTTTCCAGAACTTTGGTGAATCTGGATGGTAGAAAGCACGCGAACTCCCTGTCCACTTCAATGATGATTCTGGGCCCGAAGCGTGTTTTTACTGGCCGTACATCAGAAATCTTGTGGTCGGTTTTCAGCGAAAGTTCCGACAGTTTTTTCGTCGGCAGGAAGCCCGACAACTTTCCGATCTTGTTGATTTGGGAGAAGTCCATCGCTGATATTGAGCTTTTGAATTTCACGGGTTAAAATTTGTAACGCTGTTCTTCTCTGAATGAGTATTTGAAGAGCAGCAAAGTTTTGCAAGAATGCTTCAACGCGAACTTTTAACTCGCACCGCTTCCTCTGCATATGCTTCTGCTGTTGCCACCCGAGAACAATTAACAATGCGGAACGACTGATCCCTTGTATCTCGGCTACACCCTCCCACCATACCCGCAGCTTCCCCCCCCGCGTTTCTCCAAGAGTCGCAGAAAACAAAATGGCTGATGTCGAAGAGCGCCAGGCGGAGTCTCTAGCAAAATTGCTGACGATGTCGTTGCTATGCGCCGCTGAATAAAGTTCGAGACACAGAGAAATATTCCAAGTGTCATCATTTTATTGAACGGTTAGCGATTACGGGAGCAGCAGCCCTGTACACAATGTAAACTTTTATGATTGAAGGAATTGCTGCCTTCTGCAGGCAGACCCTTATTGAACATTTTCCGCGTAGCTTTATTCTGCTTATGGCTAAATGTCTTGTAGTAGTCGCCAACTATTTTATTGTTGCGTGATAGATCATTTGAAAATACGCTTCTAAACTTATGCATACCGAAGCCAGTACACATATAATGAAGAAACATAATGCAATACTGTCCGCAGCACTGCGAATCCGCAGCTTGAAGCTGATCAGTGCTGTATCGGAAGAGTTTACAGTTTCCTCGGAGTCGACGGAGATGCTGCGGGATGATTGGTGGTAGTCCGTAGCTATCGAAGTACCATCCGCGTCCCTCTCGATCGACGTACATGGCGATCCACTGGGTACCGGGCTGTTTATATCAATCAGTATTCGCGACAATAGCCGTTGGTTTTGTCCAAAGATTTAGTAAGCGATCTGCGGGGTATACGCCAACAGCGTGATTTTTTATATCACGTAGAGAGTCGAGGATTTGAAGGCTGTTCATAGCAGAGCTCGCCGCGGGGCAAGCCAACCGATAACGCTGTTGTTGTCCTATATTCCCATAGCGACTCGCGACGTTCACTCTGACAGAGCAGCGTTTTAATCCTCATCACATTATCCAGGGCACACTTATACGATTGATTTTGCCGTATCGCGGCGTGATATGAGCAATGTGTACCGGCCCCCGGAAGATGCTGAAATGAGATATTATCCTCATCCTCCTCCAAATTTATAATATAGTAGCCGGTGAGTTGCGCTAAATAGGACGATTTAGCGACACCTCGTACAAATATCCGCGTAGAATCGGTAGCGATTGCCCTCAAAATTCTCTCAATACAGCGTAATAGTATATGACCCTCGAACCATTGTATACCGTGATGCTCCCGCGTCACCCGTTTGTTCGTTCTTTTCACATCCGACGGTAATTGTCTGTATGTGTGAGGTGGAGCGACGATCCAATGATCGTGCCACGATGAATCGATTGACGCAACAGACACTTCTTTCGGTATAAAGTTGTAGTGCTTATCCGTCAAGCCTTGTATGTCTATCGCGATACTCATGGTGGTTCTGCTGTGAGTGCTCTGCTCGAACTGGAGAGCTCAACCGCTGAAATCTACAATAACTTGCCGGGAAGCATCAACCTCCACCACGTTATCATATTCCGCATACACGACACAATTTGCCGTTGAAGTTATTGCCTCGCCGAAGCGTACTTCGAGCCTCACGCTACCGTGTTTCACCAAATTCCAATGACTGTTACTGTTCGCCGAAAGATCGGGCGTTAGATCAAACGCAAAAAGACAATAGCCCCAGGGATACGCTGTGCGAGTAATTGAATTACCCTGATTGAGAAAGTGAATGCCAGTCCCTGAGAATAATGTATGATACGCATCCACATATAGATGCGTGTCGTCAAAGTTAGGCTGGAGTGCTTTCGACGGTATCTGCACACCTTCAGCATATAACGCGAGAGAATTAATTTTATAATTCTGAAAGTTAAACGGGTTCAACGCGCGGTTACCGTTGAATGCTTTATTATCGACAAACCCTATAATTATGCACTTAGGCAGTTGGCCCAGTATAACATTGTCCAAAGTATCGCCGTGCACTCCTGCATGCATCGATATAGATTTAACCTCGACACGTGTCAAAGGATATTTTGCTGTAGATTTTGATAATGCTCGCGCGTGAGCTAAAAGTATACCAGGGGCAACTTTAGCGCGGCGTACGAGAAGCGATGCCTCGGTAATATGCATGCTGAAATCTTTCGAGGAAGTCATAAGACAGAATGCGTCGCTGGTACGTACAAGGCGTAATCGCATCTCCACACCGTTTATAAGAAATCGCTCTTGATTGAAAATATCGCAATGGAGGTGGCCGAGGAGATCGATCTCATTGCGCCCATTGAGGACCATTCGACGATTAGCAAGGCCTGCATTAGCTTCTGCTACATCGTCCATTTTACCGGCCGTATCACTGTACAGCAGGCAACTTGAAAGATGAGAGCTTTTCGCACCCTGCCCATAATTTAATAAGTTTTCAATGTAGGCCCTGTATGCATAAGCATTATTGGGTGGAGATACGAGCTTCCGATTGAGAAATACATCGACTTGATTGAACAGCGAATGAACTAAATTATTGACGGGCCCCACTCTAATGGTAGGGTCGGGTTTCACTGCACTCGAGCGTATTTGGACACGTATGCTTAGCATGGTATGAGCAAGATCGATGTATTCGTCACCTTGGCCAGGTGCCACAAATTCTATTGGTGAATCATCCGTCAGAGATGAGATCGGTTTATAGTGCACCCATTGCGTTCCCTCGATGGTTGTTTGATTCGGCGGTAGTGAGAATAGTTCCAACTCAGACTTCAAACACTCACACGAATGGGCATGCAAGAACGCCATTTTCACGAGAAGATATCTGACACTGTCCTAGCTCGCGACTTCTTCTTCTTCTTCTTCTTCGGCGTTCTCATTCTAGCTGTTCTCTTTTTTTTTTAACACAATTTGTACGTTTTTTCTTCAACGCGGCTGTTTTCTTTTTTAGCCCGATCCTACGCGCGCTGTAGTTACTGAGCGAATGCGCAAGCTTGTGAATTTTCGAGGCCTTCTATCCTGAGCCCTGCATAAGACTATTGAGTTTTTCCTCAGCTTTTCGCTTTAAACTCAAACCCTATTCGCGCAAACGCGATTTGAAGGCTTCCCTAGGCTGTATTCCTGCATCCATTATATCGCTCGCCACATTAAGGCCTGACCGTATAGCCTCTTTGCTGACAACGCGCGCCCCTTGTATTAAGAGAGGTAAAATGCGCCGGAAAAGGCCGCCAAGGAAACTGCCGATACCGTGACCCCTCTGGTTCGGCGACCCTATGTATACTTGGCTAATTCCCCCGTACCCTGTTCTACCTGCGCCCACTTGTGCGTCAAAGTACGCATCGTAGTAATTCATGTTGCTCTCTCTCTCTCTCTCTCTCTCTTTCTCTACCGCAGCTAAGCTAGGCGTTTGAACTGGAGTGTCACGGTTAGCGTTCCACCCTCGAATGGCATCCAATGCCCGAATTCCTCTCTTACATCGATATCTATCGATTGAAAGCTGGTACGTAGAAGAGGTATGTACCGCGGTGGCGAAAAACTTTTGATTTTCACAGAGCCGTAATTATAATTATTATCAATGTGAAAGGGAACGACACGTAATAACGGCGCGTGTACATCGCCGGTCATGTAGAACTCGCAAATATCCGTATAAACAAATAGCATATTGGGTATACCGTTCATGAGACTAGCCGGCTGCGGCGCAATATACTAATTCGCTACCACAAGACCCGTACTATGAGTGAAGCCTAAAATTTTGTGAATTATGGGGGAACAGTGGAAAGCGTGTTCTAGATTTTTGCACTCGGCGCAGACACGCTCTACCGAGACATAGACGTTAAGAGTATGCTGAAATTTCAAATGTCCTGCGATACTTTGAATTTGGTTAGTTGCTTCGAGTAGCGTGGAGACGCTACGGTACACCCCAGATGGTACGCAAGCACGCTCGTTTTTAAAATCGACATTGGCCTCAACGCCCGGGATCACTGCGTTCGTCACTAAGCTGATAAAGTTTGTTTCACCTTCAGGCGGCACGTGTAGAACAGTCATCGGTATGTGTATTTCGCCTAAGGAAACGCCCCATTTACCGCGTAAATTTACACTTTGTGGCAAGTGAGTGGTATATTGCGTCGTCCTGTTATTAGGGTAGTACTTCATGCTGCTATTGCTAGGTAAAACTACAAAAAACTCGGTGTCGCTCATAGCGCCTACTTTTTCTTTCCCCACCTTTGGACTCTAGATAGCTCGGGTTCGTAAAAAATGCCGTCAATCTCCTCGTCGTTGAGATCATGCAGAATGTACACGATAGGTCGGCTGCTCACGGATATACGATGTATCTTAAACAGCTCACTGCCCCAGCCGCTCTCGTATCCTTTAGCAAAGGCAGCCTTCGCGCTACTGATGCGGACAATATCGCCCAGCTTATATTTAGGAGGTGACCGCTGTACAGGATGCTGTTGTTCATATCGCCGTATTAGATTATCGCGCGCTTTAGCAGATGTAAGCAACGTCACAGATGCGGGCGTCATTCTAATGCCACTATGTATCGTACGATTGTATGCGGAGACTATATTCTGCAAAACGTCGATATAACGTTTTTGGCGCGAATACGTGAAGTATCGCCACATTCTTTTTTTCAACGTTCGATTGAAGCGCTCTACAACAGCTGCTATTACGTCAGGGTTGCGGCTCGCCCGAAACTGAATATTATGCTTCTGTAAGAAAGTCTGAAAAACTGACCCTGTAAATTCCCGACCCTTCTCCGATTGTAGGCAAACGGGAGATCGGCCGTTTGTGCTTTTAGCGAGAGGATACGAGCCAGAGCGTCAGCCACTGTTAAAGCAGTCTTGTCGACAACGGTTCATCCCACGCGTACTTACTGAGCACATCTATGACCACAAGAAGGTAGGTATAGCCATCGTTATAACTTTTGAGTGAACGAAGGTCTACAAGATCAGCCTCCCAAACATCGTCAATGTTCTGCACATTGTAGATGCGCCGGGGAAATCGCCGGCGTATCGCTCTATGCCGTGTGAAAGCATCCTGTGCTTCGAGCCACTGTATCGTTTTTTCTGGGGAGATTTTCTTTTTACGACCTACGCGTAACAGTTTAGTAGCCCCGGAAAAAGCCTCCTCATTTGAAGGATCAAAGTAAATTTTTTCAAGTGTTTTCATACTGACAGTTTGAGAGAGGACCAGGTGAGTCGCCTTCTCTTACCCCTCCCGCTCTGCGCGGCTAATTTGTTGCTCGCGCTACCACTGTAGAACTCGGAATGACTGGTATCGCTAGTGTCCTCGTCGTCACCGTCGTCATCAACGTCGGTGGTGCTGTTACCGTGGGGTGAGCGTAATGTTGAATTGGCTTGCGTTTCCAGCCATAGTTCGTCATTTCCGACAAATTCACGAGGTGCCTGTATAGCCCTTAAAAAATTTGCAAAGACTCTACGGCCCGTCGGTTTGGCCATCTTTCTCGCACGCATTGCGTCATTCACAAGATCAACAATATTTGAATGCTTGATTGTTTCTCCATTGACAGAAACCACGCCGGCTGCATCCCAAGAAAAATCTGAGGACGGCGCATCAGGTAGGCGTCGCAATAAGAGTTTCGCTCTACTGCGGAATTTCGCAGGTACACTCTCAACGATAATGGAATCGTTCATTCGTGTTTCTGCTGCTACTGATGCTGATCTTTCCGTGGGGTGTGTGTCTTTATTTTGTTCCTTCACAAGATCATGATACAGCTGTGCTCGTTCGCCATCGACGAAATGTAGATAACGCTGTAATACGCGCAAATACGCTAGACATTTTTCTCGCTCGTCGCCATACTTGTTAGATTTCAAAATTTCGCTCATCTCCATATCAAGACGATTCAGAGTCGCCGTAATTGTTTTCTCCGCTTGGCTCATCGGTCGTGCCTCACTATCGCTGACGCTGCGTTTTTGGGAATCTAGTTGTAATAGACACTCCTCGGGCACCAGAACCATTTTCCTGGCATGCTCCATTATTTGATAATTAGATTTGACAATATGGTACCGAGGATTGGGGCAAGCAGCAGGGGTAAAAATCCACCGCTTTGAATGACAAATTTCTTCTTACTTTTCCAGCAGCCTCTATTTGCCGCTAAGCGCCTAAGAAGAGGCACGTGGCGGCGCAATTTTTTCCGCTGGTTGGCTTTGAGAGGAATATTTCCGCGAAGAACGTTTAAAGCGCACTCGCAAATGCAGCGTATTATACGAGAATCCGCTTTCCGCAAAATAGCCTCACGCTGTTCTTTGGTGAGGTATTGAAGAGATTTCAATATCGCAACGCTCTTCTTGCAAAGAGACGATCCGCTGCGTGCCATCACAGGCGTAGAACTGGCAATTCTCCATATGTGTCACCGCTTTTTAATTTCTTTCGCGGTACGTAAACGAAATGGCATGTATCATCAGGGAAAATACATGTACGGTATCGGCAATTATCGGGAGTTGATTGCTTCAGATCTAGTAACAAATAACCGTGCGGTTTAGATGTTGCGTCGTAATAAGCCTCCTGTAGAAATCGTGGATTTTCGGGACATATTTGGCGCGCCAAGTGCTGTATTTGAGCACGATCGCGAGGGTTTTTGAAGATAACGATATAATTAGCATTCAAAGAGATGTCTCGCTGGCCTGGCCCTGATGAAACAAATTTTGCGTTATAAAAATAACGCTCAAGTTCCTATGATGACTGCCTTTGGTGAATAGATCGACAACGGCATTGCTCGATGCTTCACGCATTAGATCATCGATAATTAAGAGCTTCACGCGGGGGTCATTTGAGTAATCGGCAGTCTGGGGTAATCCTTCGCGAAATTCTATAGCATCACCGTACCCCGTATATGCTGTCTGCCACTCGGAATAATGAAATATTATTCTCTCGAAACGTTCGCTGTTCATACGCGTGATACATTTCAGAAATTTTTTAACAAAATACGTTTTACCGCAGCCTGTCGGCCCGCAGATCATAGAAGTCCAGGGATGTTGCCACCTCGTGTCCATAGCGGTAAGTGAGGAAATTTAGGCTCAGTGCAATATTAAATAAGATTTTCGGGTTTTTACGTAATAAATATATTTCCAGTATATTTTACAAATGGCGATAACCGTAGGGAAGCGATCCATACCGGCCGTCACGTCTTCGCTTAATGCTCGACGGCTTACACGTTTTTGTCTCACCTCGCGTGACAGCGTGGTGAAGTTCTGTACGTCTAATGGCGTCGTATCTCATTACAATAGGATCCTTTCGCTCGTCTACGATGAAGGATCGTACGGACTCATAGTTTATTAACGCATTGTTTGCAAAATTAAGCGTGATACCCTTAACTTTGCAAACCTCGCTCTCTGCCCCGTCAGGCGCACGCTCGATGAATGCATAAAATTTAGGGCCGCCGGAAATGAAACTTCTTATGTAGCTGCCTTCGCCATAGGTGGTTAGCTCGTTAGTTCAATCGCCAAGCAACTGGCCTATCGGGGGCTCGTAGGCTTCAGATTATTCTCTCGTTACATAAATTACGGAGTCGGTATCGCAGTACAACGCACGTCTTCCCAGACGTTCAAGGTAACCATACAGTTTTAAACGCGCTTGTGCTGTGGTGTATGCAGCTATTACGGCGTTAGCTATACTTGAGGGTACCACAGCCTCACCGGTTTTAATATAATTGACGTAAAGAATTTCATTGTTCACCGGCAGCATACCTGTAATATCGTATTCTGGATTAGTTAATAACTCCATAAGTTTTTTGCGTGTTGATACTACGACTGTTTGCGGCAGGTTTTCGCGTTGCACGAATTTTCGCCAGAACGAATTCAGACATAGTTTGGCGACTGAGCGTAGGCCGGGGTTTTTCGTTATCGACTGACGATTCAAACGAACCCCCTTTGATTGTTCAAAGCCAGCGATATAACGCTCCTGGGCTGATTCATCGCCCAAACAGTTCTCAGGCCAGCCGCTCGCCTCCTGCTTGATCTTCAAAAAGGTGTTAATGTACTCGACGAATAAACCTCCCGATTGCGTGTCACGACTGAATTGCGTTACTTCGTATTGCAAGATTTCGGCAATGTGGAGTATCGTGTAACCGCATGAGACGGCTTTTCGCAATTCATCGGCAACCCAGGTACCCTCGAACACACGCTCGTCCGGATCGTCATACATACATTCTTCCTCGTTCATCATCTCGCTGCATGTGCGGCACAGAGAGATCAACAGTCGCTGATGCATACGCACAGGCAAAACAGGGTGGTAGAGATCGCGTGGTGGTAGAACGGTACATTTCACCAGGCCTTCGACACGCGCTAGATCACTAGTGGGTCCTGTCAGCTCTAAGCATTCGTCGCCTATATATACTTTCGGATGTCCGATAGGATATTTACCAAATTTGCAAATATATGGGTACAGAGAGCAGACGTCTACGTAGCGTATGCGCTCCGTCTCTTTAACATCGTAGAGCGTCACCATTTTCTCCGTGCGACCACCGAAGAAAGCGTCACGAGGGTTTAAGGGTTCCGCGGCCGTCAACGGATGATCCCGTATGAGCCCGCGAATTTCGGCACTAGTTTCCAAAAGCCTGTCCCACTTGCATTCCCAGATTTCCGTTAACTGATAACCTCCCGAGCGAATTCTATTAGCTATAGCAAGAGTTCTTTCTAACCACTCGTCCATTGATATATCACCGCGTTGTTTACAGTCTCTAATGAGGGAGAAGCATTGAGGGCAACCGTGCCAATAGCAACCATGAAATTGTAATACGTACGCGGTATTCCCTGTTTCATATTAGCCGTCGACTAGTAAATTTTGAGGTATTCTAAATTCGCGCGAACGGCCGGCGTGTATAATACGCTTTCCGAGGGTGTGCTCCATCCATATAAGCCATGAAATTGCCTTTTTTGATTGGGTATGCACCCACCTATAGCCGCCCAACGGTATAATACCGATCGTATTGTCTTTGAGGAAATTTTTCCGAAAGACACTGAAGCAGGCCGAGACTATCGTTGTGCTCTCGTCAAACGGACAAACTCGGCCGCTGGCTGTAAACATGTCACGAAAAGCCATACACGCGCGTCTCAAGATCGTGACGTCGTCCGTGCAATAGCTTACGAGTTCCTTCGAAAAGTCAAACACGTAGTCTCTGCCTTTAGACTCGTGATACCAGGCTAAGAATTTTTCGCGCTCTGCGGGGCGCATCGTGTCGGGAGAATAATACTCTACGGCTGGTAGGGGACCCACATAATTTTGATTTTCCGGTCTGTTAAACAAATAAGGGAAAACACCTTTAACGATAGCGCCTGTGAGACCGAAGCCTTTAGGAAGCGCACTGAGAGGCATGTGAAAATAGTTTAGGCTGTCGAGAAAAACAAGTTTTTCAACACGCATCGAAATGATTTTCGTACCGTTCATAATTATACTCGGCAGTTGGACCTTTTTTTCTTCAATTAAATAGCGCAAAATGAACTGCGCGTCAAAGCCACCGGCATTATGAGCAATACAGATAGTACGCGAAAAATGCTCGACACGCTGCATAGCAAGTTCGACCAATTGTCCCACAGGCTGCTATCGAAATACATACTGTCGAGAGTCGCAATACTCGCATGGCTCTGTCATCGAATCACGAGTGCAACAATACGTGCAAACTCGTTGAACTACGCACAAGTTGGGTTCGTGTAGAAAAGTATTCGCATCGCCTGGTACCTGTGTGCATTGCTGAGTCTCAAAATCATAGAATAAAAAAAGTATTTTCCCCGTGCTTTGACCGCCGCGAATAGGCTTCATACAGCACATGTGATTATTGGGTCGATCCGCTCTGCATGCTTTACAAAAGGCCACGCCGCAAATGTGTTCTCGTCTTTTATCGAGAGGCCTGACAATTTTCAGGCATTCGCGGCACCGCTTGAGCGAGGCACACACGCTGTTTGATTTGCGTTTTCTGTACTGTTTAACAATTAAATGATTTTCGAAACATTGCAGCCCGTAAAAATCGCGCGCGCACGCTTCGCATCGAATAGCTGCATTTACTTCGGGATCGCACGGTGGTGACGTCATGCAGCGAGGACACTTTTTTTTTAAACATCTATGGCCAAATCTGCGGTATTGCGAATTACACGAGGAGCAAAAATCGCGGCTTCCCACGGCGCCTCGTAAATTTATTATCGGCTGATAATGATGCGAACGCTTGTAATATAAAATGTGCAGCGTGTGTTCGATTTTGCCAAAAGTATTGGAGACTTGCTGCGAGCCGTCGAACAAAGGTGCATCCCCCCCGCCCGAACGTCAGAAATTCATAAACTACTATGGCAATACCATGCTGCGCGAGATAATTCTGGTAGAGAGCAATCTCACGGCCATACGCGCGCGCCGCCGTCAGTGACCGTGGTAAACACAGAGTATCGCTATTGCGTATCGTGAGAATGGATTTTTTTGCTACTCCCTCATGCGTTAAGCGCTTTCTGCCGGTGCCCTCAACACCCCTGACTATACTGGCTTCGATTATACACGCATCGTCAATATTCAATGATGCAGCACTCTGAGCAACGCTCATTATTAACTGCCAAATATCATCGGACGCGCAATCTCTAACGGGCCGAAACGAGAGCAAACGGGGCCATGCGGTAAACAGCTCGAGGCAAACGATATACCTATGTAATCGCCAGCCTCGCACGACGCTGTGATATACGTCAAAAGGTCACGAAACGCTCCTTCCAACCATGGTAATAAATGGCCACCAGGCGGGGGTTGACGAGTGCGTACGGTGATTTCTCGGCCTCGTAGTTTAAAACGCTTGAAGTACCGACGAGCCTCCTCGATTATATCAATACGCGCGCCTGGTGGCTGTACATCGTCGAAGGACTCATCACGCTGCCGTCTACGGCCGAAACCTTCTTGTACGCCTGTAAAAAAGAGTACGAATGCTTAAAATTGCTTAACCCTGTCAATAAGTAAGCTCAAAAGGTACCTGATGTTATTGCTACTTCTAACCATGGACGTCTACAAAGCGTCTTCATCAAACAGCAGAGATACTGATGCCTGACCTGCCGTAAAATATAATAGCTCACTCTCTATTTATGCAAACAAAATCTTTCAAGTTAATATTAACTTTGCAAAACCGATAACGTATATACCGATGCGAGTAATAAAGAGGGGTTCGTTTACCTGAGTCGTCGCTCGAGCTCGAAAGACGATTTAGGCAATCGTCATCAACACCATCATCATCATCATCATCGTGCGGTAGATCGTTTTCACCCTGCTACTGTGGCGAGTCACCTGCAAAAGGCCACATCCATAGCTGATTGTCCCTATGCTCGTATTCCTCAGCAGGGTGTTGCGCGTCGTTGACTATCTCGCGAGCCCATTGCTCCAGCATGATGTTGCCTCTCTCACTTGCAACCTGATCGTCGTCGTCGTCGTCGTCGTCGTCGTCGTCGTCGTCGTCGTCGTCGTCGTCGTCGTCGTCGTCGTCGTCGTCGTCGTCGTCGTCGTCGTCGTCGTCGTCGTCGTCGTCGTCGTCGTCGTCGTCGTCGTCGTCGTCGTCGTCGTCGTCGTCGTCGTCGTCGTCGTCGTCGTCGTCGTCGTCGTCGTCGTCGTCGTCGTCGTCGTCGTCGTCGTCGTCGTCGTCGTCGTCGTCGTCGTCGTCGTCGTCGTCGTCGTCGTCGTCGTCGTCGTCGTCGTCGTCGTCGTCGTCGTCGTCGTCGTCGTCGTCGTCGTCGTCGTCGTCGTCGTCGTCGTCGTCGTCGTCGTCGTCGTCGTCGTCGTCGTCGTCGTCGTCGTCGTCGTCGTCGTCGTCGTCGTCGTCGTCGTCGTCGTCGTCGTCGTCGTCGTCGTCGTCGTCGTCGTCGTCGTCGTCGTCGTCGTCGTCGTCGTCGTCGTCGTCGTCGTCGTCGTCGTCGTCGTCGTCGTCGTCGTCGTCGTCGTCGTCGTCGTCGTCGTCGTCGTCGTCGTCGTCGTCGTCGTCGTCGTCGTCGTCGTCGTCGTCGTCGTCGTCGTCGTCGTCGTCGTCGTCGTCGTCGTCGTCGTCGTCGTCGTCGTCGTCGTCGTCGTCGTCGTCGTCGTCGTCGTCGTCGTCGTCGTCGTCGTCGTCGTCGTCGTCGTCGTC
>OX632362.1:6634006-6664006 GCA_951751655.1 Ophion costatus | reverse complement strand
CTCCCCCGTGTACGCATGTACAACGGGGTCGACGTCGCGACGGTACTCATCGCGGCGTTGAACGACGGGCCCGAACCCGTCGCTTTTTACGACGCGGGGTGGCCCGACGACGGGTTCGACGACTCGTTCGAGCCGGAGGGGTGGGAGAACGAGCCGTGACACTCGTGCTCGTGTGGGCGTGTGCGTGTGCGTGGGTGTGTGTGTGTGTGTGTGTGTGTGTGTGTGTGTGTGTGTGTGTGTGTGCGCGTGCCCTCGGAGTTCACCGTCACAAGGAGCAGCAACGGTGAGCAAAACAAACTGAAAATGAATTTTCAGAAAGCAGGAAAAAAATGGGGCTACTATGGCGAAACCCCCACTCCGGCCTTCCCCCCCCCCCCCCCCTCCGCACCCCTCTGGGGCGCGGGGGAGGGGATAAGCACGGTCATCCCCACTCCATCCACACCACCTCGGCTGCCGAGGAGTAAGGGTAGGAGTGGGGTTGAGGAGTGGGGGTCGTTATAGTGGCCCCCATACTACTGTTGGGTGCATAAAGCTTCTTAAGATATCCTAATAGGTCGTGTACTTTCTCGAAATTTGTCGCGTGAATCATGTCTCTAACGGGGTTTATCAATCTATTCCGGATCATCTTCACCAGGTACTTTTCGGCTGCAGGGGAAACCACCTCCCTTGCGTCCTCACACCCGGCGCCGAAATCGGAAAACGGAACATTTTTCCCATCGAATTCTGGGATTATCTTAACAACGTCTTTTATCAACATCAAGTCGTTTATAGTCAACGTTGGGGTTTCTGGATTCATGGCTCCGCCTTTTGGGGGTAAATCTGGTTGTTTTGAAGATCTACTGGGAGGTCCTAGACCAGAAAGTAGTGGATCGTTTGATCCCCTCAGAGCATAACCTGAACTACCGGGGTGAATTGATTCGTTTGGTTCCGTATATGACAAATCCTCAGTTATATTTAAATCTAGTGTCTCGCAAGTTGATTCCTTATCCATGAGCTTGATTTGCAAAGGCACATTCCCTTTTTATAAATCCCGGACGAGCCCCCAAAAATTATATGTCAGGTCCTGAGGGGACGTGGGCGTGTGGTATCCCTCTTTCTTGCCTACGTCTAGCGCAATAGCACGGGATGAGGGTTAAAAAGGGGACGTGCTGGTGGAAAGGGTAATTTTAAGGAATTTCGTGGATGAACCAATCGTTGAAAACAATGGTTGTGACACTTGTGTTCGAGTGACTCGTAATTTATTAGAATCAGCCGTGTGGGTTGATCCTATTATTTTAAATATACAAATTGAAGACAAAAGGGTGAAATGTGTTCGCTTACATTGATGCGTCTCGGCGTTGACCTAGTCGCTTGGGTGTCGGGTATGGCCGTAAAACTAAGGGCCCTTCGTCGGTGGCTCGAACGCTCGCAGATGGTGTGAGTGTGTATGTGACGGATACAGCAACTGTTCGGTGACACAGATTCTAGTATACGTGGATTTCGCGGTTCGAGAATGGAAAATACAATGAAATATTGCGGGTAATACAAATGTTAAAATTCTTAAGATTATCGCGTAACTGTTAAAGAACTTTCGACGTACAAGATTTGTATATACTCGAGTTACAAGACAACGTTCGCTTTACAAGAAAGGAAATGAATATTCAACGCGATGGATATCGGTTAAGGAACTCTAGATATGAGCTCGCTGGATTCTGACTGGAGTCTCGGATTGAGACTCGATAAAAAGAAGTTTGTGTGATCGTGGTTGCCGGAAGACTAACTTCTACCACCATCCCCTGGACCTTCTTGCTCCAGATTCCGTTTTTGGTAGAGTATGGAGAAAGGGGGACTTGGGTTTTTTAATGTTCCTTTACCCAATCGAGGACGTGTTGTGGGAGTAATATTAGTCGTCCATTAACCAATCAGAGCGAGGGACATAGAAGTCTTTCCTCGGCCTGTTTTTCCGTGGGAAAGCACGCGGGGTTGAATTTGTTTATTTAAAGTCTGGGGCCGCGGTGCCGGGTCACCACGCGATAACGTAGCGACTAGCCGCGTCGCGGGCTTTGCGCGTGCATTCGAATTTCGTTGCGCTCTCGATTTTATAGCCGGTTCGAGTGGAGTTTTCCGGAGCCCTTGGTCTGTCTTTGGTTCTCATACGAGCAAGAATCGAAACAAGGTTATGGTCTATCTTCAAGCCATCTAGCTCGCAGTCATGATTTTTAGTTTTACGACTTTTCGGAGAAATCGGCCCTAGAACCGTGTAGTTTCAAATTTGGACGACCAAGTTCTTTGGCTGGGTTATGTGATACATTCTTCGTGCATGGTCGCAGTGTGTTGGCCTGTCTTGCAATCTTGAACTCTCTGTTTCAATAATTTTTTGTATAAGGGGAAAGTTCAGCCAGTACATCGTAGGATGTCACAGTGGGATTTATTTGTCTGGGAACATTTTATAAAACTAATCTAAGAAACAAAACTATATTCGAATAATAAAAGAAATACAAACTTCAAAGTTGTTGTCTCTCTTCTCCAACAAAGGGGGGTTTTGGGTTTTAAGAAGTGTTCAAAATAAAAGTTAATAAAATTTTATAAAACGCGTGTTTTAAAAGTCAAATTTGATATAACGCGTATTTAAAAATAAAATGTAATAAAACGCGTGTTTAAAAATAAAGTTTTATAGAACGCGTATTTAAAAATAAAATCTTATAAATGGCGTATTTTAAAAAAGTAAAATTTTATAAAATGCGTTTTTATAAATAATATTTGTTAAAACGCGTATTTCAAAATAGATTTGATAAAACGCGTATTTAAAAATAAAATTTTATCAAACGCATATTTAAAAATAAAGTTTGTTAAAACGCGTCTTCCTAAATAAAATTTGATAAAACGCGTATTTAAAAATAAATTCTCGATTAGACTTTTGTACTTGCGGATTTAACCCAGGTGCTCAATCCCTTTGGATCATTGTGCCCAGGCCCCTCCTGGGCTGTCTTGTAGGCTATTGTGTCAGGCCCGCCCTCCTCGCGTAGAGAAGAAGCTTGCCCATCGCCAGTTCCTCTATTTTCTTCCCCCCCGCATTATTCATCCCGAGAACTTCCTTGCGGAGGTCCTCGAGCCCTGTGCAGTGGGCGATGAGGTGAAGAGGGGTTTCTCCCTCCTCACCACACCAACGGCACCTTGAGTCGTCTCCGACTCCCAGCCGTTGGAGGAGTTTACCCGTGTGCCAGAGACCCGTCACTAGGCCCACAATTACCCTCAGCTGTGGTCTTCCCAGATTGACTACTTCCAATCCCAGCTGCTTCGTGGGCCCTTCGAAGAGGGCCCTCGTACGTGTCATACTCGGTGTATGCGACCACAGGTCGCCGAGCCTCCTCTCTTGCCACCGACTCATGACGTCCCGTATGTATATCCTGGGCACCGGGAGCTCATGGCTTGCATCGGGATTGACCCTTAAGGATCCCTGCTTTGCCAACCTGTTAGCTTCCTTGTTTCCCCGGATGCCGCTGTGACCTGGCGACCAGAGCAACGTCACTCTGTTGTCCCTCGCTAGTTGGGACAGGAGTGATCTGCAGCCCCGCACCAGCCCGGACGTCACCACTGTTGTCAGTAGCAGCCCGAGCGCGGCGCGGCTGTCGTTGCAGCTGTAGATGCGGAGGCCTCTGTATCTTCTGCCTATAATGTACCTAGCGCAGGATAATATGGCGTAAACCTCCGCCTGTAGTGCGGATGTGGTGTGCCCAAGCGACATGCTTATGCTCGTCCTGGGCCCGCCACACCACACGCCTGCCCCTGCTCGCGTTGCCGTTTTGGACCCGTCCGTATACCAGACGTGCCAGCTTCGGGCCAGTAGGTGTCGGCCGTCATTTACCCAGTCCCGCCTGCACGGCATGACGATCCTATAAATCGTGCTGGAAGTGGTAGCTCCGTATGCCCTGGTCCCCGCCGCAAAGGTAAACCTCTTCCAGGTCCCCCCTCGTAGCTGCAGGGCTGCATGACCATCGTGTTCCGTCCTCCAGTCGACATTTTTCCACAGTCGCAGGGCCGCCTTCGCCGCCAATGCGTCTCGTTTAATCCCTGGGGGCACCAAGTTGAGGAGGGCCCCCATAGCCAGAGTTGGGGTCGTCCTCATAGCTCCCGTGACCCCAGCCCCGCCAACCTATATATCCTGTCCAGTGTCCTCGCGTTTGTCGCCCGCTGGAATGCGGCCACCATACTACTGAGGCGTATGTTACCTGGGGTACCAGAATGGCCGTGTAGATCCACTTGACCACCCTTGGTTTTAATCTCCATGTTTGTGCGAACATCCTACGGCTAGCCGAGAAAGTGGCGGTAGCCTTTTGTGCCTGCTGTTGGATGTGACTCTTCCACGTCAATTTACCATCAAGAGTGACGCCTAGATAGCGTACCTCCCTCGAGTAGTTAAGTCCCGTGCCGTATATCGTAGGTGGTTCCGGTCTGAAATTCGTCCTGCGCGTGAAAAGTATCATCTCCGTCTTGTTTGGGTTCACCCGCAGTGACTTCGAAGTACACCATTCCTGTACGTGTGTGAGTGCTCTTTGCACTCTCCATGTCAGTTCCCCGGGGTGTGTACCTGTAGCCATAATCATGACATCATCGGCATACCCCGACACGGTCACGCCTAGCCCTGCTAGGTCCACCAAGAGCCCGTCTATGACTAGGATCCACAGGAGTGGGGAAATCACCCCCCCCCCCCTGTGGACCACCCCTGTTGACTCTAGCCCTGGCTGCCATCCCCATTAGGCCAGCCGTTACCGTCTTTGTGCTGAGCATGAAGTGGACCCAGTCGATGATGGTGTCATCGATCCCGAACCTCCTCATTGCCTCACAGATGGCGTCGAACGATGTGTTGTCAAAAGCACCCTCGACGTCCAAGAAGACGCATAAATCGGGCTGCTTCCGCCGGAGAGCCCCCTCCACCTCTCTGACGATGTGGTGCGGCGCCGTCTCCACGGATCTGCCCGCTTGATACGCGTATTGTGAGGTATGAACTGGCCTCACTGCCAGTGCACCCTCCCTAATGTACCTATCTACCAGTCTCTGTAGCTTTTTGAGCAGGAAGAACGTCAGGCTGATGAGTCTGAAAGACTTGGCTTGGTCGTAGTCGCTCTTCCCCGGTTTGGGGATGAACACGACCCTGATCTCTCTCCAAGCGCGTGGAACATACCTGAGTGCTTGGCAGGACCTGAAGATTGGGGTCAGGCGTGGGATGAGCCCCTCCCCTTCCTCCTGTAGGAGGGCTGGGAAGATCCCATCCACCCCCGGGCTCTTGTACCTATCAAAGGCGTTTATTGTCCATCTGATCCTGTCAGCCGTGACTCCTGTTGATGCAGTCCTCCAGTTCACCCCCTTCCTTTATACTCGGGGTTCCATCCTTTCTAGTGCTGATTCCGTTCCCGCTGCTGCCGAGCCCGGAAAATGCACGTCCAGGAGGTGGGCTAAAGTCTGGTCCAGAGTCTCTGTCCTTCTCCCGTTAGGCAAGTTGAGTCCCTCGAGCTTAGTTGGCGGTCCTGATATGAAAACTGAACGGAGTCTGGCCATCAGAGGCAGGGCCTCGATCTCGTCGCAGAACTTCTCCGAGGATGCCCTTTTGGATTTTTTAAGGGGGGATTGTCTTTTTTTTCGCAAAATTTACCGCTTTTTGGGAATTTTTTTGTGAAGAAAGTATACAACGGAAAACTTGTGAAACTTGGCATATAGTTTTATTGATCTGTTTACTACATACAAAAAAAATTTTAAACAATTTCATCAAAAAATCCGCCTCCCACCCTCCTCGACGCGCGATGGTCCTTTTTTGATGGTGTGCACGATTTCTCAAAAACTATTCAACCGATTGCCTTCAAATTTGGACAGAATGCTCAGGTGACATCCTTTTATCGTTTGATGAAGCAAAAAAGCAATACGTTTGATAGTTTTTTATTTATAACAAAAAATCGATGAATTTTTTTCGAAAAATCGATACTTCAAGTTCAAAACGTCACCAAATCGTCAATTTTTTTTCCCTTCATCGAACGATAGCTATATGTGTCTAAAGTAAAATGCTTTTTGGGTTTTTGTTGCAGGATGAACGTGAAGGCTGTAATCGTGCACACCATCATAAAAGGACCATCGCGCGTCGAGGGGGGTCGGAGGCGGATTTTTTTATGAAATTGCTTAAAAAATTTTTTGTATGTAGTAAACAGATCAATAAAATTATATGCCAAGTTTCACAAGTTTTCCGTTGTATACTTTCTTCACAAAAAAAATCCCAAAAAGCGATAAATTTTGCGAAAAAAAGACAATCCCCCCTTAATCTCTCTTTTGTACTCTCTTTGAGCTTCCTTGTATGGGGTCCAATCCTCCTCCTTGTTGGTTTTGAGAGCCCTGTTTAGCAGCCTGCGGGTGCGGGTGCGGAGCCGCATGAGGTCGCCGCTCCACCATGCGACCCTTCTGCTGCTTCCTCTCGTCCGCAGGGGCATGCATCCTCATAGGATTGGATTACATTCTCGACCATGGTCGCCTGTGGGGTTCCTCGAGCCTGCCGATAAGCCCTGCCTTGTAGGTGTTCCAGTCGGTGGCCCTTGGGTTCCTGTAGGTTTCCATCGGTCTGGTGTCCCTGCCCTCTGCGACTTTGAACGTTATTTGGCAGTGATCCGAGAGGAAGTCCTCCTCGTTCACCATCCATTCCGTAACGAGCTGTGCTACTTTGGGCGAGCCTTTTCTCAAGTCTATCACCTCCTGTCTGCGGGGTGTGACAAAGGTAGGCCTGGACCCTGTATTTAGGATCATCAGGTCCGTGGTACAGAGGCACTCCAGCAAAGCTGTGCCTCTGCCATTTGTGTCAGAGCTGCCCCATACGGTGTTATGTGCGTTTGCATCGCACCCCAACACTACGTTGATTCCCTCCTCCTGCAATGGTCTACCAGCGCCCTAACTTCCTCGGTCGGCGGAGCGTCCTCTGAGTCGTAGGGTAGGTAGGCTGAGCCCACTATGACCTCTGTCTCCACCCCTCCCACGTTGACCCAGATGGCCGCCACCGCTAGATCCCTGGTGCAGAACTGGCTGAGTTTCAGGGCCTTGTGCCTCCGGTTTACGAAGACACAGGCCCTTGGCGTCTGATCCATTTTAGCTTGAGTGACTGTGCCAAGCCGTGACTCAATCCCTTTCACAAGTCCCTAATATACATACGGTTCTTGTATTAGGGACACATCTGTCTGCCTCACTGCAAGGTCCCGCCGTGAAGGGCAGTGGCCGCTTTGCAGTGTTGCAGATTAATCTGTGAGAAGCAGGTGCTGCCCTCCGCCATCATCTCGGCTTAGGGCTGTCCACCCTCCTCTCTTATGGAGATTGCGGCCGCCGTCGGCGCGACGAGTGCCCTCTGGGCTCATCTTCGCGCCTCGGACATGCCGTCCCTCGCTACCCGATGGGCCGTCGGGGATCTTCCCCTGCTGCCCGTTCCCCTCCTGTTACCGCCGGCGGGGGCGCCCCCCCCCCATCGTCCTCGTAGGTTCCCCTCTTTGGACGACGGGGGTCAGGCCACGTCCCCGCCGCCAGCGGCCGGTGTCGTGCCCCCCCGCAGCGGGCATGTTAACCGTTTCGGGTATCACGCTCCGGCGCTCCGGACACGGCGCCACCCGCGGCGTTGTGGCGCCTCCCGTCTCGTGACCCTCGGCTGTTCCCCTTCGGCTTCGATCCACGGTCCCCTCCTCAGGCATCGCGGTCGCGGCCTCCGTCGTCCCCCTGGTCTCGCCCCGGGGTGTCGGTCCCTCCCCTTCGGCGCTCCGGTTCCCCGGTGCTACCGCCGAGGTAGGCCCGACTGGGCGGGCTTCCCCCCCTCCACTCCTGGACTGGGCACCGTAAAAGCGGGCCCTGCCATGACCGAAGTGGGGGCTCCCCGCCAGCGCCTCGAGTCTCTCGATCGACGAGGCATCCACTCCTAGGACCATATGCACATTTGATTATACGGTCTTCCGTTCCCAGACACGCCACAGGTGGGTGCCCAGGTCCGGGTTTTGGCGTCTCAGCCTCAACAGGATCACGTCGGTGTCCTCTCTGGTGCCTAGGAACACCGTCGTCATCCCGGTCAACCTGTGCAGCTGCTCTCTTTCCAGAGTTATCAGACTGGCGCTGTCCCAGGGTCTGATGGTTGGAACGGTGGTTCTCAACCACCCTTTGGCCGCTTCATTTGTGCAGGTCACGCATAGGGCTCCCTGGTCCAGCCGGCACTCCTCGAAGCACGAGACGCCTTGTTCCTCTGGAACGGCATGCAGCGCCCGAAGGAGTGCCCGCGTTACCAAGTCGCCCTCCTCCTGGCTGAGGACCGCCGCAGGGTAGTCCGATGGTACAATGGCCATCTTCCTACCCGCTGCGACCGCATCCCCGTATCCAGTCGGTTTTGACAAGACTGCACTTTTTGGCGGCCTTTAGGGTCTCCGGAGGTATGCTGTCCGAAGCCCTGGGCCTTTTGGAGCCCTGGGCCTTGGCCCCTCTTTTCCACCCGCCATCTCTCCTCTCCCCGAGAGCGTACCACTGGGTGGCGCCGTTCCTCCTGGAGTGGGTTCCGTTGTTGCCGCCACCGGTACGCAGCTGGACCGCTCCGCGGCCGTGCCCTGCATAACAAGCTTTGCCTTGCCTGCCCGCCGCTTTGCAGCCCCACAACGCCCCGGTTTGCGGTGCGCCTTGGGAGATTCGGTGTGCCCTGGAGTCCCTACCAAGGCGGCCGAGGCCGTTCCGGCGGGAACCCCTTGAGCCCTTCCGCTCCCCCCTCTTCTGTCTGTAAGACCGCTTCCTCCAGAGAGGCCCCGGTCTCCATTTCCACCACTTCGTCCATTTGTTTATGTGTTGATTCCATATGAGCCCCACGAGAATCTAGGGAAGTAAGGTGTTCGGCCCGCACAGAGCCCGCAATGTACGGGTAGGGCATTTAATACAATTGGGTTCGCCTGGTTCCCAAAGGCGCATCGTTAACGACACTACTCCCTAGTGTCACGCATATCCTCGGCACGATAGGTCCCACCTTGGTATTGGGGAGGTGTTCCGCGGCAGGGCCTTCGGGGGCCCTTGAACCGATTTTTAAGTCAGTAGGGCCCCGTAGCGCTCCTGCGGGACGGTTTCGCAGCCCCTCCATTGTCTCGCTCTTCAGTCACCATGGTGGCGCCCTGGTTCGCTTGACTCCGGTTAAGCCGCGTCCCCGTCCCCCCCTATCCGCCACCTGGGGACGCGCCCGGTTGGCTCTCAACCTTGCCGCCGTCACTTCTTGCGAAGATCCGGTGACCCGGGGAAAATTGTGTTACGGACAATTGTTTTATTGAATCAAAATAAAACAAAATAAAGTCGAATCGAAAACACAAAATCAAAATTTGTGTTTCGAAAAATTGTTTTATCGGAATCCAATAAAATAAAATAAAATGGAATGAAATGAAAATACAAAATCAACATTTTGTGTTGCGAAAAATTGTTTTTAGGAAAGTAAAATAAATCAAAATAGGAAGAAAGTTTTATGAAAATAAAATAAAATCGACCTAAACCATGTAAAAGTTTTGGTTATTGAAAAGAAAAAAAAATGTTTTATGTAAGTTAAATAAAACCAAATAAATAATTTGGATATTGAAGAAGAAAAAATGTTTTTTGAAAATAAAATCAAATCAAACAATAAAACCAAATCAAAATTTGGCTATTGAAAAATTGTTTCTTATATTAAAATGAATGAAAAATGCGATAGTAATACCGAGCGAGGGAATATTCGTAGGCGAAGCCGCTGTAAGTAACATAAGGGGCGTAGCGTATATGAGAGCATTCAACACAACTGGAGAGGATGTGGAACTCGCCGTTCCGACGGTGACTTTAGAGCCTTTCGAGCTCCGCAATCCAAACCCAGAAAAAGGTCAGAATCCACGCGGCCACCAGGCAAGGAGAAACTAGCGGACCTGGCTAGAGGTTTGCGGGATCGGCCATGTGCCGAATGTCGTGCGCACGACCGAAGCATACAGGCGGTAAAGTCAGATCAAATTAATGTAAACGCAAGGGTGTCAAAATTACGATCGCTACTTAGACTCGACCACCTTAACGACGAAGAACGGGCAAGTGTAGAAAGATCTATTAAAAAAGTACACGATCTCTTCCATATTCCCGGGGAATTTATAGGTCACACTAGAGCAATCGAACATAAAATCGATACAAAGGACGATCAACCAGTTTTCGTACGGCAATATCGATTTCCGCCCGCGCATAGAGACGAGATCACTGAACAAGTCGCAGATCTATTAGAGGGCAAAATTATCGAACCCTCGATTTCGCCATTAGCTCACCGCTGTGGATCGTGCCGAAAAAGGCCGATTTACAGGAGAAACCTAGATGGCGGATGGTAATAGACTACCGAAATTTAAACGTGAAAACCATCGGGGATGCCTACCCACTTCCTAATATAACGGAAATTCTTGATCAACTGGGTAGTGCAAAATACTTCTCCGTGTTCGATTTAGCTAGCGGGTTTCATCAGATACCGGTACACCCACAACACGCACACAAAACTGCATTCACAATACCGTTTGGGCATTATCAGTTTTCTGGAATGCCCTTCGGTCTCAAAAATTCTCCGGCCACGTTCCAACGTTTGATGGACCGTGCGCCCTGTGGCTGACAAGGAGTAGAGCTATTTGTATACCTCGACGATATAGCATTGTACGCGAGTCCATTGAAAAAACACGAGGATAAATATAAACTCCTAAGCGAAAGATTGCGAAAAGCGCATCTAAAACTTCAGCCAGGCAAATGCGAGTTTTTGCGAAAAGAAGTAGTATACTTGGGTCATGTTATAAGCGAAGACGGCGTTAGGCCGGTCCCGAAAAAACTTGGAGCGCTAGAAAATTATCCGCGGCCGACCAACCCCACATGAATTAAACAGTTTCTTGGCTTGGCTGGGTACTACCGCCGATTTATTAATAATTTTTCGGGTATCGCAAGACCACAAACTCAACTATTGAAAAAGGAGACGGTTTTAAGTGGGTCAACACGCAAGAAGCAGCGTTCGGGAAGCTACGCGATTTACTTTGTAAAGACCCCGTACGACAACATTCAGACTTTAATTCGCCGTTTATTATCACAACGGACGCATCAGCGGTTGCAATTGGCGGTGTGCTCAGTCAAGGTAAGATCGGCAGCCACCGACCTATAGCGTATGCATCGTGAACATTAAACAGAGCAGAGGAAAAATACCCTGTAATAGAAAAGGAATGTCTTGCTATCGTTTACTGTGTTAACTATTTTCGGCCTTACGTCTATGGTAGGAAGTTCTCACTGGTAACGGACCACAAAACATTCATTTGGCTGCATTCAGTGAGAGATCCCGCCAAACAGCTGGTTGCGTGGCGTTTTAAACTCGAAAACTACCAATACAAAATTGTTTATAAGCCTGGGAGGGCAAATGGTAATGCCGATGCATTGTCTCGAAACTCGCCTGAAAGCAAGAAATCTATTTTTGTCGTGACCCCGGTTTGCACGCGAGAGCATCTTGACGTATCTGACAATGAAGACGCCACAACGTTTAACGGACAACACCACTGTGACCCCCTGTTTTTTTGCCATTTTTCAATAATTTTTTTGTGGAAAAAAAAGAGATATTCGAAATTTTTTTTGTTTTGTTCGTTGTTTATTGATGATACATGAAAAAAAAATTTCAAAATTTTTCACGCCCCATGGTGATGCTGGGGAAGCTCCCGCGTCGGGTACTGTTGCCTCTGCAGTGGTTCGCGGCACGCAGCAGAACTCTCTTCAAAGTCGATCTGAAAAAAAAATACCGAGTGTTTTCGTTAATAATATGATATTTTGAAGAGAAGTACATAGGGATTTGAAAAAATATTGATTTTTAAAAAATAGGCACGCTTTTGAAATTAAAGGACGATTTTCGAGCAAAATTTCTCGTCGAAAATAGGCGATAACTTTTTTTATTATTGAGATATCGAAAAAATCCTATGTACTTCTTTAGATAATCTAGTTTTATTGATGCAGTCCAAATTTGAAGTCGATCGGATAAAAATTACTCGAGTTGTGCTGCGTGCCGCACTCAAAAAAGTGGTTTTGAGAAAAACGCGTTCAAAGTTTTCGGTTTGTTAATTTATGCGATAAATTGGAAAAAAAATGTTTTACCTTTAATCAGCGATGCCGGCACCATATAGCTAACCTTCAAAAAGCAAATCATTGTCCCTAGCATCTTTTCTCGAACTTGTAGAGGCTCTTCTTGCCTCTTTTGCAGCGTCTGTGAGCGAGCGCTCCGCCAGCTCGATCCGCGCTGCGTCGGTTTCAACGCAAAAATTGAAACAATTTGGGCCAATAGTTATCCCGAACGTCTCCCAAACTTTCATGAGGCTTTTCAGGCTATCATTGAATAATAATACCGCGATATCAGCTGCAATATCGACGATTTTTTTGCTCCCGGACTGACACTTGGGGACTATTGCCCAAACTGATTTGTTGTAGCATTCGTTGTTGATTTGCGTGAAGCCGCCCAAACAACGCTGCAGCAGATCGTCTCTGCTCAAATTTTGGAAGACTGGCGTAATTGCCTCCAATACTTCTTCAGGAAGAGACGGCTTATGGCGATATTGAGAAATATTCCCGCTTGCGACCGCTTGCTGCCACGAACACCACGACTCGACTCCCTCTGGTCAATCGTCATGTTGTGGCTCACTATCTGTGGATATTTTATGTTTGATAGTTGCCCAAATTGCCTTCCTCCTTTTTTCAACATCATCGCTGTTCCTCCGAATAGCCAAGCCGTAATATGTGCTCAACTCGTCAATAAATTTTCCGGTGAGCTTTCCTCTGCCAGGCAATCTTTTTTGTTTTTTCACGAATTGGCGGAGGCGCGTCCCCATACGTTTTTGGACATGTTCGATGCACTCTTTTTTTTATCTCGAAACCGTCGTATAGATCGCTATTCGATATACCTGCTGACCCTGAGGGGCGCAGCTGCACGGGACCCCGAGCGTGATGGAGCGCTGCACCGCTCCACAAAATATTCAATATCTCCGAAAATAATTATTTTTTCGACCTGGGTCCAACGGCATCTTAATCTTAAATGTATTTTAGATTTTTCTAGATGGTTTTCAAAGAATCGATTTTTTTAAGCCGTCACAGTGGTTTTGTCCGTTAAGAGATCCAGAAAACGAAGGGTCGGCCAAGAAGAATCGGCTGACTGCGGACACGGGGGCAGTAAAGGAATAACAAATACCGAACTATCGGCGTTAGACTCTAATACCGACAACGATTCGATTCCTGCCGAAACGCGCGGTAAAAGGGGGTCCGAAACAATGGACGATATGTCCGTCAGTGGAGCCGATTCTTCTACCGACTCTAGTAGATCAGCTTCACCGATAGTGTGCAAAACATTTAATGTTACTGAAACTACGGATAAACTTTCCATGGGAAAAGACAACCTAGCTTTCATCATTACCACAAAAAACCAGGCGATAGACGAAGCAGCTAAAGACTTGGCGTCTGCACTAATTTTGCCGATATATAAAGACCTAAATCGTTTACGAGCGGGAGTTACGCGCGTCGAAAACCGAACATTAATCGGCTTACCTGTAAAAAACGATTTGCGTGCCAATGTCGCAAAGGAGGACTTAAACGAGACAATGGAGTCACTCGGGGACGTTATAGTCGAACTAAGGTTAAAATCTGTGAGTTTCGCGCGAACTGAGACTATCGATAATATCCCTTGGGAACGAACGCTAGCGACGATCCGAAACCACCTGAAAGACTTACCAATACAACTTGCAATATGTAAACTGGTACGCGTTCCTGCCAAAGAAGAATGAAGAGCCGTCATGGAAGAGTGCCACGAGTCGTTGGTCGAAGTCCACAAGGGCGTGCCGAAGACCTACAATCGAATTCGGGAAAATTACTTCTGGACGAATATGAAGACTGATGTCCAGCATTGTCGCAGTTGCCAGCTAAGAAAACTCGTAAGGGTAAAAACAAGGCTACCAATGATAATCACGGACACCCCGGCAGCGCCTTTGACAAAATAGCTATGGAGCAAGCATCCTAACGATACAAGATCTCTTGACAAAGCACTCGCTAGCGATCCCAATGCAGCGTACGACAGCATCAGATATAGTCGACGCTCTTGTTAAACATTTCATCACGCGTTTTGGAACACCTACGGCAATCCTGACAGACCAAGGTACAAGCTTTTGTAGCAGCCTGATGAGGGGATTCACAACCAAATTCAGGATCAAACAGTTCAAGACTATGTAAGGCGTTAACGATACGCGTACCAAACATGATCGCCGTTTGTCGTCGTAATCGACCGATCGGAGCGAACAGTCTTAAACGGACATTCGTAGCGTCCGCACGCAAAACCACTCATAAATAAAAGCATTATATTATACAATGATATTCGGCTGTCTTTTCATTTATAATACGAAAGTACACATTCACATTCCGTTTATTTACCTTACACATCAGAAGTGGGATATCGACTAAAATGTTGTGGTACAGAAACGCAAAGCTTTTTAGCATCACTTTCATGCACAACTTTGCGGCCGAAGTGCCTGTCGTAGTACGTAGATTAGCAACGATATGTGCGTGATGACTCAACGGAAGACAATACATATTGATTGTGTCGCAGTTTTGCTGAGTGCATAAGGGCCTGCGTTCGGGAAATAGAATGCCCCGTAAGTTCGGCGACATGGGTGCGCGTAGACAAAATGTGCGGCACGTGACAAAAACGTCGGAATTTCAAGTATAAGCTGTGTGCTAAAAAATTAAGACTAGCTGAGTGCTGAAAAATTCACATAAGCTGTGTGCTAAAAAACTAAGACTAGCTGAGTGCTGAAAAAATGAAATAAGCTGTGTGCTAAAAAAAATTAAGATTAGCTGAGTGCTGAAAAATTGAAATAAGCTGTGTGCTAAAAAATTAAGACTAGCTGGGTGCTGAAAAATTGGAATAAGCTGTGTGCCAAAAAATTAAGACTAGCTGAGTGCTGAAAAATGGAAATAAGCTGTGTGCTGGAAAATGAAGACTAGCTGAGTGCTGGGAAATTGGGGCAAGCTGGGTGCTATCGCCAAGAAAATCGTTTAAGCTGTGTGCTAACGCGTCGGGAACGCTTTTTTCCTACTGAATTTCGTGCGGTACTCGGACAAATTTTTATTTTTTTGATTCGTAAGAAATAAAGTCGAGAGCACAAAATTGTAGTAAGAGTTTGACTGTATTCGTATTTTTGTTTGGAACGTGGACTGTACGACCGCGATATATCGTACGTACGTTCGGTCAGTCGGCCGTGACTACTGGAGAACAATAGACAATCTATTTCGTAGAAGTAAATATGGATTTTATGTCTCGCGCGCGTGAGCGTTTATGTCTTGAGTTGTGTTGCAACCGAAAACGTAAATAACACTGTAAACGAATAAGTTGATTCTGATATTCCCAGACGTATCGGGTGCTGTGTGGTCGTCGTGTGTGTACCGGTTAAGGTTGCGTTGTTACGAGACGGTTTCCCCGTCATGGATCCGTACAGGTGTACTGTCGCGGTTCTTAAGGACGTTCTTCAAAAGAATAATTTAAAGACGATGGGGTCAAAGGCGGAGCTAGTAAACCGTCTATTGGAGTTCGATCCTTCCGGTAGTTGGTTGGAACAGCTAGGCGCCACGTGTGAAAATCTCACCGTCGATGGGGCTTTACAGCACGAAGATCCGCGGGTTAATGTGTCAATGAACGCTGAGATTTCGACTGAAGATAATCGTGACGCTCTTCTGAGAGAGTTGGAGTTGACGCGTAGAGAATCGGCACTGTTAGCTCGAGAGCTCGACCTTACCAGAAGAGAAAATGAAATTTTACGACGGCAGTCAAACTGGGACCAACATCTTCCAGGTGTCTCACAGTCTGCGGATCACACCAGACTGTCAGAACACAGGCCACGAGACCTTCCTCGATCCGAGTTCAGCGTTACGAAGATACGCGATTTACTCGCAGATTTTGACGGAAAAGGTGATAGTTACGAGACCTGGGAAAAACAAATCCGGCTGTTGAAAGTGACCTACACTTTGGATGAAAATGCGACCAGAATACTCATAGCATCGAAGTTAAAGGGTAAAGCACAAAAGTGGTTTCATTCTAAACCCGACTATATTGACATGGATGTGGAGTCACTCCTTAAGGTAATGGATTTGATGTTAAACGTTTCCGTCGATCGCGTAACGCGTCGCCGTCAGTTTGAGACGCGCATTTGGAAATCCGACGAAACTTTCAACGATTATGCGCACGATAAAATCATTCTAGCGAACAAAGTACCCGTCGACTAAGAAGAAATCGTCGAGCACATAATCGAGGGTATACCCGTCGCCAGTGTTAGAAACCAGGCCCACATGCAAAGGTTTGACACTGTCGACGAACTTCTCAAAGGGTTTGAAAGGGTCTCCATACGCTTTGACTGGAAAATCTGACCGTCGAGACGTGATGGAAATAGTTTCAAAATGGGAGGCAATCGGACCAGGAAATCCGAAGTCGATGATTATCGAGGAAGTATACGATGTTACAATTGCAACATGAATGGTCATCTGGCCACGCAGTTCAAACAGCCACCGAAGGAAAAGTCATGCGTCGGGTGTAAGAAAACCGGTCATCTCCTAAGTAGCTGTCCCACTAGTACTTCAGCTCAGGAAAAAAAAGAGACAAGAGGTGCACAACATAGATCGAACACAAGCCGACGCTGGGTTCTGGAAAATCGTCGAGTTTCGGTTTAACGAGGGCCAGCAAGATTGTTACGTATCACTTGAGACCTTGTTCGATACCGGTAGTCCGATAAGTTTCGTGAAGGTGGCTATGGTTCCTTCGGTGGTTAAGTATGAACATTGCGGATTGGTTAACGAGTATAACGGAATCAACAAAACAAAACTCGAGGTTATGGGCGTCGTGTCGGTAGACATAACGTTTGACGGTGTTACGAATCGGAAAATAGAGCTACACGTCGTTCCGAATGAGACTATGCGCAGCGCAGCGATTATCGGACGTGACGTGTTACGTGTTTTTGGTATGAAACTTACCAACCCCTCTAATGTCTCCGTAGATGCAGCCTTGAGAGATATAATGAATATCGACATCAAACAATCATGTGACGCGAGCGAAATGTTGAAAATAAATTCGAATATGTCATTAGCAGTTTGCGCGGCCGTTCGAGAAATTTTCAAAAAGGATTATGTAACGCCAGAGCGTCCGGAAGTCCCAAAAGTTCAAGCGGTCTTAACTCTGAAAATAAAAGACTCGAGTCCGATATACTATACTCCGCGTCGTTTATCTTTCATGGAAAAAGAGAAATTGCGAGAGATAGATCAGTTGCTCAACAGAGGGGTAATTCGGCCCAGCCACTCCGACTATGCGTCACCCATAGTTCTCGTAAAAAAGAAAACAGGAGATCTTAGACTTTGCATAGATTATCGGGCGTTGAACAAGGTTATTGCACGTGACAATTACCCTGTACCCTTGATCGAAGACTTGATAGACGCTCTGAGCGAGAAACAATTTTTTAGCCTGCTCGACTTGCGAGATGGGTTTCACCACGTGGCGATGGCTGAAGAGTCAATAAAGTATACCGCGTTCGTCACCCCTCGGTCAGTTTGAATACTGCAAGATGCCTTTCGGCTTGAAACCAGCTCCATCAAAGTTTCAGAGATTTGTTAATGACGTGTTAGTCGATCTCATGAGGTCGGGAAACGTCGTCGCCTATATGGACGATTTTCTGGTTGCAACTCGAACAATAGACGAACATTTGGAGGTGTTGAGTAAAACGTTTAAGCTGTTTGTCGACAACAGACTGGAACTCCGCGTGGATAAGTGTACGTTTTTGCAAACCGCGATCGATTATCTGGGCCATCACATTTCCGAAAAAGGCGTTAGTCCCACGAGCGAGGGAGTAGCGGCTATTGCGAAATTTCCGATTCCACGCGATGTCCGTAGCGTACAGTCATTCCTTGGCATGTGCTCATATTTTCGCAAATTTGTAGAGGGTTTTTCAGTTATAGCAGCTCCACTATATGAGCTGTTAAAGAAAGGTGTCGATTTCAAGTTCGGCAGAGAAGAACTTCAGTCATTTGAGACACTCAAAAATGTGCTTATGAGTACTCCAGTTGTTGCCATTTATAGTCCTCGCGACGAAACGGAGTTACACACGGATGCGAGCTCCCTCGGATTTGGTGCGATACTGTTCCAACGCAAAACCGATAAAAAACTGCATCCAGTGATGTATTTCTCGAAACGCGCTTCTGAAGTAGAGAGGAAGATGCATAGCTTCGAGCTAGAAACCCTGGGGATAGTGTACGCCCTACGCAGGTTTCGGGTATACTTGTACGGTATACCGTTTAAGGTAGTTACAGATTGTAACTCTGTCGCTTTGACGCTCAATAAAAGGGATGTAAACCCGCGAATTGCCCGATGGGCTTTGGAAATGGAAAGTTTCAACTATCAAATAGAACATCGAAGCGGAAGTCGCATGAAGCATGTCGATGCTTTAAGCCGCGAACATAGTCTGGTTTACGTTGTTGAGGATAACTCAATGGAGTTCAACCTTGCTATGAGTCAAAATAGAGACGTCGAGATTTCCGCAATCAAAGATAACCTGGAGAAGTCAGAAGATAGTCTGTTTGAGATGATAAATGGCGTTGTGTACCGAAAGAGAGGTGACAAGGTATTGTTTTACGTCCCCGAATCGATGGTGAGCGCTGTCCTTCGACGGTACCATGATGACATGGGTCATGTTGGCCCAGAAAAGGTGTGTTCAGTTATTCTACAAAACTATTGGTTTCCACGGATGACCAAGAGGGTGAAAGATTATGTGCGTAATTGTCTCAAGTGCGTGGCTTTTTCCCCCTCCACGGGGAAGTTTGAGGGTAAGTTACAAAACATACCGAAAGGAGACACACCTTTTCACACGATACATGTCGATCATTGCGGGCCGTTCGAGAGACACCGTCTTAAACAGCACGTTCTCGTAGTAGTCGATGCTTTTACGAAGTTCACTAAGTTATACGCAGTTAAGTCAACTACCAGTAAAGAGACTATTGATTGTCTGACACAGTACTTTACGAACTACAGTAGACCCCGAGTGTTGGTGTCCGACCGGGGCACCTGTTTTACGTCTGACGAGTTTCGGAATTTTGTACAAGCGAAAAATGTTCAGCACGTGTTGGTGGCAACTGCATCTCCTAGGGCAAACGGCCGGGTGGAAAGGGTGAATCGTGTTTTGAGTCCGATGGTCGCGAAATTTAACGACAATTCGGCGGGTAAATATTGGTATCGAACTCTCTCAGAAGTAGAGTATGCGCTAAACAACACGATGCATAAAAGTACGAAAGGGACACCAACTAAACTGCTCTTTGGGGTGTAACAGCGTGGTGCGGTCGTCGACGGCGTGAGCGATTTTCTTGAGGACGTCTTACACCCAGAACCCCGAGATTTTAATGTGATCAGGTCTAAGGCTGCCCAAAATATAGTTAAAAGCCAAGGTTATAATAAAGCGTACGTCGACAAGCGTCGAAAAGAACCATATCAATATAAAGAGAGAGATTATGTCATGGTTAAAAATTTTGAAAGTACTCCCGGTGCGTCAAAAAAGTTGATACCACGTTTCAAAGGACCATATATGGTCAGAAAGTGTCTCCGTTTTGGTCGGTATGTTGTCGGCGATGTCGACAATTGTCCAATCAGCCAACGACCATATGAAGGTGTGTGGGAAACTGCAAACCTGAGACTCTGGCGCGAGGCAGAAGCAGAAGAAGTGGACAACACCGAAAAAGCAGCGCGTGTTTCGGACGACGACCAAACCTAAGAGTACTAAATAGCTGCAGGGCCATCAAGGCATACGATTTAGTTTTAGATGCTGTTCGGCATTGTATCCTGTAAAAATGTATATATTGTATCCCCGGAGGTTGTCCGGGACGGACAAAGGCCAGGATGGCCGAATGTAAGGCGTTAACGATACGCGTACCAAACATGATCGCCGTTTGTCGTCGTAATCGACCGATCGGAGCGAACAGTCTTAAACGGACATTCGTAGCGTCCGCACGCAAAACCACTCATAAATAAAAGCATTATATTATACAATGATATTCGGCTGTCTTTTCATTTATAATACGAAAGTACACATTTACATTCCGTTTATTTACCTTACAACTACGTCGTTTTATCCTCAATATAATGGGTCTATAGAGCGTTCTCACCATGTTCTCGTAGAATATTTGAAGCATTACGTTGACCAAGAGAACGATTGGGACGAGTTCCTGGAAATGGCTATGTTCTCCTACAATACCAGTCGTCACGAGGGAGCGGGTTTGACGCCTCACGAACTCGTGGTTGGGAAAATTGCGAGGCAACCAGTGAAAAGCGACAGGATTGAAAAACATCAGGAGCCAACGTATGCAGAATATCTTCGCGGACTGTTCACAAGGATCCACGGTCTTCAAGACCTAGACGCCGAAAAACTACGCAGTGCTAAGAATAAGTCAAAGGTGTATTACGACGAAAAACTAAACATCCAAAATTTCAACGGCGGGGATAGGGTTCTCTTATTAAAGGAGCCCAAAATGGGGAAATTCTACGAACAATATACGGGCCCCTGTGAAGTCCTCGAAATCCTCCCCCATAGTACCGTAAAAATTAAGTTGAGGGGCAGGCGAAAAATTGTCCATGCAAATAAATTACGGATGACAAAACTACAATGATCCATTTTTTCAGGACATGTTAGAACTCGGACGGGTCGACCGAGTGATCCACGCCATGTTCGCCCTAATCGCCACCTTTGTATTTATTGGCGGAGTACACCAAGCTAAGGCTCGTTGGATACGATTGTGGAGGATTGACGTTAAACGTCACCACCTTGTCCTTAAGGCGGGATTCTACTTTGAAACTTTGAAAAGGCTAAATTGGATGTAATCACCCACCTGGAACACGTGGAAGGCATATTATATGGCCCAGGCATCGTTGATTGAGGGTAAGATAATTTTTTCTACGATTTATCACTCACCAAAACTTTAAACGCGTTTTTCTCGAAACATTTTCAAGTACCGTGGTCGTGATAACTCAAAAAGTACTGAACCGATCCTTATGAAATTTGGAACACATATTCTATATATGTGTTCCAACCGACCTAACTACAATCAACTTAAAATTTTGATTAGAACTATTTTTTTATTGCAAAAAAAGACCCAAAAAAACGCATTTTTTCCGTATTTTAGCCGCCATTTTGTTAATTTCGCACGTATATAAAATATTCTAGTTAGGTCGGTTCCTGAAGACATACTGAACATGAAACTATTTGATTTTTTTGTTTCCGACCATCCGTCGGGAAGATTTCACGACCACGGCAACGGTACCTGCTTTTCGAGGCGTTGGCCTTAAACCTATTTTACGTGTACAAAAAATGAATAAAATACATTTAAAATTTGTTTTTATGTACTTAAAGAGTGTATTTATTGAACAGTTTAAACCCCATATCGATATCTTTAATAGTATTCTCAGAAAAAATTCACGAAAATAGCGTTTTTTTCATGGTTTCAAAGTAGAATCCTGTTAAACGACGTAACAGAGTGCGACGGTTTCTCGACCGAACCGGAGCCGATACCAACATTCATGCAGCTGCTTTAATTATCCGAGTTCTCAAATACCGCGATAGTCCAATGCAGAATATAGATTTCCCGCATCATCACACACCGCGGGATGCACTCACATAGTTCACTGGTGCACAATGGATTCCAAGAATACCTCCACGAACTAGACGAGACATCTTGCTGCCGCGTACACGGGACGGGGGTCAGTCAACTTGGTAACGCAGCCGAGGTTCACGGACTTCAACGCAACGACACCACGTCTAGGAGCATAATGCTAGCTGGATCAATAACCGCGAATGGCCAATGTCAAGGTACTCAATACAGCGACCCGTTCGGAACCTGGAGCGATGTAGTCGTACACGCATCATTGAAGATTTCGCTGTTCAACTATCAAGCCATGGTCAACCTGCAAACGGGGAAGGTAGTCCTACAATCAGGAACCCAATGTCAGCAGGGCGACGGCACTTGCATCGACATCGAGGGGAACATCGTATTCTGGAAGCCAACGCCAGCTGACTTGTGCAACTTCGATACGTATGACATCCTCTACGAAGGCATAGCCTCCAAACTTGTCAACAGCGAAGACGGATCACGATTGCCGGACGTATACACTCTGGTAACGGAACAAACAACTTTCGCATTATCAAAAAAATCGGAGTATCTTGTCTGTGGCTACCGAATGATAAGAACCGAGCACCCAAAGTTATTCGTCTTGGAACCAAGAAGAAAATCTCGGTCAACAGCCTTGACATGTTCTTCTACATAAACTCCAAGTTCATATATGTGGAAAAACACGTCAGGAAACAAATGAAGAATCGGTACGGGGATGTAGTTTCACAGAGGTACAACCTCGAAAGACAAATCCTACTAGGCGCACTATCCACAGCAGCGCTCCTGCCCGAGAGAGTCGCACGTATGGTCATGAAGGGGCCCAGTTACATGTCCGCCATTGCTGGTGAGGTCGCTCACATTATAAAATGCATACTGGTAGAGTGTAAAATAAGGCGCACTGTAGAATGCTTCCAAGAACTCCTGGTTATGTACCGAAACGAATCGTTTTTCCTATCGGCAACAACACGAATGCTTGCTCACACGGGTCCACAAATTAACTGCGATACTGTGGTGCCAGCTCAATATCAAATCGAGGGTGTATGGTACCGATTTTCTCCAGGACCATCGAAATCCTGCCACCCCAATCGTTAGAACCGCTATCCAAACCAAACTGGGAATATGCATCACCTGGAAACCTGGCTAGCAGCGGCATTTACTCCGAAACAAATATTAACAAGTTACGTGAACGCATAATGTTTCCAGCCGAGAAACCGGCGCTACTTAATAATATCGCGCGAGGAACAATCGGTTACCAGATCCCGCCTGGCACCGTATCTATACGTGGATTGCTAGACGAAGAAACGCTAAACCACATAGCCGACAACGCGGCAGCAAAATTGTGGAATGGATTCATGACGTTCGGATCGGCTAGTGGTGGCCTCGTCGGTGTCATCGCGATATTAATAATCCTCAAATTCGTCACGGATACGGGCATTCATGGGTATTCTCTTCACGCGTTGTACGGGTGGAGTATACACCTTTTCGGAGCCATATGGAGTTCGTTAACTAGCCTCCATCTCGCTCTGACACGCAGAACGAAGGAAAAAGGCGACAAGGACGAACAACCGTCTCAACAATTGGCAGAAATCTGCGTCAAGTCAACGTCACCGGCGCTACAGCTCGTAATACTTACCCCGAACTTCCACCAGCGAAATCAACAAGCAGCCTGACGGGAGTCGATCCAGAACTCTCAGCACGGCTTTACACCTCTCGCATGCAGAGCCTCGGCACTGCATCCGACTGAAACGTGGAGATGGTACGTCCTGGCTCAGACCAGTCTATTAAAAATGTAACGAACATTATATCTATAACATTTACTAAGTAAACGTAGAAAGCGTATCGTTATCGCCAGACTCGCGGGTTACCGGAGACCCGGGCTATCGGAAGTATGCGTTACCGAAGTCCCGGGCAGCGAAGGTCTTCCGCGTAAACTAGCGTCAGCAAGATCGCGCCTGTGGGAACAAAGCAATGAGGCTAATCCCACGACGTCAGCGATTCTCCCCGCCCGCAAATGAACAATCAAAAGGGACTAAGAGGCCCTGATCATCAGTCTTTTGCGCACGTCTCACCAGAGTACTCCTCTAGTTCTCTCTTACCGGAGTTCCCTCAAAGGGAGACCCGGCTTTTCGATCCAACTGTCTAAATTTTGTCGTAACTAGGTTAGTTTACTTTAATATAATCACACGTGTTAAATGCAAAAGAGCCCCGCGAGTTGAGTTATTGCAACGATCCTTCCGTCTTCCGCGACAGCAGATCCTACGTTCCCGGGTCAGCGAGAAACGCAAGGGCGACCACGGTGCGAGTGGAGACTACTGCCTGTCGACGGAGGACCATCGAAAACGTCAAGAGGGATAAATCTATTCCTCAATAGACAACGAAAGGTTGGTGAAGTGTTTTACACATAATCAAATCGTAAAAGGTCGCCAGCACAGTGTGCTCCTGTCCCCGGTCCGTGCCTACGGGTCCAAAAGAGGAGCAACCCTAAATTAGCTCGTTAAATACGAGGTTAAATCCCGTACCGTCGAAATAAGTACAAACCTGGGACGTAACAATATATATATATATGTGTGTGTATGTATGTATGATGATTTATTGCTTCCCCTTAGGGTTACAAGGACCCCCGTTTCCTCGTTCTCTTTTTACACTCCTTTTGCTACATAGCCGTTTTACATTTTCCGCTTACACGTTTCCTTACAACTACCTTACGCTATCTTATTTTCGTATTTCGCCGCTGCCCCTCTACCCCTCGCTCGACTTACCGCTCCCTTGTTCACGCCGCTTTATCTTAACCTAAGTCTATACATATATACATCTGTTTTCTTCTCTTAAACCTACTTATCCTATTCCGCGCTCTCCTTTCCCTTCCATCCGATTTCCGTTTCCTCCTTTCAGTCCATTCTTCTTTTCATTCTGTTTCTTCCTCCCGCCCTCTCTCGTTATTCTCATCTTCCCTCGATTTCCTTCTTTCTAGCATCCTTTTTATCCATCCCTCTTTCCCCCCCCCCCCCTCCTTCATCTAAGATTTCTTTCACCCTCTCTCCTATCCCCCTTTCCGCCCCTTCCCCTCCTCCTCACCGGTCAACCACATGTTCCCAAGTTTCTATCTCCCCCCGCATATCCTGCATGTCCTCTCTTCTTCTGTCTC
The DNA here is from genome assembly GCA_951751655.1 of Ophion costatus. Classification (NCBI taxonomy): domain Eukaryota; kingdom Metazoa; phylum Arthropoda; class Insecta; order Hymenoptera; family Ichneumonidae; genus Ophion; species Ophion costatus. The sequence continues at coordinate 6,639,177 of OX632362.1, read as the reverse complement.
CTAGTATCTCCGTTCTCTCATTTCATTCCCTAGCCTGAATCTCGCAACTCTCATGTAGCTTTCCTCCCCCCATCCTATCCTTAAGTTTTCAGGCACCCCTTCCGTTATTATCTCCTTATAGTATCTATTAAATCTCGACTCCCTAATCTTTTACCTTTCGTGTTCCTTTCTGTCCTCCGCTTCATTCTTTTCATACCCCTCGTCTTCTTGTTCCTGTTACGCCTCTCCCCTTCGCCCCCTCTCTTTTTAAATTCCTCTCGCCCCCTCTCCCACTCCGCCCTTCCCTGTTGCCCCATTCTCGCCCATTCCCTAATTTCTTCCCAACGTTTCCTTCCCCACTCGCTCACTCCCCCTTTCTCAACTTTTCCTCGTACCTCGACGCCCTTCTTCCTGCTCCTGTTCTAATTTTGTCCCTCTTCATTTCCTCTCTCATCATATACCCCGGCGTCCTCCAATCTACTCCCAGCACCCACCTCATATATCTTTCCTGCACTACCTCCATCGCCTCCTTTTCTTTCCATACCCATATCTCAGCCCCATATCCCACCATAGTGCACACCAACGTATCAAACAACCACAGCCTTCTTCCCACGTCTTTCCCGAATTCCCTCTTTCCTATTACCCACACCTGCCTCATCACTGTCCCCCCCACTCCCCTTGCTTATTCTGCTTTTTATGTTCACCTCTTGTCCCCCATTTCTCTTAAACTTATGCCCCAAATATTTAAATTCCTTTACTTCTTCAATCTCCTCCTCTCCCCATTTCCACGTCATTTTATTCCGCCTTCCCCCTCCCCTTTCCTAAACCTCATCATCTTCGTCTTTCCTACATTCACTGCCAGCTTCGTCCGCTCGAAGTACTTTTCGAGCCTCCTAACCATGTTTTCTATGTCCTCCTCTCTTTCTGCCATCACCACAACATCATCCGCATACGCCAGCGAGTATATTTTCTCTGTCCCTATCTTAACCCCTCCGCATTTCCCTTCTCACAGCTCCTCCTCTAGGTCTGCCGTGATTAGGTTGAACAATGCCGGGCTTAGTGGGCATCCCTGTCTTACCCCTTTCTCCGTCCAGAACCCCTCTCCCGTCTTCCCACCCACCTTTACTCTACTCTTTGTTTCCTCATACGCTTATTTTATTCTTTCCCTTAACCCTTTCCTTATCGCTCTCTCTTCCATTGCCTTTCACATTTCTTCCCTGTCTACCGAGTCGAACGCTGCCCTTAAGTATATGAACGTCGCAATTATCTTCCCTTTCCTCTTCCCCACCTGCTTGTTTATCAGATAATTCAGCACGTATATGTTGTCAATCGTCCCCATGCTTGCCCTCAAACCCGTCTGATTCTGCGGCACCGCTCCTATCCTCTCCGTCTCCTCTTCTAACCTGCTCCCCAGCACCGTCGCATATATCTCGTATAGCGAGGGTATCAGCGTTAGCCGCCTATACTCTTCTACCCTCGTCCCTTACCCTTTCTTCTGTAGTGGGACTATTATCCCCTCCTTCCATTCCTCTGGCCATCCCTCTCCTTTCCATACCCTCCTGCAGATTTCCCATGCCCATTCTATCGCCTTCTCTCCTCCCCACTTATAGGCTTTATTCGGGATTTCATCCGCCCCCATCGCCTTTCCCTCTTTTATTTTATTTATCGCCATCCTTATTTCCCCTTTTCTTAATTCCTCCTCCCTATCCTCTCTTCTTTCCCGCCTTGCTCGTTCCCCCTCTCTTCTTTCTGTTCCTCCCAATAACCCCATAAAATATTCCTTCCATTCTTCCGTTTTTATTGTATCCTCCACTCTCCCCCTTCTCTTCCTTCCCCTATTTACTAACTTCCATACATCCTCTTCCGTCTTCACTTCTGCTACCGCTCTGATTCTCCTATCCTGTTCCTCCGCCTTCCTCTCACACAATTTGTTATATTCGTTTTTCTTTTCTCTGTACTGTTCCCTCGTACTTCTTCCTTTTCTCCATTTCATTAATTCTTCTCTAATCTCTGCCTTTTTCTTCCTACATTCCTCGACCCACCATTCTCTCCTTGTCGACTTCCTCTCCCTGCCGGCATCCTCCTTGCTCGCCTTCACCGCCTCCTTCATTGTCCCTGCTATTCCCTTCACCAGATATTGTATGTCGCCGCCCCCCACTTCCGCTTCTTCTATTCTTCTTCCGTACCCTTCCTTCATCCTTTCTGTCCATTTTCCACTTCCTACCCTACTTTCTCCTCTCTTCGGTCTCTTTCTTCCCCTTCTCCCTTTTTCATCGTTACGACAATCGGGTGGTGATCCGACTCAACATTATCCCCTATCCTCATACTCTTTACCGCTTCCCTTGTTTTGCTGTCCACCAGAGCATAGTCAATGACTGTCTCTTCCCTTCCCCCTGTATACGTAAATTCTCCCTCTTTATCCTCTTCTACATTTCCATTCAGAATCTCCCATCCCGTTTCTTCTACTAATTTGATCAATTTTCTCCCTTCCGCGTTCACCTTTGCGTCTTTCGATTTCCTTCTCTCCTCGCTCTCTTCCATCTCCTCCTGTCCTCCACCACCTTCCGCTCCAGTCCGCGCGTTGAAGTCCCTCCAATTATCACCCTCCTTCCTTCCTGCATCGCCATCCATTCTTTGAATCTCTCCGTTTTCCTTTCCATATCTCCGTTCACATACAGCCCCACTACTCTCCATCTCTCCTCTCCCACTTCTACCTCCACCGTCATCATTCCCTCTTCTTCGCCCCTTTCACCAATCCTCTCCGCTTTCATCTCTTCCCTCACCCCTATCGCCATTCCGCCCATTGCTCTCCCCGTTCTGTTTCTTTTTACTGCCCATTGCGCCATACATTCATATGCCCTCGGCAGCCTTTCTTTTACTCTTTCCCATCCTTTTCCTTCTACCCATGTCTCTATCATCACCACCACCGCCCAGACCTCCAATCCCTTCTAAAATTCCGTATCCTTATTCATAAGTCCCGCCACGTTCCAAAACGCCACTTTCCATCCATGCCCTTATTTTTCCCTTCCTTTCTTTTTCTCCCCCGATTCCTCCGTCCTCTCTATTCGTTTTTTGCTTCCCCCGTGTTTCCTTCCATTCTCCTTTCTTCTTCTTGCCTCCTCTCCGCCACTTTTCCTATCCCCATTTCCTTTCCCCTCCAGTCCCTCAACACCCCGCTTTTTTCATCCCAGAACCACATGTCTTCCTCTATTCGCACTTTACCGTATCCCACCTTCACTCTTTTTCCCCTACTTTCTTCTTCCTCCCCTATCCTTTTTAACTTCCATTGCATTCTGTTTTCCTTCCACGTCATGTCATCCTCAATTCTTGCTTTCCTCCCCCTCAATTCTTTTTTCCTCCTCATCACATCTTTCGACTCGTCTACTTCTTCCATTCTTACTTCTATTATTATATTCTTTCCTCTGTCTTGTCCTTTTTTATCTCCCTTACCCCTTCCAGTCTTTCCTCTGCCCCAATTCTCTCCAATATCTTCTCTACCATTTGTTTTACCGTTCCCTCCCTTGTAGCCACGCTTATTATAAAGTGTGTCCTTCTTTCCACCCTTTCCTTCATCTTCATCCTTCTCTCCATTTCCTCAATCCTTCTCTCCATCTGCTCCTCCCCTCTTTCTGCCCCAGCTTCTGCTCCCCTTCTTTCGTCCCCCTTCCACCCCTCCGCCGCGCATTCCAAGTCTTGCAGTCTCTTCCCAATCCTTTCTATCACCCTCCTTGCTTCCCTACTTTTGCCATTTGTCCTTCCATTTCCCTAATCCTTCTCTCCATTGCCTCCTTTTCCTTTCTCAATCCTTCTTCTGCCACTTTCATTTCTCCCCTGATCCTCCCTAATTCATTCTCGACTTTCGTCCCTTGCACCTTTACCTCCGCCAGTCCCCTTTGGATCTCTCTCTTCATTGCGTATATCAGCTCCTCCAATCTTTCCCCCTCCTGTCTTCGTCCCTCTGGCGACCTCTGTACCTTCCTGCTCCGAGAGAAAAACTTTTTCCCATTCCGTTGGTTTTTCTCCCGGAGCTTTCATAGTTCCCGGTTACCTTTCCTAGCCTCACCCTCCCCTGTTTTCCGCTTTTTACCTTCGGTCTTCCCCCTTATCCTTTTGTTTTTTTTTCTCTCCCCCCCTTTTTTCGCCATCCCTTTTCCCCACACTTCCAAATTTTCCACTCCCTTTTCCACTATTTTCTCGCTATTTCTTCCCCAACTGTCACGCACACGCCCTCTCAGATTCACTCCGGAAACGGAATTCCTCTCTCTCTCTCTCTCTCTCTCTCTCTCTCTCTCTCTCTCTCTCTCACTCTCACTCTCACTCTCACTCTCACTCTCACTCTCACTCTCACTCTCACTCTCACTCTCACACTCTCACACTCTCACTCTCACTCTCACTCTCACTCTCACACTCTCACTCTCACTCTCACACTCTCACTCTCACTCTCACACTCTCACTCTCACTCTCACTCTCACTCTCACTCTCACTCTCACTCTCACACTCTCACTCTCACTCTCACTCTCACTCTCACTCTCACTCTCACACTCTCACTCTCACTCTCACTCTCACTCTCACTCTCACTCTCACTCTCACACTCTCACTCTCACTCTCACTCTCACTCTCACTCTCACTCTCACTCTCACTCTCACTCTCACTCTCACTCTCACTCTCACTCTCACTCTCACTCTCACTCTCACTCTCACTCTCACTCTCACTCTCACTCTCACTCTCACTCTCACTCTCACTCTCACTCTCACTCTCACTCTCACTCTCACTCTCACTCTCACTCTCACTCTCACTCTCACTCTCACTCTCACTCTCACTCTCACTCTCACTCTCACTCTCACTCTCACTCTCACTCTCACTCTCACTCTCACTCTCACTCTCACTCTCACTCTCACTCTCACTCTCACTCTCACTCTCACTCTCACTCTCACTCTCACTCTCACTCTCACTCTCACTCTCACTCTCACTCTCACTCTCACTCTCACTCTCACTCTCACTCTCACTCTCACTCTCACTCTCACTCTCACTCTCACTCTCACTCTCACTCTCACTCTCACTCTCACTCTCACTCTCACTCTCACTCTCACTCTCACTCTCACTCTCACTCTCACTCTCACTCTCTCACTCTCACTCTCACTCTCACTCTCACTCTCACTCTCACTCTCACTCTCTCACTCTCACTCTCACTC
>OX632362.1:6562375-6633806 GCA_951751655.1 Ophion costatus | reverse complement strand
GGAGTCAACCGATTTCGCGAAAAGAAAGGGGTAAAGGGAAAAACAGACCAAGACCAAGAGGTCCGCCATGTTGGTCGCACCGACAACGCTAGATGTCGGTAGGTAGTAGGTAGGTAGGTAGCTAGTAGGTAAGTAGGCGGCGGTACAGGCATCGTACTCCACAACAGGGATGACTCCTATTGGCTCGTTCGTCTTGTCCAAGAGGTCGGGTGCCGGGACCACTACACCACCCCTCTCCAAGCAACCTGCTAGGTTGCGGAGCTAACCTTTTTTAGCGGTCGCGTCTTCGGTCCAGGGTATGTTCTTGGCGGTAACGTAGGGCGAGGTGTAGGTGAAGGAGGTGCGAGAAGAATCGCGTGCGATGGTCGCGGTTGGATGCTGGCTGGAGATGTGACATCCGATGATGATGAATCCCCCACAGGCTTCGATCGTGTTTCTTTGTAGTTGGTTGATTCGCCGGTTGACGTTTCCTCGAAGAAGGCGGGTTTGAACCTCTCTGTGCTGATCGTAGTCGGTTCATCATTAATTAGGACTCTAAAATCGACGTCTGATACCCTCTCCATGAATCGTTATGGGCCCCGGTATGGTTGTTCCAACGATCTCCTTGCTTCATTCTTGACGAATACTTGTGTGCAGGTGTGAAGGCTCGAATGTACGAACGGCTTCCTTCTGCTATGATGTGCTGTCGGTACTGGGCGAATATCACGCATATAGGTACGGAGCCTCTGGGAGTACAGTTGTTGGTTGACTTCCTCTGCCGTGTCAGCCAGGAATTCCCCCGGTATTCTCAGTGTAGTGCCGAATACGATTTCTGCTGCAGTTGTTTGGATATCTTCTTTGAAGCTTGTTCTTAAACCCAGCATGACCAATGGGAGTGTCTCCGTCCAGTTTGGTATTTCGTGGCACATTATAGCTGCTTTCAGGGAGCGATGCCATCGCTCGATCATCCCGTTAGAGGCTGGGTGGAATGCCGTAGTTCTTTTGCGTTCACAGCCGATAAGTCTGACCATAGCCCCGAAAACAGCTGACTCGAATTGAGCCCCACGATCCGTAGTGATGGTTATCGGTGATCCATAACGGGAGATCCAACAGGAGACCAGTGCGTTGACTACGGATTCCGCGGTGATGTCGTGTAGCGGTATTGCCTCTGGCCACCGGGTAAACCGGTCAATAGCCGTGAAACAATACCTATATCCGTTGGATGGTGGTAGAGGTCCGATGATATCAATATGTATGTGACCGAAGCGTGCATCTGGTACCGGGATGTGCTGTGGGACACCAATATTGAATCGCGAGACCTTGCTACGTTGGCATGCGAGGCAGGACCGACCCCATTCGGTTATATCTCGCCCCATTGACGGCCAGACGAATTTGGTTTTTATCAGTTTATGGATTCCTCGCCCACTAGGATGTGACTTCCCGTGGACCGCGTCGAGTACTCATCTCCTGAGTGATGCTGGGATATACGGGCGAGGCTCACCGCTAGAAAAATCACAATAAATTATTTCGGCAGTGTCGTCGATCCGGATGGGACGCAGGACCAGGGAAGTGCTTCCGTTAATCAAGTCCTGTAGTTCCTCATCTGCTTTCTGCGCCTCTGCGAGGTCGCTTGTAGAAAACATGGTCGGCGTGCTTATCATCTCGACCCGTGATAGAGCATCTGCGACGACGCTATCCGTACCCCGTACATGGATGATATTTGTTGTGAACTGTCGAATCCAGTCGAGTTGTCGTAGTTGCCGTGGTGATGCCTTATCGCTACGTTGCTTGAAGGCGAAGATTAATGGTTTGTGGTCGGTTTTTACAACTAAGGAACGCCCTTCAATCATGAATCGAAAGAACTTGATACTCAGAAATAGAGCAAGTAGTTCGCGATCATACGTGCTATATTTAGTCTAAGTATCGGTGAGTTTTTTGGAGTAAAAACCAAGCGGTTCCCATTTGTTGCCATTCCATTGTTCCAGAACTGCGCCCAACGATGAATCGGACGCATCCGTCCGAAGCGTCAGCGGGGCGTTCTTGAGCAGATGCGCAAGAAGGCACGCGTTGGCTAACTTGGCCTTGCACTCCAAGAAATCTTGCTCTGCTTTTGCGGTCCAGTTGATTGGGCGTTTGTCGTTTTTACTTCGCACCTTTCAAGTATGAATTCAGCGATGCTTGACACTCGGCGGCTTTAGGCACGAACCTTCGGTAGAAGTTCAGAACACCGAAAAAACGACGGAGTTCAGTAACGTTTTTTGGTTTTTTTGTACTCCAAAATGGGTGTCACTCGATCCGGGAGAGGACGAGTCCCGTGCTCGTCGATCCGGTAGCCGAGATAATTCACGAACTCTCTGCCGAGCATACTTTTTTCGATGTTGATCGTGAGGCCATGTTTTTCCAGGAGCCCAAATATAATTTCCAAATGCTGTTCATGTTCGCGGAGGTCCTTCGATACTACGAGGATGTCATCGATATAGCAATAAACGAAGTCCAGCCCACGTGTGATGGTGTCCATGAACCTTTGAAAAGTTTGCGCTGCGTTGCAGAGCCCGAACGTCATGACCCGGAATTCAAACAGTCCAAAAGGTGTTATCACCGCCGTTTGGGCCGATCCTCGGGCGCCACAGGTATTTGGTTGTAGGCTCGCGTGAGATCTAAAACTGAAAATACCTTGCATCCGCTAAGCTGGTGAGAAAAATTATGAAGGTGGGGAATCAGATACTTTTCCGGTTCCGTAACACCATTCAGTCGCCGGTAATCACCACACGGCCTCCATTCTCCCGATATCTTCTGCACCATATGGAGCGGGCTTGCCCAAACGCTATTAGACGGGTAACAAATTCCAGATGACACCATAAATTCGAATTCTCTTTAGGCAGCTTCCAGTTTCTCCCCCGTAAGGCGTCGAGCCCGTTGAGCAACGGGAAGTCCTTTCGTAGAGATGTAATGGTGCACACCATGCGTAGAGGCCTTGGAGAAAACACGTGGCCTCGTGATCGATGGGAATTTCCGTAAGAGCCCTCGAAAAGGTGTATCGGCCGCAAAAGTCGACACCCTGCAATACGGCTCATATGAAATAATACTGATACAGGACAAATTTGTGATCGAATTGATCAGGCGCCTCCTTTTCAAATCGACGAGCAACCCGTAGTACGACAACAAATCAGCACCGAGTATACCTGTAAACACGTCAGCTATCGTAAACCTCCAGTCGAATTTACGACGTAGTCCGAGATTTAATGATAAGAGTTTTTCACCATAGGTGTCTATCACAGTATTGTTCGCGGCATAAAGTTTGAAGGTCGTAGAGTCCGAACCACTAAAACCACACGCGCGCGGTATCACAGAAATATCCGCACCGGTATCAACAAGGAAACGAAGTCCGGATTCCTTGTCAAGGACGATTAGACGGTATTGCGTATGCCTATCGTCGTTTACCGCCTCCACGAACGACGATGGTATTAGTTTCCCGCACCGTTAGTGTTATTTGACTAGGTACAACCTGATTGGCACTTGAGCGCTCGGTTACCGTGGCGCTTGTGGTAAAAACCCAACTTTTTTTGGGTAGCGCTGTCGTCGTTATTATTGTGGAACCTTCGATTGGAAACATTACCTGGCCAGGGAGATTTTGAACGCGCTCTACTACGATTACCGTTACGGGATTGCTGACTTCCGGGTTTCATTAGACGGTCGAAACGGGACGTTAATGCGTCGATACGCTTGACTAGACCGCTGATATTACTATCGGACATAGAAACATCTACGGCGTTCATTTGAGGGCGTTGGATTTCCATCACACGATCAGCTAAGAGGGCGAGTTTATTCAAGTCTACTTCATTCGATGCTGATAGAATCGCACTGACCTGTTGCGGTAACTGCTCCAAAAAGAGTGATTTAATTACCGAGTCCTCGCATTGATTCACTGCGACATTTCTCATATGCTGAAGGAAGTGTGACGGTTTTTGGTCGCCCAACAGTTGGCCTTTTAACAGGCGACGGATCTTACTTTCATTTGACTCCGCAAACGAAGTGAGAATGCGCTCTTTGAACACTAGATACTTATCGTCGAGCGGCGGATGTTGAATGAGATCCGCGACAAAAGGTCACACTGTAGGGTCCAAGTTGGCCAGCAAATATTGGTATTTCGTGTCATCCCTGACGATACCGGCAATCGCAAACGCGGCCTCGACCTGATGAAACCAGATAGCGGGTTCGTGTTTCCAGAAGGGCGACAGCTTCGCTATTCTCGACATGAGAACTCCAGTCGCTGGTTCTTCCGTCATTTTCATTTATTTTTCGAAAATATGGTGCGATCGGTCAACGGAATCGTGCTCACGTTATCAGCGCAGAAGAAAACGCGAATATGTACGCGGATGGGCACGATAATGATGGATGCACTCCGGAGTCGCACCGCTCGAACGACACGTGTCGTCTCCGTTTCCGATCGGGTCAGCGATTAAAACTTAAAAAAAACAAAAAAAAAGAAAGGGTTTACGCCCAATAAATTTGAGATACGCGCAGACACTTTCGCAACATAGTCCGAACAAATACGTAATCCGCGAAGTATTTTAACGTCTTTTTCACACGCGAAAATTTTAATTTTGCGCTTCTCGCGGGCACGTGGTAGGACGGGTGACGAAAATTTTTGCGGACACGTGTTTTACGCGCACTTTTCCCGATCACGTCGGGGTCACCAGCTTGTGGAGTTCGAATGTCCCACTAATAGTTTTTTAGAGGCGTGATCGGGACTAAGGTTCGAGTACATGAAAATGAATTATGTTTTCTGATAATTTAATAACTTTATTAAATGGCGCGTGAGTATTCGGAGCAATGCTCCTCGTCCGGGTGCCGTCGCGCGAGAGAGAGACTTTTTCCAATGCCCAGGTATATCACCTTTCTCTCTCTCCGTGTAGGTAAGTAGACGGCGGTACAGGCGTCGTACTCCACAACAGGGATGACCCCTATTGGCTCGTTCATTTTGTCCAAGATGTCGGGCGCCGGGACCACTACAGTAGACAGGTAGGTGGCAACATCGCACGACAAGATCAAGGACCGGGCGATCGATTATCGACGCGCGATAATTGATCGGGAGAGAGCATAGAGCACCGCGACTCGAAGGGTGCGGGTGCCAGGGTAGGGGAAAAGATCTCGACGCGTGACGAGAGAGAGAGCGCGCGCCTGCGACCCGTCGATCGCGAGTCCTAGCGCCACGAGTGAGAGAGCGCTGTGACTCGACGCGCCCTAAGGGAAAGTTACAAGGGAAAGTACCGCGTCGCTAGAGGCCAAGCACCGATACCTACCGCGCCGCCAGCGAAAGCACGTTGCAAACTCAGGCCGACAAAAGCCCCTGAATTAGAAGAGACGGGGTAATCGATATCGATCCATGATAAGGGATCCAGCCGACCAAATTGTACCATGCGAGTAATGAATAATTGACCGACCGAGAAAATATTGCGAAACGTACTATAAAACAACACAAACAACACATTAGACTCATACATAGCGTTATTTTAGATTATATCGAGCCATAAAAAAAACTGGATAAATCATATTTGGTTAAAAATACCCAAAACACCTGAGTTTCTATTAATTTCTTCCGTGTTCGAGTCCCCGAACCTATAAATTTATCTGTAACGAATTAAGACTCGTTACATTTTGGCGCCCAACGTGGGGCTCGAACAAAAGAAAGAAAAACTCGTAAAAAGGTGTCAAAATAAATCCAATAAAAATAAAATAGAATAAAATGGCGCAACAAAACGATGAAAACTCCCCTCATTGGGAATCAACTACTGCGGATGGACTGTTAGAAGAGGCGCGTCAAAGAGATCGTCAAAATATTGGGCGACTGTCGGCGATCGGACCCAGACCGATAGAAACACCGAATGAAGAGACATTCAACGTCAGCGGAGGGTCAGGCGGGACAGATGAAAGAGGTGCGGGCGAAAGTGAACTCACTAAAGCCCTCATCAAAGCAATAAATAGTATCCGCAACGAGCAACGAAGGGAACGCATAACGACCAAAGCAGAAATTAAGCAGCAGAACGATAATTGCATCGTGAGGTCGCGCCAGCTGCACGAGGAGGTCAACACCAAAATAACGAGTGAAGTCCATAAAATCGAGGAGCGCACCGAACACAAAATTGTGATTGCTCAAAAATTAATAAAGCAAAGCCACACTCAGCTGCGAAAAGAAAATAACGACAAAATCGAGGACTTCGACACCCGAATGGAAGCTAACCGGCGAACAATATCCCAGCTCCTCCATTCATCAAAGGATGTAGGACAAGTGGTCACGGAACACTCGAAACATATCACGGAGTGTGAAAAAAATATCCGCGCTCAAAACTCAAACACAATGAGCAACACCACCTGGGGAGCGGGATTGAACGTGAGCCAAGCATACGCGGCGAAACAAAAACCACCGACGTATAATGGCGACGGCAGAGAACGACCTATGCGTTTCCTGCAAGATTTCAAGGAATTTTGGCGAATCACCGGAAACACGGACCTCCATTATTTGGTCAGTCAGTCCCTAAAAAACACCGCCAAAGACTGGTGGCGAATTGTCGAGGATAGGGTCCAAACCATGAACGACTTCGAAGAAAAATTTCGTGGACGTTACTGGAGCCAAGAAATTCAGGAAAAAGTACGCCGACACCTCGAATTCGGGGCCTTCGAATGGCACGGACACCGGATGACTCGAACCGAATATGCGACCCAGATATTCGGAAATGCCAAGGATTTGAATGAAGGGCCGGCAGAAGAACAAATAATCAGGAAACTCGCGAACCATTTCGACGAGTCGATCAGAATGGCAGTACGCGTCAGCGGAACCAAAACGATCGATTCATTTCTCGAATTATTAGAAAGCATGGATGGGGCGGGACCATTCAACGCAAAAAGATCTTTGCCCCGTCGACAAGAACCCAGCGGTGCACCATGGCAGCAAAATAACCCATGGAAAAACCAGAATTTTGGAACGTTTGGGGGACCACGACCAATGGGACTCAACCAGCCATGACGGCCAGGGAATCCAGGTTATCCAGGAACACCATCACCATTCCAATATCAACAACAGGGTAATCGAGGATTTGGGAATAACAACGCGATGCCAGCGCCATTTCCCAGACAACAATCATGGCAGACGGGATACGGGAATAACAGACCTCCTCTTAACCCCGCCGCTTCACCATGGACTCTGCATCCGCAGGGCGATCTAGGTACCAGCAATATCCCAGCACAAAACGAAACACCAAGAATACACCCGGAAAAATCGCACTCACGGCAATCCTTGCCAGACAACCGTCGGGGAAAATTCAACAAAAATTCAAGAAAATTGGACAAATCCAACAGAGTCAAGAAAATCTCCAAGAGACGTGGAAAAACTGCCAAAATCAGGAAAAAAACAAAAAATACAGGATCAACGAAGGATGCTTACAAAAATATGACAGAACAGGAAGATGGAAAGTCATATTGCCGGAAGAATTAGTATCCAATTTCATAAAAGAGTGCCACGAGATTTATGGTCATCAAGGAGCACGAAAGATCTTCCACTTGATCAATAAAGACTTTACTTGTAGCCATATGGCTAAAAAAGTACGGCGAACAATAGCTATGTGCGACGTATGCCAAAGGGTGAAGGTTGCAGTCCAAACGAATTATGCCAACATGCAAACGATAATTCCGGAAGGCCCAAACGATCTCGTCTCCACAGATTTTTACGGACCCCGGCTAAAATCTGTAGGGGGAACGCAACACATCCTGGTAGCCATTGACACGTTTACCAAGTTCGTCAAATTATACCCGTTAAAAAAGGCAAATACGGCGGCAACTATTAATAGAATATTCAAGGACTATATCCTAAGATATGGTAAGCCCAAAAGGATTCAATTCGACCATGGAACACAATTTACTTCAAAAATCTGGTTGGAGCAACTAAAAAACGAAGGTATACAAGCGGTATTCTCATCGATACGACAGCCACAAGGAAATATGGTCGAGCGGGTAAACAGAGAACTCGGGCGATTTTTTAGAACATTCCTTACGGAAAAACACTCAGGATGGTATCGTTGGGTACCTATAATACAAGACTGCATTAACGACACGCAGCACGAAACCACCGAGTTCACGCCGACCGAATTACAATTAAAAAAAAAACCTTATCGTATTTGGAGAGAATGGGTGCTCGCGTTGAAAAAAAGGACAAGAGCCAACCGTCACCTACGAGCAAAAAATGGAATTAGTCCGGGAAAGGATAAAAAGAAAAGGAGCAAAAAGGGCTGAAAGGTTCAATAACACGCATAGAACGGTCACGTTCGAAATCGGCGAACGCGTTTTGGTGCGAGCGCTCAATGTCTCGGATCCAACAAAACAAAGGACCGCGAAATTTATGCCCCTGTACGAAGGACCATACACAATAAAAAAATGTGTGGGAATCGCAACATACCTCTTAGAAGATACAAAAAACAAGAAAGAACGAGGAAAATTCCACGAAAGTCTTCTAAAGCGGTATCTATCGGAAGGAAAGAAAACTGAAAAATAAATAATTTCGAAGTAAGCGGAGAATCTTACGAGGAAATAGTCAGGGGGCGAGGAGGGTATAAAGAGATGTCGCGCCAACGAAGAATTAGTCGATAAAGAAAATGGAGGAAAATAAAAAAACGACTGAACAGTCCTGGAGTAAAACACCTGAAAAAAGAAAACGGTGGTCGAAGTCACAGCGAAAGGCCAAAAGGAGAAAACAGGCAGAAATTCCACGAGAAAACGCAAGAGACCAATCAGCAGCCGGATCTAGGAGAAATACGAGCGTCGTGAAGCAAGCAGCAAATCCAAGGAAATTCCAGCGATACGACGCGCAAAAGGAAAGTAAATACGAATTACTCGAAGTGACCGATGGAAATATTAAAGGATGGTACCCCGGAAAATCATTGGGATATTAAAGAGAGGGGAGAACCAACGTATCAAGAATTAAACGATCAAGAATCAGTCAATAGTCAAACGTGAAGCAACAAGATGTATCAAAATTTCCCTACCGAGACGCTGCGGGCCACGTACGAAGGCGTGACAGTAGCGGGTGTCACAACCCCGAACGAACTCTTGATACACCTAAATAACGGACGGGACACCGCTCTCATAAGTTCGTACCAAAAAATGGCCATGGAGGAGCCAGGTATTCATCCGGTGGTGAAAGAAGAGGGATACCCCGGCCGAGCCCTTTTATACCGGGAAGGAGGGAGGTTCCATAGGGCAACCCTCGAGAACATCCAAGACGACGGTACGTGGCACCTGTGGCTGGGTGATTGGGGTATGTGGGTGACCGCAAAAATGGAGGAGTGAAACACGGCACCTCCGGCGGCACTCGCATGCCCCGATCAGGCGATCCCCGCCACGCACGGAGATCTCGTCCCTCGGGACGAACTCTGGACGGAAGAAGGACTGCACCTGGCCCGGACTGCAGGGGAAGGGGCGACGTGGACGCTGAAAGTATGGGGCAAAGCCTCAAATCGTAATATCGTGCTAGTCGACCTCTTCCTCGAAAATGTAGGACCTAATAAAGGGAGGCGGCTAGCCGATATGTTCGTGTATTTCGATGGGGCGGCACGAGACCCTAGTCCTGGCCCACCAAGGATCGAGGCAAAGGGAAGCAGATACGGGGACAACTGCATACAGCGGGAAACAGAGCAACAGTGGACAAACAACAACAACAACAATAACAACAACGAGACGCACAATCGTACCACCGACGAGAACAACAATCACAGCATGGAATGGGAGGACAACGGAAACGACGAGGACAACAACGGCGACGCTGAGACAACAATAAACGACAACAACTATGACAGCGAGGAAGACCAATTTTGGTGGGAGATGGGACTCCAGGACAACGAGAATGAGCAGATCGACAGCGACGACGAGAACAGCCTGGCCTCCTTGTGAAAATAAATAAAAACATAAAAACATAAAATTTTGTTTGGTTGCGATTTGCGAATTAGGAGCAGCGGCCCGAATAAACTGGCGAGCGGTTAGATTAAGGGGGAGGGAGAAAATAAGCAGGAGACAGGGCCGACCTTCAAGACACAGCCCGGTAGGAACAAAGCAACTTAATACAGAGAGAAGTATGGATCTTGGTTTAAAATTTTTTTTTTTACTCTTCGTGAGTTGGATCGCTGATGAAGCGACCCAAAACACAAAGAGCCAAGGGGGACAATGAGACGGAAAGGACCGTCTCATGAACCAACCAACAGAATATCACCTCAAGTACACTTAGGAGTCAACCGATTTCGGGAAAAGGAAGGGGTAAAGGAAAAAACAGGCCAAGACCAAGAGGTCCGCCATGTTGGTCGAACCGACAACGCTAATTAAATGAATGGCTGACAATAACAAAGGGAGATTAACGGTGACCGAAGTAAATTCAGACGTTAAACTAATTGAATTAGAGGCATACCGAAGAGAGGGAGAAGCGGTAAGATCCGGATAACCACTAATCTAATTAAAGGAAGACGGAAGAGAAGGGGACCGAAAAAGCGTTAAAATTCGAGTATAAAAGGACGATAATTTTGGAGGTAAGCGCTCTTTGAATCCCTCGTGGATCGACTAGCACTGCTTGGCAAAGTACATCCCTAGTGGAAGGAAATGCTGGGAACACGGAACGTTGAGAAACAAGAGAAACAAGGAGTCGCGCCTAAAAAGCATTAGAAAGATAACTTCTTTCATTCCTCGTGGATTGACAAGTACTGCTGGACCAAGTACATCCCTCGTCGGTTGGAAACGTCTGGAACACGGAACGTTGAGAAACAAGGAAAAAACGGAGTCGCGCCTAAAAGGCATTAGAAAGCTCTCTTAATTGTTTTGGAAGATAACTAGTACTGCTGGACCAAGTACATCCCTCACGGATCGGAAACCTCTAGAACACGGGACGTTAAGGAACAAAAAAAAAAGAAACGAAGAAAAATTGAAACGAATTTAGTTTTATGAAAAAAATATTGGAAAATCAAAGAAAAATAAAAAGTGCAATAAGGAAAGTTAACCACTTAAGGGTAACGAACAATTATCGAAAAATAGATAGAAAAATTATCGCAGGAGAAAATAGGATCCGAGAAGGTATCATTACGAGCGAGCGTGACGAATAGATATACGGGAAAAATATTAAATATTGGAAAAGACAAGAAACATTATATTAGGAGATAAGAAAGCATACGCTACAGTCATACGAAACCGACACACACACATACACATACTCACACACACACCCGCAGAAAAACGCCGTGATAATCGATTAATACGGATCAGGATCACAGAAAGTACAGGGAGGTATCCCGAAATTACGAGAGCCCAGAAATCTGTGCAAAAAAGGGTCATTCGAGTGCTCGCGGCACATCACTCGATTAGACTATCGTAGACAGGTAGGTGGCGACATCGCACGCCAAGATCAAGGACCGGGCGATCGATTATCGACGCGCGATAATTGATCGGGAGAGAGCATAGAGCACCGCGACTCGAAGGGTGCGGGTGCCAGGGTAGGGGAAAAGATCTCGACGCGTGACGAGAGAGAGAGCGCGCGCCTGCGACCCGTCGATCGCGAGTCCTAGCGCCACGAGTGAGAGAGCGCTGTGACTCGACGCGCCCTAAGGGAAAGTTACAAGGGAAAGTACCGCGTCGCTAGAGGCCAAGCACCGATACCTACCGCGCCGCCAGCGAAAGCACGTTGCAAACTCAGGCCGACAAAAGCCCCTGAATTAGAAGAGACGGGGTAATCGATATCGATCCATGATAAGGGATCCAGCCGACCAAATTGTACCATGCGAGTAATGAATAATTGACCGACCGAGAAAATATTGCGAAACGTACTATAAAACAACACAAACAACACATTAGACTCATACATAGCGTTATTTTAGATTATATCGAGCCATAAAAAAAACTGGATAAATCATATTTGGTTAAAAATACCCAAAACATCTGAGTTTCTATTAATTTCTTCCCTGTTCGAGTCCCCGAACCTATAAATTTATCTGTAACGAATTAAGACCCGTTACAATATATATATATATATATTGTAACGGGTTTCCCGGTCCGCACACTTCTCGGCCCGCGGTCCCCTCCAGCCCCACCAGGTGTCCGCTGACCCGCCGGGTGGACGTGGGCGCCAGGTACAGAATACCGCCGGCCAGAGGCCGACTTAAATTGTATCCACTCCGTACGGGTCCTTGATGGTAGGGCACCCGGGGCGGACGGGCGCGGCCGAGGCGGTCCGGCTAGCTCGGCTCGCCGGCGAAGATGGTAGAGGGGCAGGGTCGGAACTGGAGTGCCAAGGAGGTTCCCTCGGGGGAACCGCGGAACAGGGTTTCGCGGGAGAAAAAAAATGTACAAACGGGGTCGAGTGGTGATTGACAAGGTTTTATTCCGGTCGGGCTACTTGGCCCTTACATTTCGTTCGCCGTAAACGCGGGGTTGCCTCGTGCAACCTACGGTCGGTACGGTGACAATGATTATCGCTGGGGGAGCCGAGGGTTCCCATAACCCAGTAGGTAGCCTAACCCGACGAAAATACCAGAGGAAACCCGACTTGCGACGATAATCGGGTAGGTAACCTAAATAACGGGGATAAATACCGCAGGTATTTCGCGATGTTCGGATAACCAAGGAGGTAGTCTAACCCGAGAGAAAATACCGGAGGAAACCCGAATTATGACGATAATCGGGTAGGTAACCTAAATAACGGGGATAAATACCGCAGGTATTTCGAGATGTTCGGATAACCCCGGAGGTAGCCTAAATACCCCGTAGATGCCTCAGCTGATTTCCGTCACGGGGTAGGTAACCTAAAAATTCCCGTAAATACCTCAGCTGACTTTCGTCACTGGGTAGGCAACCTAAAATTCCCGTAAATACCTCAGCTGACTTTCGTCACTGGGTAGGTAACCTAAAAGCCCCGTAAATACCTCAGCTGACTTTCGTCACTGGGTAGGCAACCTAAAATTCCCGTAAATACCTCAGCTGACTTTCGTCACTGGATAGGTAACCTAAAAGCCCCGTAAATACCTCAGCTGACTTTCGTCACTGGGTAGGCAGCCTAGAATTCCCGTAAATACCTCAGCTGACTTTCGTCACTGGGTAGGTAACCTAAAATTCCCGTAAATACCTCAGCTGACATTCGTCACTGGGTAGGTAACCTAAAAGCCCCGTAAATACCTCAGCTGACTTTCGTCACTGGGTAGGTAACCTAAAATTCCCGTAAATACCTCAGCTGACTTTCGTCACTGGGTAGGTAACCTAAAAGCCCCGTAAATACCTCAGCTGACTTTCGTCACTGGGTAGGTAACCTAAAATTCCCGTAAATACCTCAGCTGACTTTCGTCACTTGGTAGGTAACCTAAAAGCCCCGTAAATACCTCAGCTGACTTTCGTCACTGGGTAGGTAACCTAATTAATGCACCGCAAGTTGGCAGGTAACTCGAACTAGGGCGCTACTCCCAAGATACTCGGAGGCTTTCGCCACATTTATTCGAGTGGATAATTTTGTGGCGAGCAAATATGTCGAGCGGCTTTTCTTTCGAGGGGGTCTCGCTAACGCTCGACGAACGATATATGACAACAACACTCGAGAACGTAAACATTCGCTAGAGACCACGGTCGCGCGGCGACCCTGAGCGCGCAGCGCGGAACAAAGGAATGTTTCGGCGACAAAGGAATAATAATCATGGCTTAACGCTTGCAGGTAATGGCTTCGAACCACGCCGTGTCTCGTGGTTCGAGACTCGCCCAATTTTTGGCCTGAAGGGACTCTAAATTCTCGCGATAATGACGCCCAAAGGAGACGGAACGAATTAATGGTAGGTATGAGCTCCGACTCAAAAAAGACTGACTCTAAGACTCGGTCCCCGGGGTTCGGGACGCGGGCACCGGGAACGATCCCATCGCTCCCCGGAAGCCCGCGAGTCCCTCGATCCCCTCGGAGTCGCAACTTTCCCCCGTGGGATAAAACTAAATCGCCTCGTGGCGCAACACAAGAATGGCAAAAAAAAACATAGTCGGAGCTCCTACCTTTTTGGAGAGAGTGTTTTAACGGGTTCGGGCTCACCGCCGGAGTCGTCGCAGCCAAGAACGGCGTTCTCCCAGGCACCTCGGGCGTCGGGGACGTGCAATTCTTCGCGATCTTAATACGACTGCCCGTGGGGACTCCAAAATCGAGACTAATTTCTCGTGCGACGCTCCCGCGGTGCTCCCGGCCTGCCTATGACCCCCCACTCGCGCGCCACGCCCCACTCCTTACTCGTGTGAGCACGTGAGCGAGTCTATCTCACTCGCACGGGCCTCGCGGTTTCGGCGGAATCCGCGACCACGGTCGCGCTTCCCCCGCGACACCCCGCGCGCCCGCACTTCTCCTCGCAACGAAATAGAGCGGCACCCCGGGCGTCGTCCTCTAGGAGCCGGGGCGGGATCCCCGAAACCGGGGGGAGGCCTCCCTCGCTAGCTCCCGGCGTTCCGGGAGGAACGGTGGGCCCACAGGGAAATTTTGGGCACCAGGCGAGATGCACCCCGGTCGCCGATACACCGCTCCGACCCCCTTTGACGAGGCGCCGGTTTTATCCGGTCCAGGAAGCCCAGGGTGACCGTAGGGATGGTGCAACGCCAGGTTGCGAAGTCGGGAGGGACGGGCGACACAGTCTGTTGGCCTTATTCCAGCGTCCCTCCCGGCATCCGATTCCGCGAGCACGGATGGTCGACGCTCGCTTGCAGAAGAGTGGAGGCACGGGGATGCCCTCCTGGACCAATTCACGCGGAGTGCCGCGATCCGCGAGACCGGAAGTGGCGCTTCGCAGGTAATGCCCTCTCCTTTCCTTAATCGGGGCGGAATGACGCGCGATTGGGCCAACCCGTAACTCGTTCCGTCCGTCCCCCTATCTTCCCAAAAATTCTCGGATCTGAAATCTTTTTAACGTACGTTTAGGTAGGTATCTACAGGTGGGATGTTGGGTCGCGCGCTCAGAGGTCGGAGTCGACTCTCCACGCGGCCCGCATGGAATGCCTCGTCACGTGGAGAGTCGGCCGAAGGTAGCCGGGGTGAGGTAGTATCGCGGCGCTCCGCGATAGCCATCGTTCGCCGATACAGAGGGATTTCCACGCGCAGTGAGTCCTCGAGTCCCGGAGTCCCCTCCGGTCGACCTGTGACGCCCCAGGGTCGTAAATCCGACCCACTGGTCGACACCCTTTTGAATCTGTGGCGGGACCGCCCAAATGTCACGTCACAATATATATATATATACAGGGTGTTTCATAATATCCTGTACACCCGAAACTGGCGGGTTCAGCGGGGTCCCCCAAGTATAATGGTCAAGACTTTTTTGTCTTCGTCAAATAGTTTTTGAATGGGAGCGATTCGAATTTGGCGTTCGAACGATTGTTGTAGGGCTGCAGTCTGCCCTTGACGACGACGCCATTCGACCGCTGGGTCTGAGCGCGAGAAACGTCGCAAGTGACGAAGAAGGTAGATATGCATCTGTCTTGCTTGCCCGGCCAATTTGACGATTCGCGTATCGTCTGCTATTATGTTCTGTCATCTTGGGTACGCAAGTTCAGAGCGTGAGCAGAGCCGCGCGACTGAGCGTGACTTGTTTTTTCGGATGTCGTCGATCCCTATTTGTTGCACTTTCGTTCTCTTTTATTTAAAGAGTGTCTCCTATCGCCTATCTCTGTTTAATAAATATCTATCTTCTCTCTCATCCTCTCTCATCTTTGCGCACACTTTTCTTTTTTCGTTCATTCCCTTTCGTCGACTCTAATAAGGAACGCCACTTTGGTGCCCGCCTTTGATTTTATGGAGTGAGATGCCGTCAGAGGCGTGGACAAACGAGCATTTTCAATATTTTTTTTTATAGTAATTACGGTTGATTTACAAAAGTGGTTACAAGACTATTTATGTTATATTTCAACTTGACTTGTACAAATTTGCAAAGAAACATATTGATTATTTATAAAAATATCACCATCTTTGTCGGATCCCCTGCAGCATGAGGTGCTTTGCGGTGACCATCATAAAATTTTAGTGGATCATCTGAAATCAAGAAACCAAAAAAAAAATCATTAGCTTGATAATAAATCTAGTCCTTAATCGAAGTTTTTTTTTTTTCAAAAATTAACAAAATGGCTTCCGACAGATAACTTTCGATTTTCGACCAAGCAATCGCTCGTTTATTGTTTAAAAAAATAGATATTTTCAACAAAAATAAAAATCCTCCGATTAAGGACTAGTTTTTAATGCTATCAATAAGCACATCAAATTTCATCAAGTGGTTTTTGAATTATAGGGGTCACTGACTTGAAAAACATAGTTGAGAGAAAAACGCGTTTAATGTTTTTCGATGTGGATACGGTATTATATGTTTGTAAAATTTTGAGCTCGATGAATGAAGCTACACTGTTTTTTATGTATTTTGATGATCTGAATCCGAACATCTCAATTTTTTTCCGAAAAGTCGAGCATTCAATTGTTTATAGCCAATTGTTAAAACAGTGTTTCAAAAATGAAAGTTTTCCGGGATGAATTATTTAAAAAAAAAATATTTTGGGAAATTTTAAAACGAACGGATTCTTTATAAAATTTTGCCAAAGTTCATGGTTTTTGAGTAATACATTTTTGAAAATTTCTGGAAAAGTTTTCCAATTTTACACTTGATTTATGTATAGAAATACTAATTGAAAAATTACATCGTGTTCAGAATTTACTCCAATACTCATTATTAAAATGAATATAGAGCGCCCGACCATGTCAAATATATACCATGTCAAATTCCTGGAAATACCATACAAGCGCAGGAGACACTCCGCACCCCCCCCCCCCCCCCCCCCGCCGTTCCGAAAATATCCGCAAACCCTCGTAATTGTCGCGTGAACAGTCTGTCTTCTCTTGAAATAAGTCCGAGAAGGAACTCCATTGTAATCGAATAACCGCTCGGTCTTAACGATTATAAGCCGCTCGGCATGGTCGCTCGACCCTATCATTTTCGCCAATGCGACTCCATTTAGCGCTCCTCCGTGTGATCCACGTACGCGCATTTTTTAATAAAAATCAAGAAACGCAATAAAAGTCGAGAAGAAAATTAGTTGTGAATCCTGTGTTTTCCTCACACCTATTTCGCGCTATTGCACAGAACTGGCGAATTAAAAATTATATTAAATGTGAGGAACGCGCTTATCGAAGGGCCCGTACGAAACACATCGAATCATCAATTCATGGCCCATACGATACAGCTTCTGCCGATGTGGAAGCTTCCAAAATATCAATTTGTTGTCTTCGAAGCATTCTGCCTTCCCGGATATTATCGTTAATCATAATAGCGGGGGTGAAGCGGGTTGCTTGCTGCTGCCGTCCGCTACCTGCCATGGGGACCCGACGTCTATTCACTAATAGTGGGATATCCCGGAAACTATTCATCGGATTGCCTTGAAACTTTCAGGGAATATTTTCGAAACATCTTACTTGAAGAAAATGTTTAAAAAAATTGATTTCTTGAAAATTTTGACTGCATCTCACCCCTTAATGAAACTCATGTTCATGGAAGAGCACTGAAAACGGCCATACGCTTACCGTATGACTGGAAAAATGGTTGCACTTGTTGAAACCCTTTTCGAATAAAATTAGCTTTCATATGCGGCATTTTTTCTTCTCGAAAAAAATATCTTTTTTTACTCGAGATTTGTTAACCCTTCCTCGACAGACTGGATAATATTGACGCGGACAAATGTAAAATAAAATGCTCACTTTTCCAAAAACGAAAGTTTTCAATCATTTTTTACAGCAATTTAGTTTTACATTTTCCGAATTTTATTTATGCGGACTTATGAAGCCATGTTTAAAGTGTATCCCGAATTTGTTTCAATAAGGAACGACCGACGGGTTGTTAAGGGCAGGTGGATGAAGTACTATCCGGGTCAAAATGAACCAGTGTGTCAAAGTCGTGACCAAATGTAAATGTGTCAAGGAAGGGTTAGGTATTCGATGCAAAGTTGTAATGAAAATGACAAAAACAATTCTATTTGAAAATTTTCGTCATTTGAAAACCTCCTCGTGATACGCTTTTAGTACTGATAATACCGGCGGTGAAAAATTTGTACATTTTTTTAATTTCGAAAAAAAGAATTTTTGTTTGAGGTTGTTTTTCTCAAAATTTAATGAGTATTAAATACCATATTTTAGGAAAAAATAGTGTTTTTTCCATCTCAATAATCATAAAATTATGTTTAAGGACCCACAAACGTGCTCGTATTTTTTTTTTAACTGACCGATCTGGCAAGATATGCATGACCGGATCGATTTGAAATTTTACAGGGCCCTTACGGATACAATTGACTGAAAAAAATCCGCAAGAATTTCTACTTATACCAATAGTTGCAAGGTAGCGGAGGATTTTCTAAAAATCAAGAAAAGGTCATTTTTTGCACTTTTTTCAAATCAATGGCAAGCATGGAAAAAAATTCTTCTCCAAAAGAATAGTCAAGCCTCATAGGGAATTTATTAAAGTTTCAGAAATTGCCCGTCGATTTGCAGTACAATGATTAATTCTCTTACTTCATGAGATATCCATGATCAAAGACAAACGGGTGACTTTTCATTTAGCGGCTGATATTACGGCAACTAACTGTCGTACCGAGCCAAAAACACCTAACTGCACCTAAATGATAAGTTTCCATGACTCTGATATTGATTAAATCGGAAAAAGATATTCTGAGCCCAGGGACAACGTAAGAGAAAAAACAATAGGGATATTTTTGTCTCCTGATATTTCTTTTGCTTGAGAAATAAATGTTATAAAAAAAAAATGTATTTGAAAAATTTCTAAACTAGAAACTGCAAGCTTCAAAATCCTTAATGTCACTAAAAAAATACTATTTTTTTCATTTTCTGCTCCATTAATTACATTAAGCGAGAAAATTGAAGGATCACTTTTTCTCCGTCAACAATTTGCCCTTTTTCGGACGGCCGTGGCGCGGTTGTTAATAATCGGAAAGAATAAATAAAAAAAGCATTTCGTAGCGTTAATTGTTAACTTCAGAACGCGGATCAATTTTTATGAACTTTTTTCAATCAAATAAATTGTTGGTAAGTAAGAAAAACGGGAATTCAAAAAATTTGACCAACTTTGCCGGGTTACACGGGGAACAGAATTTTTTGTAACGACAATCTGTTTCAACCATATGAAAGCGTATATCTTCTTCACTTATTTTATTTTTTCGAAACTCTGTGCGATATTCATTCACCTACTTATCACTGGCGAAATGAAAAAAATGCATTTGTTTATTTTGGACGGTTATAACTCTGCTCCTAGTCATTGTACAGCATTCATAACGACATCGTTGGAAAGCTCGGATTTCTTCTATAAAACATAGGGTTTGAAATACTTTAAGGCGTTACCCCCACTTGTAGCGCAAAAAAGCCTTTTTCATGAGTTTTTTTAAAGAAGACTACAAAACTTTTCAATCGATCAATATACCATCTTGAAGAACTTTCAGTAATTTTTTTATTGAAAAATATTACATTGTTTAGAGGCAAATGGCCGTCAATGAAATAATGTTTTTATGTATACGGTTGCGGTGACCAACATTGCAGCGAAGTGGATCTGGAAAAAAAATGCAGATGGATTTAGTCAAATATAAGTATAAACTAGTCTTTAATCGAAGGCTTTTGAAAAATATTCATTTTTCACATAATGGCGGACAGTCAAAGTTAATGGTTCGATTTTAACGAAAAAAACGGCCGTTTTATGGCTATAAAACAGCCATTTTTTTCGAAAAAAAATCGAACGATTAAAGACTACATTTTTATGTATTAAATAAGCCTGCAAAATTTGAAGAAGATCGGTTCATAAGTGTTCGAGTAATCTTGGTCACCGACTTCAGAAATGCCATTATGAGAAAAAACGCGTTTAAAGTTTCAATTTCAGTTTACACGAAGAACGGAGCTTCTCTTTCAACGCTCATATCTCAGTCAATTTTGTTCGGACCGACTTGAAATTTTCAGGACATATTCTGAGATACTTATACTTCAAAAAAATGCTATAAAAAAAAACGATTTTTTCGAAACCGCAAGTCGGGGTAACTCCTTAAGTATTATTTTTAAATACCGTGAATTTGATTTTGTTAAACGTGTGAAAGGCAGATTTTGACACTTTCTGTCTATTACATA
Source organism: Ophion costatus (assembly GCA_951751655.1). Lineage (NCBI taxonomy): Eukaryota > Metazoa > Arthropoda > Insecta > Hymenoptera > Ichneumonidae > Ophion > Ophion costatus. The sequence continues at coordinate 6,613,642 of OX632362.1, read as the reverse complement.
ATACCGTTGCAACCCCCGCATAGAGCTCTCAGATGTTTACGTTTTCTTAAAGCTAAGGGTACATAGGAACATTCCGCCAAAAACTAGGCCGCTGCATATACAGGATGACAATTTGGGGATGGTCACCTATTTTTAAATCCATTTGGGCGGCCATTTCGAACCAGTTGAGGTGCGCTTTTGGAATAGTTTTTCGGAAACTTTTCGAAAAAAAATATAGGGCTCATGTGAAAAAAATAAATTTCATGGAAAAAAAGAAAAATTTGTTGAAAAAAACATAAAAATGGCATTCCGCGCCGACCGAAGCGAAGTCGACTCGATTTTGAACACGGAAGATCCGAACAGAAGTGGTTTGAAAAATGTTATCACTGAGATAAACAATATCAAAATTTCGAAATTGAACGATCGTTCAAACGTTGAGTTTGACTTCCGCAGTATCTCGGGAACGGCGAAACCTGCGAACGGATTTAGCGGAGAGAGTAGGCGCTGGAGCTTTCGCTGCTGTATTCGCGTCGCGGCTATCATGGGACCGCAAACGTCACCGAGAAACGTCAAGCCGCAGCTGACGTTTCGAGAAGTCAAATGTGTTCACAAATAAGCATTCGTGAGCAAATTTTTCAGGTTTTTTTAGGGTCATACTTGGTGCTAAGATAAAAAATGGAGCGATTAAAAAAGGTTCATTTTTTTTCGTCTTTCAACATCGTCCACGGGCTAAAAAAAAATGCTCTGCCTCAATTAATGGTAGGGTGCTAATTCTTTGGCTTCAATTTGGTATCTTTTGCTCTTTGTACGATCATTTGTCTCTGAGATCCCGCCAATAGAAGGAAAATTCAGCTCTGGCGTTGATCAACGATATCTCTTGAAGTAATGATCGTACAGCGAACGGAAGGTGGGTTTCAGAAACTCGAATAAGTCCTCTATAAGTGCCTTTTGGTATTTGAACGAAAACATTTTTTTTAAGTTAAATATTGATTTGCATTTTTTTTTCATACTTTTTCCGCCGTTTTGGCAAATCCATCTCCAGCTTGCAAATATTGCGAAAACTATCGATATTTCCAGTTATTTTTTGAGCCGAATACATGGTTAAGGGGGGATTGTCTTTTTTTCGCAAAATTTACCGCTTTTTGGGGATTTTTTTGTGAAGAAAGGATACAACGGAAAACTTGTGAAACTTGGCATATAGTTTTATTGGTCTGTTTACTAAATACAAAAAAATTTTTAAACAATTTCATCAAAAAATCCGCCTCCCACCCCCCTCGACGCGCGATGGTCCTTTTTTGATGGTGTGCACGATTACAGCCTTCACGTTCATCCTGCAACAAAAACCCAAAAAGCATTTTACTTTAGACACATATAGCTATCGTTCGATGAAGGGGAAAAAAATTGACGATTTGGTGACGTTTTGAATTTGAAGTATCGATTTTTCGAAAAAAATTGACCGATTTTTGTTATAAATAAAAAACTATTAAACGTATTGCTTTTTTGCTTCATCAAACGATAAAAGGATGTCAGCTGAGCACTCTGTCCAAATTTGGACAGAATGCTCAGCTGACATCTCTGCTCAGCTCAAATTTGAAGGCAATCGGTTGAATAGTTTTTGAGAAATCGTGCACACCATCAAAAAAGGACCATCGCGCGTCGAGGGGGCTGGGAGGCGGATTTTTTGATGAAATTGTTTAAAAATTTTTTTGTATGTAGTAAAGAGATCAATAAAACTATATGCCAAGTTTCACAAGTTTTCCGTTGTATACTTTCTTCACAAAAAAATTCCCAAAAAGCGGTAAATTTTTCGAAAAAAAAGACAATCCCCCCTTGAGATAAAAAAACAATTCGTTAGTTTTTTCACTACTTGTGTTTGCATGTAATTTAGCATTAAATACTCATCAAATCGCACAAGCAAAAACAAATTGCAAAGTTTTGATTCTTTTTTAATCGTTATCCATTGAAGAATCGTATGGCGATGCGTGTTGAAAAGGTGTATGAAGATTCGCTTGGGGGTATGAATCCGATATAATGCAACCAATTTGAATTGAACCAATTTGTTTACATGCTATAAGTTAGCGAGTTAAAATGAGGTGCATTGAATTAAGTTGATACCCTCAAGCGAATCTATATACGCCTTTTGTACACGAATAGCTATATGATTTTTCAATCGATAACGATTGAAGAAAAAAAAATTGAACACAAACATTTATTTTCGTTCGTAATATTTGATGAGTAGTTAATGCAGAATTACAAGCAAACCAAAGTAGTGAGGGATTTGGACAGCCGCCGGAGACGGACGTGTTTACAAACGCGATAATACTGAGAGTATAACATGCGAACCAACAGTGTCGGCATACAGCCAAACACTTGATTATTATAATCGTGTCGTGAAATTAATAAATCCAAAGTGAACTATCACTAATATTTATCCAAATAATATCGTCACACTTAAGGGTCAGCCAATGGCTGACCCAAGTGCAACCGCCCACTGCAATAGTAAACCGCACATATATGCACCCGTTTGGCTTGGAAGACACACGGAAACAATGGAATACGACGAGACTTTTGGTGAGGAAAACATGGAAACGTCTAATAATAATAAAACAACGCTACAACAAGGCGAGAAAAAAGATGAAAAGAAAGGAAAATAAATAGCCTGCTTCAATAAATATCGCCACATCATCAGCTGGCGAGAATGAGCAAGCACGACTGACATGTATATCTCGCGTCGAATCTGACAGGACTCAAGAAACGATACACAACAAAAACAACGACAATCGAAAACATAGCCCGATTGTAATTAAATCAGCCCTACTTCAGCGAAACAGCTACTTACGAACACAACTGTATAATTTCTGCCTAAAGCAAAAAGTAGAACTCAAACACGATGGCGGTGCTAACTGGATCATCAGATGCAACAACCCCCAATCCAAAACGGAACTACAGAACTTTCTAAGAGTAAATGAAATAGAACATCATACTTTCCATGACTCTATCGCAAAAAACAAACGAGTCATGATCAAAGGTATCAAGGCGAAACAGTACGAAGAGGGAGAACTAGAACTTATAATCGAACAAGAGTGGGGAATCAAACCTCTACAGCTCATCCCTTTCACAAATATCAGCATCTTCATGGTGGCTATCTTCCCGCCAGAGACAAAACTCCTTGAGCTGTACAAAAAAAAAACCAGACCTGTCATCTGCGTCGTAAAATGCGAAAAATATCAAGCAAAAGAGAACCGAGCGCGACAATGCATGAAATGCCTCGACTTTGGCCACCTTGCTAAAAACTGCGAACGCAAAGAAATCCCTACGACAAAAACCATCGACCACATTGAAAAATGCTCTCTGTGCGAAAGCTCTGAACACGACGCTAAAAGCAAGCTATGCCCAGTCAGAGAGGCTAATATGGAAAAAGCAACGGAAAAACGAAAAAAACTAAATCCCGTTCAGAAACTAACTCGACACGTAATACCCACACCGCCAATAATAACTATGATAACGACTTTCTAGCTATCAGAAGACAGCCTAATTACAGAACTGATGAGCAAACAAACAGAAACAAACAAAGCAACACAACTAACCGAACACAACAAACAAAAACTGTCTCAAGCAGACCAATCCTAACACCTCCCACTGACTCGACTGAGCGAATTGAGCATTTCAGAAACAATGAGCTCACGAATCGCGATTACAAATCAAACCCAAACCAAAAAAAGAGAACACCGATAAAAATACTTATCAGTAAAGCAATAAGCGAAATCTCTTATGATGTCGTTCACGCGAGTTTTCTCCTATCGATATTCAGAATAATCGACGAACTGGACAATGAATCTAAGATATAATACACAATCGGAGGGGTGACGAATGCAGCAATCACTGTGCTAGATCGCCTGTAGAACGAAATTGAAAATTCATCGTGATTCTTCAATGCAACGTATTCGGGATTCATAAAAGAATAAATGAAATCAGGAACCTCGCCACGAAACACAATCCACACGTAATAATATTAAACGAAGTTAAAGTCAAGCCCGGTGGAATTTATAAGTATAATATTCAAGGGTATTTAAAAATCTCAGACAACAAAACTATGAAACGCGAGGCCCAGGAGTCCGTGGAACCTTCATGTACACTAGAAACGACCTTTTCTGGTCCAGCTTGAAACCACAGGACAATCTTGAGTGTTGTTCAATACTACTCAGCAATCAAAACGGTCAAAAAATTACTATCGACGGCATTTACGCAGCACCAGGAGAACACAACGTAAACAATGACATAGAAAATATCTTGAATATACAAAACTCGATCACCATCGGAGACTGGAATGCTCAACATCAAATATTTGGACATAGAGCAAATGATCAACGCGGAACCATCATTTACCAATACATAAACAATGGTCTAGTCGACATCGCAATGGATTCACGAGGATCAAGGCCAAATTCCGTCTACAATAATATATTAGACTTCGCTTTGACCAACATCGCCGATAACATTACCTCTTGCGAAAATATTGAAGACATCGGAAGTGACCACTTGCCAATCATCGTAAAAATAAAAATACCACCAGAGCTCACAAAAAAGGCAGAACGAGAGTTCAATCGAACGAGGAATGGCTCGAATACGAAAATCATACAACGCTCGCACAGCCGCTCTCAATACAATCATTTGACGAGATCGAAAACGCTATCGAGCATCTTACATCTCACTTGCAGTCTGCCGTGCGCGGTATGACTCGTGAGATAAATAAATTCAGTGAACTATTACCGGATGAAATCCAGCAAAAAATTCGCGAAAGAAATCGAGTGCGGTACGCTATACGACGCAACGGACGCGTTCGGGATCCCGCTTGGATCGCGCGCCTTCACGAGCCCAAATCGCGCGTGATTGAGCAAATACGCAAGTATAAACAAGAACAATGGTTACGCGGAAAATACAAAAATCCCTTAAAAGGCCAGAAAACAGGGTGCCTTTTTTTGAAGGTGCAACCACTCAAAAAGAGGTAGCGGTGATACTAATCGACGCTGCAATCATTCGTGAAAGCGCAGTAAAGAAAGAACACAAATCAACAGTCGTTGACACACCCTCTAAGCCCCTAGCGTTAGCCAACGATCAGGAAATGAAAACAGCACTAAACAAATTTAAAAATAACAAAGCCCCGGGACCAGACAGACTTGAAGCGAAGCATTTAAAATGTATGCACGACAGCCGTTGCGCAAGAGTCCTAGAAATCTTTGATTTCTGTTTAATTCACAATTATTATCCAACTATGTGGAAACTAGGCACGTGCATTTTTTTACACAAACCAGGGCAACCTGTAAACGAACCGTCATCATATAGACCGATAACCTTGCTAAATATAATGGGCAAATGATTCGAACGCATAATTGAAAACAGAATGGACTCTTGTTTCCAAATACTACCAGATTCTCAACATGGATTTCGACCAGCCCTGGGGACAGACAGCCAGCTAGCCAGAACGATGCATCACATCCAAAAAGCAATAAACGAAGAAACAACCTGTTACGCTGTCGCGCTGGATCTCTCCAAAGCTTTCGATAGTATAAACCATGCAGCATTGGTATATAAATTAATAGAAACAAATATTGGCGTGGGCATAATAAAAATACTCGAGTAATATCTCCTAGATCGGAAATTGCAGGGCAAATTCCTAAATGAGACATGCGAGGCCATTCACTAACCACTCGGAGTCCCACAAGGTTCTGTGCTTGGGCCGATAATATTCAACCTCTATATCTCAGACGTCCCGCACTCGGCCAATCTTAGCTCCCAGTACGCAGACGATATGATGATATTGAACAACGGACATTCCCCTCGCCGAGCGCAATACCTGGCGGAAAAGAACACGCAAGAATTATTTGAATACTATCACAAATGGGGACTCAAATGCAACGCTTCAAAAACACAAGCGATGATATTCGGACGACAACATCGACATATAGAGCAACGTGGAATCAGTATTGTCAATCCACAAACCAGGAACGTCGAAATAATAAATCCCGTAAGGAAACTCAATTATCTTGGAGTAACTGTCTAGAGAACCCTGCAAATAACGCCGCAATCCGAGAAAAGACTCGGAATTACGAAATTTGTAGTCAACTGTCTGCAAGGAATTATTGGGCGCTACAGCGAAGTAGACGCATACATAAAATGGAGAGTCATCAGAGCATGTGTCCTCCCATCACTGGATTATGGCACCGGCTGTTTACTACCACTATATAATAAAACATCCCTACGAAAAATGGAGATATAAACGTACAAAAAACGCTTAAACAAGCCACCAGTCTACTGCTACCTTTTCGAACTGCCGATCTGTGGATTATGACGGGCGAGAAAACCTTTCTCGAGCGCCTCTGCGAGATACACCGAAACAACCTGGACAAACTAGAAAATCACGCCTGTCCCTATTTACGTGGACTCACACCAGAAGATCGCCAGCCATACGACAACCCATCGGCGAAACCTAACATTCTTTGCCCGATCCAACTCGCCCTCCTCTAAATCCCCACTCCTAAATTACCTATTCCATTTTTAATATATTCATTAGAATTAAGTAAAAAAAGATGCAGAAAAGCAAAAAATAGCCCGAAGGCAAATAAAACACTGTAGCATATGTAAATAAAACAATACCCTATCCCATAAATGGAGAGAAGCCTTAAAGACAATACTCGAAAAATGTAGATAAACCAAATCAAAACAATAAAGAAGAAATTGAAATAAAAACCAAAGTAGTAAGAACGATAACGAATTTTTGTTTTCATCTTATCCATCGTCATTTGACGTCTAAGGAGCAAGAAATGTGCCCCGGTAATTTTTCATGAAAGTTTGTGGATTCGGGTAAAAAACACGGATAAACCGATCCCTTTGCAAATTTACAGGGTCTTTAGGCATGTATTAAGCTAAAAAAATTCCTGGAAACATTCATCACTTTCCCAATATTTCCAAAGTTGTGGTAGATTCTCCAAAATGGTGGAAAAAGTCATTTTTTAATACGTTTTCGAATCAACATTGAGCTTGAAAAAAAAATGTTTTCTCTCAAATAGCAAAAGGATTTTATTAAGGAGGTATTCGAGTTTCCGAAACTAACCTTCCGTTCGCTGTACGATGATTAGTTCATGAGATATCGATGATCAAAGAAAAGAAGCCGAATTTTCAATCAATCGGTGATATCTCAGCGACGAGTGGTCGTACAAAGAGCAAAAGAATAGGAAATTGAAGCTCAAGAATCATACTAAAAGCCCCAAGTTTTTATTCAGGCAGAAATTTTTTTAGCTCCCGGACGATGTACAAAAACTTTTTGACAAATGCATTTTTTTAGTCGCGCTATGGTTTTGGTCACTGCCTTGAAAAAATTACATTTTTTTCTTTGGTAAAGCTCATTAATGCCAAAACATTGAGGGACCAGATTGTTTCGACTTTTTTGTCTGGGCTATTTCATATTTCATGTATCGTCTGCTACTGCCTTACGTCATTTTACCGCCCAAGTTGTGGTCGCGCATCAACGTTCTGCCGAAACGCAACGTTTGACAGATGACGGTGCGCGTGATTTGACGTTTTGCGTACTATTCGCCTAGGCTACCTGTTAGCTAATCGGGTTCGAGACTCGTGAAAGACTGACTGATTTGTCGTTCCGTGAATCGTTTGTTATGATTTTCTAGCATCTTGGGTACGCAAGTGCAGAGCGCGCGTTAAGATTCTGCAGAAACTTGAGGTTTGACATCTGTGAAACGTTATCCGTAAAGCGCAAAAAGTAAAATCACGCGCGCCGTGTTCCAACGGTGCGTGTGATGTGACGTTTTGCGTATCATTCGCTTAGGCTGCCTGTTAGCCAATCGGATTCAAAACTCGTGACAAACGGGCCGATGTCACATTTCCCGCTTTGTCTTCTATCGCTCCACGAATTCCTTACCAAAGCGTAAAGGTTGTCGACTATGATGAGACTTTTGATTCTTCGTGCGAGCGACGATGATAAATAATCAGATGATTCAACGCATTCGTAATCTTTATCTTCTGGAGGATTAAAGAACGGAATGAATTTGGAGGCACCCACCGATTGTTTGTATTGCCGTATTGCCGTTCTCGTGAAGATTCGAGATGGACGTTTCCACATTGAATCAATAATGAATCATGTATTTTTCATTACCAGCTTAATCAAATTTTGGATTTTTAGTTGGAGCGGTGGTGATAAGAATGACCCGGCCCGACGAGGTTATTCATTGCGTGTTTCTGTTATATTGGTTGTCTTAAGAAATAAAAATAAGAGTCGGAAACTACCCAATATGTCTCTTATTTACAGTAAAGAGCTAAAGTATGTTTGTATGTTTCGTTTCTTTGCAAAATTTCATCGAACTTGATTTGATGATAGATGCATAATGGAAAACCGACGTACTCATAAATTTAGCAAAGATGCATCGAAGCGGTATTGACGCACGATTCTACTCAAAAAAGGGCTTCCTGTGAGATGCAAGGTGGAAATTCGACATTTCACCCAGTTGACGACTACTTAGAGCTCTGAAAGTTAGCAAACATGCATCTGAGAGGTTGCAATGCATGATCCAAGTTAAAAAAATATCCATATTATTTTCAGTTATCCACATAACCAAATCACTTAAAAGCCAATGCGTATAAAAAAATATCGACTATTAACAATTAACGGCTTCAGTGATGATTATAGGAGATTGTTACTATATTCCAGTCATACTTGTCGCACACACACACAAACTGTTTTAAAGCTCATGGAGACGGTGATAGCTGCATGCGGGAGTACTCACATGACGGATATACAGGGTGTTTCATAATAATTGATCCGCCCCGGACTGGCGGGTTCAGGGGGGTGCACGGAGCAATCCTGCCAAGGCGTTTTTTTTATCAGTCAGATAGTTTTTCAATGGGAGCAATTAGAATTTAGGAGTTCGAATGATTGTTGTAGGGCCTGCCCTTGACGATGACGCCACTCGAGCACTGAGTCTGGGCACGAGAAATGTAGAAGGCGATGAGCAAGGTAGATAGGCGATAGGGAGACAAACCCTGGCCCTGGCGATTTGACATTTCGTGTGTCATCTGCTATGGCCTTTCGCCATATTTCGGGGGCAAGTTCAGATCGCGCGTCAAGGTTCTGCAGAAAGGCAACATTTGACAGATGACGGTGAGCGTGCTTTGACGTCTCGCGTATCATTCCCTTAGGCTGCCTGCAAACCAATCAGGCTCGAGACTCGTGACAGGACGGCCGATTCGGCATTTCACGCGTCGTCTTCTATCGCTCCATGAATTTCATGATGCTTGCAGTACTTCGTGCGGCAATGATAAATGCGATAATGATACAAAAATTAGATTATTCATTGGATTCGTCGGAACAATGAATCGAAAGATAAATAAGTTGATGTTTCTTAAATTTGGCGGCACCGAGCGATTATTATTACAACTTAAAAGCTTTTATTTACATGATTATTTTATTTAAGATGACTATTTAACTTGGCAATGCATGATTCAACTTAAACAAAAAGTAAATGAGAAAATGAGAAGATCAATTTTCTGTGGTATGCAAAACGGAAGACCAACACGTCATCCACTTTGCGACTACGGAGAGCCTTCAAATTTTGCGAACACGCATCTAACAAGAGGCGAATATGCGTGATTCGACGACAATAAAAATCATGAATGCATAAATAAGTAAATAGAGAAATAATGATTTTCTGTGGGACGCAAAATGAACCATCGATATTTCATGCACTTTTCAACAATTTAAACCACTGAAATTTTGCAGACATGCTTTTAAGAGGCCCTCATGAAGAGATGCATGGAAAGGAAGTCGGAGAAGAGCTAGGTGATTCTTGGTGATGCTTGATTCTGACCAAATCCCAATGTTGCGGAAATTCCAGGGACCGTGTGTCCCGTACAAAAATTCGAGTAGGGAGAAAGTACTGGTCCTGATCTGCCGTTTCTCGAAAATGTTATGCTTCGGCTAGGTGTGTTTATTGACGTATCATAGAGCGTGGTGTTAACGTAACAAAGATAAAATCGGTGCTTGGAATGGTTCCCGGGGCCTCACCCAAGCATTCCGGATATTACTGTACCGAACCCGTCGCCAATTTTTTCTTCCTTCCAGTCAGATTGCGTCGAGAAATCTCACGATGCTGCGAGAACTGGTATAAGAATATTGATGATGTACGGAAGATAAAATCAGTGTTGCGAATGCCTCTTGAATCTTCACTCGATCATTCCGGATATGGCAGGGCCGAATCCCTCTCCGCTTTTATCTTATTTCAAGTCGTAGTGTGTCAAAAAGTCTGACGATGCCGCGACCCCGATGACAGTAGCAAGTGTCATAAAACAAAGATAAAATCGGTGCTCGTACCGGTTCTGGGGGCCTCAATCGGACATCCACGATGTGACGGCACCGAGTTTGCTCTCGCTTTTATCTTATTTCCGGTCAAATTGCGTCAAGAAGTCCGCTGATGCCGTGAGAACGATGGCAGGAGGACTTGATAGTATACAAATGTAAAAGCGGTACTCGTGACGGTTCTGGGGGCCTCGATCGGTCATTCTCGACGTGCCAGCCCCGAGTTTGCCTCTGATTTCATCTTACTTCCATTCATTTTTTATCAAGAAGGCTGACGATGCCGCGAGACCGATGACCGGAACATTTGTTAATAAACACAGATAAAAGCGGTGGAAGTGATGATTCTAGGGGACTTAATCTGATATTCCCGAGTTGACGGCACCTAGTTCGCTCTGGCTTTTTTTTATCTTATTTCCGGTTGATCGTGCGTCAGGAATTGTGACGATGCCGCGAAAACGGTGCCTGGAGCTGGTGTTAGTGAACAAAGGTAAATGCGTTGCTCGTTACGGTTCTGGAGCCTTCAATGATACATTCTCGTTCAGATGGCCCCGAGTTTGTCGCCGCTTCCATCTTACTTCCAGTCCTATTGCGTTAAGGGAGACTTTGTCCTTGGAGTGCCATATTTCAGGTGATTACATTTTATTTTTTTTTAAAGGAAACGAGTAAAGCTTTTTGAGTGCGTTTTTTTCTTGCTTTTATTCATGATATACAGAATGTTAAAGAATTTTTTTTTGAAAAAAAACCAAAATGACGGCCGTTGCAGCTCTGCGAAAACAGGTCCTCAAATCGCGAGAGTTAAACGGCTGACATCACTGCCCCCTCTTTGTTGATCTGAATCACAAATTCGAACCATATTATCAATCTGTGACCCTTTGGTTATAGAATGACGGATGGGTTTTTCGTTTAGTACAGATTTCGGAAAATGGTGGCAATTTAAAAAAAATAGAATTTTCGCGTTTTTTTCGCATAAAAAGATAAATAATAAATGCAAAAATGTATCTATCCAAAAAAAGATCCGTCATTCCGAAAGACATATTTTCTGAGTATGCTCTCCAAATTTCAGGTCGATATGTTAGTTCCAGCGGTCAGGAGAATGTCTGCCATTTTCAAAAACGTGTTTTCGAGAAAAACGCGTTTAAAGTTTTGTAATGTGTTTACACAAATGTGTTTATAATTACCGCTAATCGGCAATGCCCGGTCCATAGAGGCATCCCTCCTCTTCTTCTAGCTGCTCATGTTGAGCCGCTAACATCACCCGCTGCTCATTCCGGGCCTTTTTTGCTGCGTCGCACAGTAGGAGAAAAGCCCAAAAACCTGGCCAAAACCCCAAAAAATAAATGTTCGAAATAGGGTCAGTTGAGTAGTCATTCAGGTAGAGGACTAGTAACTGCATTCTATTGTGGAAGGGAAAGCCCTTTAAGTGTATACCTGCGCCGCAGCGTCAGTTGGCAGTTAGTGTTCGTGAAGAGTGTACGTGTCACGCGCTGAACAGACGAAAATAACGCTGACTTCAAAAACCCATAACTTTAAAGTGACGGGTTTAATTTCAATTCTGCAACATGGATACGACTTCTGGAGGTATGTAGAACATGTTTTTACATTGGTTGAATCTAAAGTTTATGTATAAATGATTGAAATGTAGTATAGCCTTCGGCATAAATAAAATTGAATAATTTTGAAAACTTATATTTTCAAAGGTCCGAAAAGTTATATATTTTGTCACATTTTGCAAAGCTCCTAGTCTCGGCCTTTAGTTTAATGTATAAGCTTTCGAAATTTACAAGAGTTACCTGCGGAAAACGTGCGTCTTGTCCGTTATGATTTTTTTCGCATCGTGCGGTAGCCGAGCGTGCACGCGGCACTATTGAGCAGCCTCTGCGCCTCTACCTGAGAATGGGTGAAGTAGCATCATAACGGACAAGACGGCTGTTATACGCTTGAAATAAATTATTTTAATATATATGTATGTGTATATATATTGTAACGTTTCGCGATTTTGCGCGTTCGCTAACCTTTCGTTTTCGGTTGTTCGGGAAAACGAGGATACGCGGCGAGCTCGTCGCCGTTGGAAAATTTAAGGGGTTCCCGTAGCCTCCAGGAGGACGATGTATTTTTAGGTGCCAGGGAGGATGGAACGGACTTTAGGTGGTTCTTTGGAGATGCCTCAGTAGTTATTGAGGGTCTCACAGACGCCATCGTAATCCGTCATCATCGGCATTCAGAGGTTTCGGATTTTGAGATTTGTTTGGTAATGAATTTTGTTAGATGTTAGTTCCGGGGTTACGTTACGACTTGGTCGGGTTAGGCAACATTTACAACGGTCGAGGAGGAATGGCGATAAAGTCTGTCCTGGTGGATTTGACGTGTACGTGATTAACGCGAGTCGCGGCGCGCGGGCGGTTCCACGGTTGCTCTCTCTCTCGCTTATCTCGATCTCTCGCTCGCTCTCGAGTCGACCGCGAGCGTCGTTGGTACGCGAAAAGCCGTTTTCGTGCCCGCTTCTGTAACAAGAGAGCGTACGCACGTTGGATGAAGTTCGTCTGGGGTGAGGCGGATAATTCCGGTGGCACGGGTTGCCAAATGCAACAAAGCGCGCGGTTGCCAAGCCGTGACGCTCATGCGCTGGCTGAGCTAGCGTTATGATAATGCGCGAGGAAAACACGGGCTCCTCGAGTGCGCATAGCCGGGGGACTCGAGGAAAACACGGGCTCCTCGAGTGCACGTACCCGGGGCCGTCCAGGAGGGACGGCTGACCTCTTCGGTCACGCGCTAGCTGAGCTAGCGATATAATAATGCGCGGGCTCGAGGAAAACACGGGCTCCTCGAGTGCACATAGCGGGGCCGTCCAGGAGGGACGGCTGACCTCCTCGGTGCCAGGCGAGGAGGACCAAAAACCAGGGAAGCTGGTTGTGGAGTTTCCCTCCCGTGTAGCGAAGCGCGTTCGGCGCTTCCCGACTACACACTCCGAGTATGCGGGCGTTGGAAGATTGTAAAGGCGATCGTTCGTCCTAGCGACGAGCGATCGGATAATTATCTAAATCCTGACTACAATCACCACGTCGACTCTATTCCCAAGGTAGGACTTCCAGCGCAATGCTGGGGCTTCCCAAGGAAATAGAGTTTCTACCCGAAGCTGGGGTTATCCAAGGATGGGGGACCAGGGCGAAGGCAGCAAGGTTCCCATCCGATGATCCGGGATTCCGGATGATGGTGACTCTACGTAATTATTGAGTGTGAATTTGCGACAGAGTGCCGCTCCGATTCGTGTGTGCCCTTATATAGCCCCAGGCCCGTCAGGAGAAATTCCATTTCTCTTGCGGATCCGGAGGGCTAGGTAGGGAATCACGCCGCCGAGAAATTCTCCGATGGTGGGGTGGCAGCGTTGGTCATTTCCAGGACGTTCGCATACTATACTCCTTTCGAGGGGTCAGATATGCTCGATTATTCCTCTTTAGGATATTAGGCGCGCATTCGGTGTGAAGAGGCGTCGCGATGACTCTTGGTCGTACTCTCGGTGATAGGAGTGGTCAAGGTACGAGCTACGCGATTAGTATTGCCGAGGGCGGGTACTCCGGCGAGTGGATCCGCGATGGTCTAGCTCAACGCGCTGGGCGGAGCCTCTAGCGAGGTGTCGCGTGCTCGCCCAAATTCGTCACGTAGGTGATCCGCCCGGCCGGCGCTATGGCCGGTCGCTCCGGACGCTGGCCAGAATGCTCTGGTATTGCGTACGTGAGTAGCTACTCCCGCATTCTGAGTGACGGTGGCTTACCTGTCCAGGTGAACCGTTACATTGCCCCTCCAAGGTCGACGTACCCCTTCCTAGGGCACGACGACCTTATCGCCTTGTCCCGGCGGCAGGACGACCCCGTGCGCTCTTGCGAGTGCACGCCTCCTCGATGGCAGGGTGCTCTGCCGGGCGCTTGATCGGAGGCCTTGTTGTTGTCGGTTGCCGGCCCCAGATGATCCGTAAACCTTCCGGGGTACGCGTCGCTCGTGGCCCTTCCCGGGCCGGCGCTTTCCATCCAGGAGCAGGCGGGTTGTCTGGAGGCGTGGGAATCACGTACTTCCTGGTGATCTTCGATGTTCCGGGCTCGAACCGGCTAGGCGTCCCTTCCGTGATCCCCAGCGCCTCTCGTTGCCGTGCTTCGTCCTCCTGCAGGTGTTGGAAGAACCACGGCTCGGTCTGGGTTTGGTGGCTCTTCCCCGTGAGTGGGCGATGCGCGTTCCTTCTCCCCTTTTCCGCCGGTGCGTAGGGTCGCGGGGAGACCTCGTGACCCTCACTGTCGCTGCGTGTCTGTGTTGCCTTCTCCATGTTTTGCCAAAGACTGGAGATGGCTCGTGAGTGCTTGCTCTTATCTCGTCTTTGGTCCCGCTGTCCTAGTGGGGGGGGTTTTCCGGAGGGCGCAGATAAGGACGCAGATCACTACAATGGAATAATCCTCGCTCCCGGTCGGTACCTACGTGCTTGAGAATGTATGATGTCTGGTGCACCTTTTGCGAGATGACGTAGGGTCCTTCGTAGACCGGCAGAAACTTGGCGATGAGGCACACGGCTGGCTGTGATACGGCGAGTGCTCGAGCAAGGACTTCGTCGCCTACCCGAAATTCGCTTGCTTTGTGGTGTCGGTTGAACCTTTCCGCTTGCTTGCCTCGTACCTTTCGCATCCTTCCCGATGCCGCCAGTATGAGGTTCTCGAGCGTTTTTGGTGTTTTTCGATGCTTGCCCAGGATCTTCTGCCAGGGACGCTCTACCTCCTTTCCGAAGTGTAACTCCCAGGGAGTGAAGCCGGTGCTCTCATGATGGGTAGTGTTGATGCATTCCTCAACGACGGGTAGCCATTTAACCCATTCATTATGTTTGCCTCTGATTAGTGTTCGGAAAAATCGAGATAGTTCTCGATTTGTCCTCTCAACGGGATTGGCTTGTGGGTGGCGGATCGAGGTCCATATGGTTCTTATTCCATTTTCTCGCAGGTATGCCTCCCATTTCTTGGCGGTAAATTGGGTCCCCTGGTCGCTGAGAATCGCCTTGGGTTTCCCAAACTTCGTGAAGTAGTCCTCCGCCAGGACTCTCCACGTGGCGTCTGTTGTTGCCTTCCGTAGCCCGTACAGGCGAGTGATTTTGGAGAAGACGTCGATAACTGCCAGGATGTAACTCAGTCCGTATCGTCCTTTGGGGAGAGGGCCATAATAGTCCAAGGACACCAGTTCTCTGGGCCTGGTCGGCAAGATGTTTTGCTGGTGTGCAAAGCTTCCCACGGTGTAAATTTTGTTTCTTTGGCAGCTGTCACAGCTGGCAAGTGTTTGGCGAATTACACGATGGAGTCTCGGGAAGTAGAAGTCTTCTTTGAGCATGAGGTGGCACTTCTTTGCCCCGGCGTGGCCATAGGTGGAGTGGCAGTTCAGGATCAGATCCCGTACTCCCGCTGCGGGCACCCACACTCGCTCAGTTCCCTTTGTTATCCTGAAGAGCAGCCCGTCCCTAAACTTCTGTTTGGGGTTGTCCGGGTTTTTCCTGGCCTGCTCGATGCGTTTCTCATACGCCGGGTCCCCCTGTTGCAATTCTTTCAGGCGGGCGATGGCTGCATTTAGGGCATCTACTTGGTCCTCTTCGAGTAAGGCTATGCGGATGTGCTCCTCCGGTCGTTCCTTGTCGGGGCGACTTAGGAGGTCTGCGACGAGATTTTTCTTTCCCTCGCAGTATTCTATGATGGGGTTGTAGTCTTGGATGGCCAGGATCCATCGGGTTAGCCGTGCATGGGACAGCCGGCATTCCTTGAGGAAGGTCAGGGCGACATGGTCCGTCCTGATGATTACCCGGGCCCCCAGTAGGTAGGTGCGGAATTTGGAGAGTGCCCACACAATGGCTAGCAGCTCCCGTTCTGTCACGGTGTACCGGACTTCGGCTCCCTTCAGGGTCCGACTCGCAAAGTGGAGGACCATGGTCTCATCGTTGTCCGAGTTTTGGGATAGGACGGCCCCGAGCGCCAGATCACTGGCGTCCGTTTGTATATAGAATGGACGGTTCTTTAGGGGGTATGCGAGGACCACGCTTGTGCAGAATTTTGTTTTGACGTTGGCTAGTGCATTTTCCTCGTTGATGCCCCATTCCCACTTTTCCCCTTTCCTTAGTAGGTGTAGGAGGGGCGCCGTTGCTTCGCTGTGTTCCTTGGTGAACTTGCTGTAATAGTTGATTAATCCCAGGAATCCACGGAGTTGTTTGATGTTCTTGGGTGAAGGGAAGGCTTGGATGGCCTCCACCTTATCCGGATCGGGTCTGATTCCCTCTCTCGATAGGATGTGCCCCAAAAACTTGGTTTCGTTTTTGAAGAAGTGAGACTTCTCTAGGCTGAGGGTCAGTCCATGTTCCAGAAAGCGTTGGAATAGCTCTTCAAGGCTATTAAGGTGCTCCTCTAGCGTCTCAGAGGTGCATAGGATATCGTCGACGAAGTTGGTCACGTCGTGCAGCCCCTGAAGGACCTCTTCAAGTCCTCGCACCAGACTGGCTGTGCTGGTGGAGAGACCAAAGGGCGTCACGAGAAACTCGTATCCTTTCCCTCGGTGGGAGAAGGCCGTGTATTTCCGTGATTCTGGGTGTAGAGGAACCTGCCAGAAACTGGCACGCATGTCGAGGGTGGATAGAAATGTCACCCTGCGGCATTCTTGGAATAGCTCATCAGCGGATTCCATGCGTTCGTGGTCCGGTACTAATATTTGGTTAATGCGCCTCGCGTCCAGGCACAGCCTGACTCCGCCATCCTTTTTCTTGGATATCAGGAGTGGGCTGCTGTAGGGACTCGTAGAGCGTTGGATTATCCTTTGCTGGGTGAGTACCTGTATCTCCTCATCTACTGCCGATCGGTAGGCGAGGGGTACGGGGTAGCTCATCGCCTTGAAGGGTTCGTGCGGCTTTACCTTCAGTACGTGTTGGTACGAACGGAGCAGGCCTGGTCGTTTGTCGAAGACCTTCTTATATTTTTCGAGGAGGTTTCGGAGGGCTTCCCTCTCGATTTCCCCGAGACCCGTTGTTTCTGCGACCTTTCGGTCGATTTCCTGGCCGGTCACTTCCTCGGTGGCGAGGGTAGCTCCGCGCTTGGGAATGTGTTCGTCGAAGTGCGTGTTTCGCAGGGGTATGGATGGATGATTGCCGTCCTCCTCCCTGTCATTGAGGGTTATGGTGTATTGTCCCAGGTCAATTATTGACCGTGTTTTCACGAGGAAATCTATTCCCAGTATGCATGGGCTCGTGAGATTGGGGACGATCAATAGTGTGTGCAGGACCTTTATCGAGCGAATTTCGATCTCTGCGTATATTTGTTTGGAGACAGGAGTGGCGCGCCCCCGCGTCGCTCCCGTCACGGAGGTTCTCGTGAGTGGTAGCATGGGACATGCCTGAAGGGCTCGATGGTGGTTGAAGAGGTCCAACGCTATCGCGGACGCTTGGCTCCCCGTGTCTACCAGGGCACACACCGGGATGCCTGCTATTAATGCCGCGATAAGGGGGCATTCTTTTGCTTCGTCTTCCTCCTCGTCGTCCTCTGCTAGGAGCTCACCTCTCACATCCCTGCCGAGGCCGAGCGTCACCTCCCTCATTGCGAGGCAGGCGGGGGTGACGTCTGCTCGTTTCCCTGCTCCGAGGAGTCGGTTAGATCGGAGCTCGATTCCGCGGGGGTCTCGGTGATTTCGAGGCTTTGGATGGCCTTGCGAAAGTCACGTCGACTGTCGGGAGTTTGTCCCTTTTCGGGCGGGCCTTTGGGGTAACCGGATCGGGGAATTCGGTTATTTCCCTGAAGTGATTCTTGGCGCGGTGGTTCTCGTGAGAAACTGTTGAAGGTTGGCCGTTCGTGGCGACCTGAGCCTTCGCGCTCTCGATTTCCCGGCCCTTCTTCATCCAGTGATGACAGTAGGTCGAGGAGGCTTGGGATGGATTCAATGCATTTGGCCCGAACAATCATTCTGACCTCCTCGGGAAAGTGTCTTTTCATTTTGTTGATGATCTCTTTGTCCGAGAGGGGCGGCCGAAGATCTTTGGCCAGCCCAATTAACGAGAGACCGTACCCAAATCGGGTTTCCTTTTTCTGAGGGTTGTACCATCCATATTCTATCCGGTTCTTGACGCGGTATTGTCGATCCTCACTCCAGAAGCGTTCAAGAAACATTTGTTCAAAAGATTCCCACGAGTGGATGTCGTTTCTGGCGATCTTCCACCACTGAAGAGCGAGGTCGGTGAAACATTGCGAGATGATGATTTTGAACTCGTATCGAGCCGAGAACACTCGATGGAAGTCCCTGAGGTCGGTTAGGAATTGCCAAGGCAGTTCATGATCCTGCCCTCCGAAAGTGGGGGCGTTTATTTTCATCACCCCTGCGCTTGTCCCTGGAGGATTGTCTTCGCCGGGTGCTGGTAGGGTGGATGGTGGATCAGTAGGGTGTTGGGTCCTATTGGGATTCCCATGACGGAGGTTGATCTCCTGGGCATACTGCTCCGGTAAACCTAGGTTGCCTAAGTTAAGCATTCTCCCTCCAGGTATCGGTTCCCCTTCCCCTTGGGGGGGGCCTAGTCTCCTAGACGCGGGGGCGATGTGGCGTGTCGAGGCCAGAGGTTCGGCGCCCCAATGCTCGATTGTGGAATTTGCATCGGGGGGTCTTTGGAGTGCGCTCCTAACTTGGGTATTCACCGCCTCTTCTAAAGACTCGAGTTTCTTCTCAAAGTTCTCATTGATCGAGAGAAGAGTCGCCGTCAGTGCCTTTGCGTCGTCGTCGACTCGGCGTTGGATTCGGGACATTAACTCTTTTATTGCCGATAGGGATAGCTGGGATTCTTCCGGTAGGGAATAAGCGTTGGGCGCCGATGACGCGTTATCGCCAGGATTGTGTTGTTCGGAGAGCTGGGGGTTCCAAGCGGGAAGCCCCCTGGCTCCCTTTTCTGTGCCGTCGTCCCTGTGACGCGTCCCCCTCTCACCTCCCCGCGGCTCACACCTTACGCTTGATGCGAGGGCGTTGGGTTCGGCGGGTGGGCCGGTCACGGGGGGCAAGTTCATACCGGCACCGGGCGGGAGGTTCAGTGCCCGCCCCTCCTGACTCGGGTTCCCCTTCCGGGTCTCGCTCATTTCGGGCGCGACTTTCTTCGAGAAGGGGGGGGCGGTACTCCTCGCGCACCGAGCGGTACGCCCGAATTATTCCGACTTAACTCGGAATGTTTGGACGCCCGTGTTATGCGCAATGTTTACCTCGTTATCTCTCGTGGCTTTCTCGGATATCCGAGACGAGAGACTCGAGGTGGTATTTATTCTATATATTTTTTTTTTGTAGCTCAAGGCGTACGCAAGTCCAGCTATTGCTCGCGATGCTCGGTTGATGAAAACAATTTTTCTCTTTTCGGAGCTCGAGGCGTACGTGAGTCCAGCTATTGCTTGCGACGCTCGAGTGACGAAAACAATTTTTTTTTTTTTTGTTTCGCTCTCGCTCGCAGTCAGCGTAGCCTTTCCCAAGCGCGCTCGATATTCCTATTTGTATTATTCGCTGGGTGCGAGCGAGATAAACGAAATATTCGTCGCTTGCCGCGGTATATTATCTCCTCTCCCCAGCGATGGAGAAAGAGCGAGCACCGGCGAAATACTCGTTCGGCCTATGCTCGATTGTTTGATGTTGCGACGTTATTGTAGGTAGTTTGGCTCGAGATTTTTTTCTTTCTCGGTTTCCCTGAGAGAGAACGAGCATGCTTCGCATGCGAGTGCTCGTTCTTCTTGATATTTGTCAGAGTGTATGCTGGAAGAGGTATTTTTCTCAGCTTACGCTGGCTATCCGAGCTCGTGGTGATTGAGACGCCTAACTATCTATTTTGATTTTCGCCTAGAGCGTGTTTTGATGCGCTCGTTATTTTATACATTTCCCGGAAATTTATAAGGCTTTCGGGCCCCACGTTGGGCGCCAATGTAACGTTTCGCGATTTTGCGCGTTCGCTAACCTTTCGTTTTCGGTTGTTCGGGAAAACGAGGATACGCGGCGAGCTCGTCGCCGTTGGAAAATTTAAGGGGTTCCCGTAGCCTCCAGGAGGACGATGTATTTTTAGGTGCCAGGGAGGATGGAACGGACTTTAGGTGGTTCTTTGGAGATGCCTCAGTAGTTATTGAGGGTCTCACAGACGCCATCGTAATCCGTCATCATCGGCATTCAGAGGTTTCGGATTTTGAGATTTGTTTGGTAATGAATTTTGTTAGATGTTAGTTCCGGGGTTACGTTACGACTTGGTCGGGTTAGGCAACATTTACAACGGTCGAGGAGGAATGGCGAGAAAGTCTGTCCTGGTGGATTTGACGTGTACGTGATTAACGCGAGTCGCGGCGCGCGGGCGGTTCCACGGTTGCTCTCTCTCTCGCTTATCTCGATCTCTCGCTCGCTCTCGAGTCGACCGCGAGCGTCGTTGGTACGCGAAAAGCCGTTTTCGTGCCCGCTTCTGTAACAAGAGAGCGTACGCACGTTGGATGAAGTTCGTCTGGGGTGAGGCGGATAATTCCGGTGGCACGGGTTGCCAAATGCAACAAAGCGCGCGGTTGCCAAGCCGTGACGCTCATGCGCTGGCTGAGCTAGCGTTATGATAATGCGCGAGGAAAACACGGGCTCCTCGAGTGCGCATAGCCGGGGGACTCGAGGAAAACACGGGCTCCTCGAGTGCACGTACCCGGGGCCGTCCAGGAGGGACGGCTGACCTCTTCGGTCACGCGCTAGCTGAGCTAGCGATATAATAATGCGCGGGCTCGAGGAAAACACGGGCTCCTCGAGTGCACATAGCGGGGCCGTCCAGGAGGGACGGCTGACCTCCTCGGTGCCAGGCGAGGAGGACCAAAAACCAGGGAAGCTGGTTGTGGAGTTTCCCTCCCGTGTAGCGAAGCGCGTTCGGCGCTTCCCGACTACACACTCCGAGTATGCGGGCGTTGGAAGATTGTAAAGGCGATCGTTCGTCCTAGCGACGAGCGATCGGATAATTATCTAAATCCTGACTACAATCACCACGTCGACTCTATTCCCAAGGTAGGACTTCCAGCGCAATGCTGGGGCTTCCCAAGGAAATAGAGTTTCTACCCGAAGCTGGGGTTATCCAAGGATGGGGGACCAGGGCGAAGGCAGCAAGGTTCCCATCCGATGATCCGGGATTCCGGATGATGGTGACTCTACGTAATTATTGAGTGTGAATTTGCGACAGAGTGCCGCTCCGATTCGTGTGTGCCCTTATATAGCCCCAGGCCCGTCAGGAGAAATTCCATTTCTCTTGCGGATCCGGAGGGCTAGGTAGGGAATCACGCCGCCGAGAAATTCTCCGATGGTGGGGTGGCAGCGTTGGTCATTTCCAGGACGTTCGCATACTATACTCCTTTCGAGGGGTCAGATATGCTCGATTATTCCTCTTTAGGATATTAGGCGCGCATTCGGTGTGAAGAGGCGTCGCGATGACTCTTGGTCGTACTCTCGGTGATAGGAGTGGTCAAGGTACGAGCTACGCGATTAGTATTGCCGAGGGCGGGTACTCCGGCGAGTGGATCCGCGATGGTCTAGCTCAACGCGCTGGGCGGAGCCTCTAGCGAGGTGTCGCGTGCTCGCCCAAATTCGTCACGTAGGTGATCCGCCCGGCCGGCGCTATGGCCGGTCGCTCCGGACGCTGGCCAGAATGCTCTGGTATTGCGTACGTGAGTAGCTACTCCCGCATTCTGAGTGACGGTGGCTTACCTGTCCAGGTGAACCGTTACAATATATATATAAATTTTCTGTGATTTAATTATGATATATACGTATGCATATATATATATACATATTAAAATCAACCACATAAAAATTTCTTAAATATGAATGAAATGTTATAACATTCAAATAAAATATTTGAATATATATATATTATATAGTAAGCAAAGCTTTCTTTTAACCAAATCTATGTCAATATTTTCTGTCTAATTTTCTTAAAATTATTTCAATTATTGCGGTTATTTATTTGGTAAAATAATGTACATTGTTCAAGTTTTTGTATTAATTGAAAATTTTATCTTTTCCTTTAACACCAATTTTCTACAATTTTATGTCTTTATTACAGGATCCGGTTACAAAGAATTGGTGCTGACAAGGAAAGAAGTATTTCTGATAATCAGCGAGCATTTATCCGATAAATTCGCTTCCTTGATCGAATTTATGGTAGAAAAAATTTCCAAGGACACCGGACGTACAGTTGTAGTGCCTGAGGACTCGAAACAGACTTTTTCGATACTCTTCAATCAAATGAGAACGAGGTGGCAACAAGCTCACAGAAAATCCTGTGTATTTTTCAAGAATAACGGTGAATGGCTTAGCAAGCAGGTATGTTTTGCCGCACCTACAGACACTGTAGTAACAAGCCCGGGTAATACGGGCGGCCGCCCGTCCCTTGAGTTTACAATGTCCAGTGAAAGATCTAAACGAAGGAAGACCCAAGATATTCGTACATCGTTCAACTCGGTCGAGTTAGCATACGCTACTCAGATGAGCCTTCGCTCTTCAGGACAATCCGACGCCGCAAAAGTTATTAAGGACGTAACAATGACGAGTCCTTTAAGAGCTTCCAAGTATCGTAAAGCTTACTCAGCAACGGATGAAATTACTTTATCCGAAGAGGCTGCACTTTCCGCTATGATTGAATATAAATTCTCCAAGAGTACTTACCAGGGAATGAGAAGATTAGGGAAGGAAAATAACTGTAAGCTATATCCGTCTTACGAAAAAGTGATGAAAGCAAAAAAGCGTTGTTATCCACCACGTGATGCAATCAGGATTACAGAGAGTAGTGCAGAAGTCCAACTACAGGCACTATTAGATCATACAGTTGAACGTATTTTACTCGTCCAAAATGTACTCATTCAAAGATTGACTCCAGATAATGTTCGTAAAATGGACTTGATTTGCAAGTGGGGTTGCGATGGAAGTTCTGGGCAAAGTGAATATAAGCAGACGTTCAGTGATGACAGCAAATCTGATGCGCATGTATTCTTTACTTCAGTCGTGCCATTACAACTCGTGTGTTATGATCAACAATCGAAGGAAGAAATAGTTGTTTGGAAGAACCCCAGACCCTCGTCTCCACGATTTTGTAGACCGCTTAGACTACTGTTTCTACGCGAAGACACAGAGTCAACACTTAATGAAGTCCAAATTGTTGAAGAACAAATAAAGTCACTTCGTCCATTCGAAAGTGTAATAGATGGAAAAGAAATCTCCGTAATGTACAAGTTGTTGTTCACCATGATTGATGGTAAAGTTTGCAACGCTGTATCATTGACGAAATCTGCTCAACGGTGCTATTTGTGTGGAGCAACCAGCAAAGATTTTAATGCCATCGACACTGTATTGCAAAGGGAAATCAATGAAACAAATTTGAAGTTCGGATTGTCGACGCTGCATGCGTGGATACGGTGCTTCGAGTATTGCTTACACGTGTCTTACAAACTCGGCATTAAAAAATGGCAAGCTCAAAGTGCCGAAGAAAAAAAAATTACCCAGGAACGCAAGAGGGCCATTCAAGAAGGATTCAAGAAGCAATTGGGTCTAAATATCGATCGCCCAAAGCCTGGATACGGTAGCAGCAATGATGGCAACACAGCTCGGCGATTCTTTGAAAATTCGACGGTTTCCGCTGCGATAACGGGGGTCAACGAAGAAGTTATTAAACGCTTGTACGTAATCCTACAAGTTATATCGTGTGGCCACGAGATAAACTGTGAAAGATTTGAACAGTATGCTATTGAAACGGCAAGAAAGACCGTTGCATTATACCCTTGGTACTCCATGCCTACTTCGGTGCACAAACTATTAATTCATGGTCCAGTGATAATAACTCATGCTCTATTACCAATCGGCCAATTATCCGAAGATGCTCAGGAAGCTCGAAACAAAGACATCAAACGATATCGAGAAGATTTTGCGCGAAAAAGTTCCAGGGTTAAAACTATGGAAGATGTTTTTCATCGGCTCTTAGTTACTTCTGATCCGTACATTTCAAGTGTCAGAAGACTACCACAGAAGAAGCTGAAGAGTTTGTCGCCGGAAGCTGTAGCGATGTTGATCGCTCCTAAAGTGACTGCTGCAGCAGACGAATTTTGCGCCGAGATTGAAGCCGTGCCGGGAGTTGTAATAGATACAAACTCGGATAATGATTCTGACTCCGACTCCGACTCCGATTACGATTTTGATTAAGAATAAAATTTTCTATTTTTGAAACGTTCCGTATGTATTTTGGAAATAAAAATAATAATTGCGTAGAATACACTGTTCACGTTTATTTTATTATGATGATTTTTTTAAATATATTAATTTATCTATTTAGCAGGATACTCGGCCATTTTGTTTATAACAATTTGCTGTAAGCTCTTTGTTGCAAGTTATAAACAATAGATATCGGATTGGTAATCAGCGACCTTGAAAACCCGTATATACCAATTTTTGTCAACATCTGGTAACTTTTTAACGTTCATGTCGGCCATATTGGATCGGCCATTTTTTTTACGATAATTTGGCTTGCGGATTCGTAATCAGCGACCTTGAAAACCCGTAAATACCAATTTTTGTCGACATCTGGCAACTTTTTAACATTCATGTCAGCCATATTGGATCGGCCATTTTGTTTACGATAATTTGGCTTTCAGATTCGTAATCAGCGACCTTGAAAACCCCTGTAAGCCAATTTTCATTCCCGTCAAGGTCATTTGAGGTTTTGGCCAGGTTTTTGGGCTTTTCTCCTACTGTGCGTCGGTCACCTGCCTCTCCGCGCGCTCGATCCTTACTTTGTCCCATGAATGGACCCAGCTCTCGTCGAATGTGCCAATCCGGACACTCATGAGATCCATGGCAATTAACAATGATTCGTCACCTTCGGTGAAAATAATCACTGCTAATTCCGTGGCAATATTGACCACATCTGCACCGGAATGAAGATGTTTGGGCGCACGCATCCAAATCATATTATTAAGTGATTCATTACTGTTTTGAGTATGAGCACCCTAACATCTTTCGAGCAAATCGTCAGACGACAAGTCTTTGTAAATTGGCTCGATGGCCTTCAGAACAGTGTCGCTAAGAGGAGCCTTGTGCTTATATAATGACAAAGTATCCGACGCTTCAGCTTTACGCCACGTACACCAGCTGTTTTCTCCTGGTGGACACTTCTCAGGCTGGGGTTTTTTATCCGTGGAGCTCTTGTGGTAATACGTGGCCCATATCGCGTCCTTCATGACTTGCACAGAATGAGAATTTCGGCGGATAGCAAGGCCATAGTATTTAGTGAGTTCTCCGATCGCTTTATCTGTGAGTTTGCCTGCCCCTTTTCCTCTGAGTCCCTTGGTTCCTTCTTTCATATTTCTCAATCTCGTTCCCATTTTTTTTTCGACGTGACCAATACATTCTTTTTTTTTTGACAGTAACCTCATCATAGGGATTGGCTTCAGGCAATCCCTTAAACGTTTTACTGTCACCGTCCCAGACGTAAGTGACGTATTCGACTCCGTGCAGTTCTACCGATCGGCGAAACATTTCGGCGATTCCGTCGGTTTCCATTTTTCCTGCGGAACCGACGTGGTTTGCGGTGCAAGTTTCCACGTTTGTTTCCTTCCATTCATCGTAACCAGCAAGATCTTCATCTTTTTTTTTCTCCTAAAAGCTGCAAGGTTGGCAAAACTTCGATTTGACCATGGCGTCAACAACTTTTTTGGTGTGGTATCTAATGAGACTAGTCACGCCAATGAGAGATGAAAACCCTCTCTTTTTCCACGTGCCATCTCCTGAAACGATGACGTGATCATCCTGTAGTCCTCGAGCAACGTTTTCTTTCTTCTCCTCTGCTACAGCTTTCTTCAGAACCGTGTCGTAAACCGATTTCGTCGCGATTTGTATACTTTCTACACAAGCGTAATATATTGAGGTCGTCATCCCGCTGCAAATGTCCATCATGCCACAAAACCTGCTCAAATCGTTTATTCCGAGGCCTAATAAACGGAAAACAAACGCAATTCGGCGATTTATTTCTTAAGCTTTACCGATAAGTGGACACGAAGTAACACTTTTTTCCCCGCACTCGCATTTTCAATTCAGTTTGAAACCGATGCCTCGTCGATCACACATGGAAAAAGCGATTCGTCCGTTGCACTCTTTACAGAAAACGTTATCGGATAAAAAGTTCAAAACTAATACGAAGTTCAAAAAGCAGTACACTGAATCAACACTTAGTTCATAACTTCCCAATTTGCCACTTTGTAAAATTTTCTGCGCTGACGTGCTTTTGAACGACTTGCTCTTTTCAAATTCCCAGCGATTAGGGGGTTGCGGATGCGATCTTTTGTGCCCGTACTGTTTCGGATGATCTTTTGTACCCTTACGAGGCATATTGCGCACAAATTTTCGATAAATTACTTGAAAATAACGAAAAACAAAAAACACAGACGCTACGCTGTTTTCGCTGTCAATGCCGAAGCCAGACTGAAATAACCGTTGCAAAATCGATAAAGGAGAAAGTAGGGATCCTATACAAAGGTTTCTAAGCATAAATGGCTCTGTATACCTGCGTCGGACGCGCTGAGACCTGCAGGAACCCAGCTAGCCGGGCGTCCCGCTGAGACGGTCAGAGCGCGCTGACGGTGTCAACTTCAAACGCGTTTAAAGTATCGTAAACGTTCGAAATCCGGGAAACGCTACGACAGATTTATTTCTACTTACATGTAGATTAAGAATCCGTAATAAAAAAAATTGATTGGCTGAAAATTTCAAGGACAAAGTCTCCCTTAAAAGCCGATCATATAAAGAATGTCCGATCGAGGCCAACAGAACCATCGTAACCACCGCTTCTATTTTATGTGAATGAACTCTTTGACTGTCAGTGATACACATATGGCAAAAACGTGCCATTTTTGTGTCATGACACGCATGTGGGCATTTGAAATAAAACATACTTCTACTACAGTGATTTGACTATAATTTAGTAAATCACAAGTTTTGAGGTCGCTTAATCCGAATTTGAAATCAAATTTCCAAAATTCAAAATGGCGGATCCAATATGGCGGACGCAAATTCGAAAAATGGGTTGATTCTGACGAAAGGACGTACCGTGTGGTTTATAAGGTCGCTGAATCTGAATTTGAATTTGGAATTTCCAAAGTCGTAATAACGAATTCAATATGGCGGACGCAAATTCGAGAAGTAGTTAGATTTCGATAAAAAGTAGTATCTTTAGGATCTTTACGGTCGAGAATTTCGAATTAGAGTCCTAACTTCAAGTCTCTAATGCTTGGATACAATATGATGAATTATAATTCAGCGAATCATGTATGACAACCTATCCATAGTAACATATGTGAAAAAATACTTTTTTGGTTATACATCCCGGTATTTGCCGAACCCAGAGGCACGGACCGAGGCCGTGACGGTTATTGACTACGATTTTATATTTTTATGTACTTTTTGTATTTTTTTGTGCTTTTTGTATCTTCAATTTTTTCTTTGGTTTTCGTATTTTTCGAATTTCTTGTTACTAATCATATTTTCATTTTTTTTTTTTCGTATTTCTCGTATTCAATTTCTTTTTGTATTTTGGCGACTTCAAAAATTCATATTTCTTTCGTATTTACTTTTTGTCGATTTTAATTTTATTATTTTTTGTTGTTGTCTGTATCTATTGTTTAGTTTTCATTCGTTGTAGTTGTTTCTTCATTAATTCATACCTCTTATTTCATGTTTGGCCAACACATGAAAAAGAATTTCGGTATTTCACCTGATCATACCGTTATTCGTTAAATTAACATTGTTTAGATGACCCAAACCCAAACAAAACCAAACCAATCAACGTAATCATACTAAAACTGAAGTCCTTTCCTGTCGTATTGGGGCCACCATATTGAATTGTGAAAATTCTATTTGAGATTCAGCAACCTCGAAAACCGGTTAAACTGAAATTTTAGGGTAAATCTGTGAAGATTTTTTTCCAATACAAAAGTGGCACGAGACTCTAAATCTTCCGTGATTGAGAAGGGGTTTGCAAATGTTCCTGCCGTCACGTCAAGAATTACCGACCAAGACCCCAAAAACCATAGCGAGAACAGCTTTATCGTTGTTTACTAACAAATGCTCCGGTCATCGTTCTCGCGGCATCGTCAGCCTTCTTAACGAAAAATGACGGGAAGTGAGATGAAATCAGAGACAAACTCGGGGCCGTCATGTCGAGAATGACCGATCGAGGCCCCCAGAACCATCGCGACCATTGCTTTTATCTTTGCTTATTAACAAATGCTCCGGTCATCGTTATGACGGCATCGTCAGATTTCTTGACGAAAAATGACAGGAAGTAAGGTGAAAGCAAAGACAACCTCAGGGCCGTGTCGTCCAGAATGACCGAACGAGACCCCAAGTGTCATCGCGAGCATTACGTTTTTTTATTATTATCAAATGCTCCGCTCATCGTTCTCGCAGCAACATTGGACTTCTCGATGAAAAATGACCGGATGTAATATGAAAGCAGAGACAAATTCGCGGCCGTCGTCTCAGGAATGACCAATCGAGACCCCCACAACCATCGCGAGCACTGCTTTCATCTTTGTTTAGTAACAAACGCTCCGGTCATCGTTCTCGGGGCATCGTCAGTCTTTTTGACGAAAAATTACCAGAAGTAAGATGAAAGCAGAGGCAAACTAGGGTTCATCGTATCGCGAATGACCGATCGAGGCACCCCTAACCATCGCGTGCACGGCTCCTATCTTTGTTTACTAGCCGTTGCTCCGGTCATCGTTCTCGTGGCGTTGTCAGACTCCTTGATGAAAAATGACCGTCGGTAAGATGACAGCAGAGACGAAGTCTGGGCCGTCGAGTCGGGGATCACCGATCGAGGCCCCCAGAACCGTCACGAGTACCGCTTTTACATTTGTATACTATCAAGTCCTCCTGCCATCGTTCTCACAGCATCAGCGGACTTCTTGACGCAATTTTACCGGAAATAAGATAAAAGCGAGAGCAAACTCGGTGCCGTCACATCGTGGATGTCCGATTGAGGCCCCCAGAACTGGCACGAGCACCGATTTTATCTTTGTTTTATGACACTTGCTACTGTCATCGGGGGCGCGGCATCGTCAGACTTTTTGACACAGTACGACTGAAAGTAAGATAAAAGCGGAGAGGGATTCGGCTCTGCCATATCCGGAATGTTCGAGTGAAGATTCAAGAGGCATTCACAACACCGATTTTATCTTCCGTACATCATCAATATTCTTTTACCAGTTCTCGCAGCATCGTGAGAATTCTTGACGCAATCTGACTGGAAGGAAGAAAAAATTGGCGACGGGTTCGGTACAGTAATATCCGGAATGCTTGGGTGAGGCCCCGGGAACCATTCCAAGCACCGATTTTATGTTTGTTACGTTAACAACCACGCTCTATGATACGTCAATAAACACACCTAGCCGGAGCATAATATTTTCGAGAAACGGCAGATCAGGACCAGTACTTTCTCCCTACTCGAATTTTTGTACGGGACACACGGTCCCTGGAATTTCCGCAACATTGGGATTTGGTCAGAATCAAGCATCACCAAGAATCACCTATCTCTTCTCCGACTTCCTTACCATGCATCTCTTCATGAGGGCCTCTTAAAAGCATGTTTGCAAAATTTCAGTGGTTTAAATTGTTGAAAAGTGCATGAAATATCGATGTTTCATTTTGCGTCCCACAGAAAACCATTATTTCTCTATTTATTTATTTATTCATTCATGATTTTTATTGTCGTCGAATCACGCATATTCGCCTCTTGTTAGATGCGTGTTCGCAAAATTTCAAGGCTCTCCGTAGTCGCAAAGTGGATGACGTGTTGGTCTTCCGGTTTGCAGACCACAGAAAATTGATCTTCTCATTTTCTCATTTACTTTTTGTTTAAGTAGAATCATGCATTGCCAAGTTAAATAGTCATCTTAAATAAAATAATCATGTAAATAAAAGCTTTCAAGTTGTAATAATAATCGCTCGGTGCCGGCAAATTTAAGAAACATCAACTTATTTATCTTTCGATTCATTGTTCCGACGAATCCAATGAATAATCTAATTTTTGTATCAATATCGCATTTATCATTGCCGCACGAAGAATTGCAAGCATCATGAAGGTCGACGATCTTCATGCGTTGGCACGAAATTCATGGAGCGATAGAAGACGACGCGTGAAATGCCGAATCGGCCGTCCTGTCACGAGTCTCGAGCCTGATTGGTTTGCAGGCAGCCTAAGGAAACGATATGCGAGACGTCAAAGCACGCTCTTCGTCATCTGTCTAACGTTGCCTTTCTGCAGAACCTTGACGTGCGGTCTAAACTTGCCTCCGAAATATGGCGAAAGGTCATAGCAGACGACACATGAAATGTCAAATCGCCAGGGCAAGGGAGACAAACGCCTATCTACCTTGCTCGTCGCCTTCTACATTTCTCGTGCCCAGACTCAGCGCTCGAGTGGCGTCGTCGTTAAGGGCAGGCCCTACAATAACCATTCTAACTCCGAAATTCTAATTGCTCCCATTGAAAAACTATTTCACTGATAAAAAAATGCCTTGGCAGGATTGCTCCATGCACCCCCCTGAACCAGCCAGACCCGGGTGGGTCAATTATCATGAAACACCTTGTATATCCGTCATGTGAGTACTCCCGCATGCAGCTATCACCGTCTCCATGAGCTTTAAAACAGTTTGTGTGTGTGTGCGACAAGTATGACGGGAATATGGTAACAATCTCCTATAATCATCACTGAAGCGGTTAATCATTAATAGTCGATATTATTTTATACGTATTCGTTTTTAGTGATTTGGTTATATGGATAACTGAAAATAATATGGAAATTTTAGTAACTTGGATCATGCATTGCAACCTCTCAGATGCATGTTTGCTAACTTTCAGAGCTCCAAGTAGTCGTGAACTGGGTGAAATGTCGAATTTCCACCTTGCATCTCACAGGATGCCCTTTTTTAAATAGAATCGTGCGTCAATACCGCTTCGATGCACCTTTGCAAAATTTATGAGCACGTCGGTTTTCCATTTTGCATCTAACACTAAATCCAGTTTGATGAAATTTTGGAACGAAACGAAACATAAAAACGTACTTTACCTCTTTACTGTAAATAAGAGACATATTGGGTAGTTTCCGACTCTTATTTTTATTTCTTAAGACAACCAATATAACAGAAACTCGCAATGAATAACCTCGTCGGGCCGGGTAATTCTGATCACCGCCGCTCCAACGAAAAATCCAAAATTTGATTAAGCTGGTAATGAAAAGTACATGATTCATTATTGATTCAATGTGGAAACGACCATCTCGAATCTTCACGATAACGGCAATACGAACAATCGGTAGGTGCCTCCAAATTCATTCTGTTCTTTAATTCTCCAGAAGATAAAGATTACGAATGCGTTGAATTATCTGATAATTTATCATCGTCGCTCGCACGAAGAATCGAAAGTGTCATGATAGTCGACAACCTTTACGCTTTGGGAAAGAATGCGTGGAGCCATAGAAGACAAAACGGGAAATGTGACATCGGCCGGTTTGTGACGAGTCTTGAATCCGATTGGCTAACAGGCAGCCTGAGGGAATGGTTCGCAAAACATCAAATCACGCGCACCGTCATCTGTCAAACGTTGCGTTTCGGCAGAACGTTCACGCGCGACCACAACTTGGGCGTCAAAATGACGTAAGGCAATAGCAGACGATACATGAAATATGAAATAGCCCAGACAAATAAGTCGAAAAAATCTGGTCTATCAATGTTTTGGCATTAATGAGCTTTAGCAAAGAAAAAAAAATTAATTTTTTCAGGGTTACACTGAGTAATATAGCTAGGCCGATTCTAACCCACTTTGTGGGTGGAGGGAGAGAGGGGCGAGGGAGTGGGTGGAGGGAGAGTGGTCGAGAGGGGTAGGGAGCAAGGGGGGTCGTGCGCGCGCGCGCGCATGCAGGTGTGTGTGTGTGTGTGTGTGTGTGTGTGTGTGTGTGTGTGTGTGTGTGTGTGTGTGTGTGTGTGTTTGTGCATGCGCGCGTGGCGGTCTTTCAAAGCCTCCTAATTTATGACATGCAGCTGGTTCCATTCCAAATGACAATATCAAGATGTTTCCGCCCCGTCTCAAAGCTCGCCGACACTCGAAACAGGTCCTGACAGGTTTCTTGGAAAAGCGTGGATGCGTGCGCGCGTGTGTGACAACGATATATGAGTCGGAAAATTTTCGGTAATATGAAAACGCTAGGCGCCACATGGGTGGTCTTTATTTATGACATGCAGCTGCCCTGCTTCTATCGCGAAGACAATGTCAATTGCATCCGCCCAGTCTCAAAGCTCGCCGACACTCGAAACAGGTCCTGACAGGTTGCTCGCGGGAAACTGCAAACTTTAGAGATCTATCGTGAACGGCCGGTGGCGCCGATGGACCACTTGAGCTGCACTCTTGAAAAAAGAAGTCTCATCGAGGTCTCGCGTTCATTCCGAGATATAACGTCAAGATGATGGCATGTGCGAGTATGTACGCAGTACATCCTGCCAAGCACCCCCTGGACTTGACAAAAAACGAGCTCGAACAGGTTCCAAAGATTTTGCTCTTAAAATATTGGGGTAAATATGTGGGCTTATTGTGGGATCGTTTGCCGGAACATCATCAGAACGACAGTGAAGTGAAATCATATCTTCCATGCATGGAGCATTA
This sequence comes from Ophion costatus, assembly GCA_951751655.1. Taxonomy (NCBI): domain Eukaryota; kingdom Metazoa; phylum Arthropoda; class Insecta; order Hymenoptera; family Ichneumonidae; genus Ophion; species Ophion costatus. The sequence continues at coordinate 6,580,581 of OX632362.1, read as the reverse complement.
TAATACACCGCAGATGAAAGATCACATTGATGGTCTCCACCCCAACGTCGGGACTGTGAAAAGTGTTGCGAGGGGGGAAATTCCGAACGTGCGGGGTTCGTCGAACGTGTTTAAACCTGCTACTCATGCCTATGATTGGATAAGTGGGGAGAAGTTTTTAAAATCTGAACGCAGGGGATACGAGAGAGCTTATGATTTCGTGGACCAAGCTCAGACTACACTATTCCACCGCACCATCAACTTCTCCGAAAAAAACGTTGAAAAAGAGTGAAAATGGACCTCTCAACTATCAACAAAGTCAGCCTGATGGCGGAATTCCTCCCAACGAAGAAGCTGTCAGAACTCCACGTCCATTCGGATCATCAAATCACGGACATGAGAGCTGTACAGATCAAGTTTGGAAAACGCTACATCGTGGACGTTGCAAATGAGTTTGCCGTCTTCGTGCCAGCGCGGCTGGTAAAGGCCTTCGATCAAGATCTCAAAATGTTCGAAAGTATGCTGCAACTGGCGCGCAAAGATCAACTCTACATGAAGTACATTGGTGGAAAATACAACAGCGCCGAGTTCCATCGAGTCTGAGTATAGTGGAAAAGAACGCTCGTGACGGCCCGGCGGAAACAACGAGTTCACCAGCAGCCAGCATCATCACCATCGTAGAGTGCAAGGACTGTTTGCATCACAGTCATCATCATCATCGTAGAGTGATCGACGCTCGAATTTGAGTATGGTGGAAAAAAACGCTCGTGAAGGCCCGGTGGAAACAACGAAATCAGCGGCAGCTGGCATCGTCACCATCGTAGAGTGCAAAGACTGTTTGCATCACAGTCATTATCGCAGTGTTTTCAACGCTTAGTGCTATCTGAAAATGTACAAAAAAAAAACTTTTTCGTCGAATATAATCTAAAAAAAAAAAAATGACGTCAAACTGTATTCGCCGTAGATATAGGAAATAAATGGAGAGAACGATATTTGTTAAAAATGTTTTTATTCGTTTAAAAAAAAATCCCTCGCTCATGCCTCGTATACACTCAACCAGCTGTTCAACGACTTTACATTCGATTCGGCACAATTGTATTTCGTGTTGAAGGAATGATGGGGACATTTGGATTTCGAGATTTTCGGCAGCTTCTGCAGCGATAAACAGTCCAGAGTCTCCAAGACGATGACTTTTGTTGCGACATCCGTGAATCTTGATATCCATGCACATTTCTCGAATCCCTTCGCATAGATGGCGGGAGCTCCTCGCAAGATTCGTCGAATTGTCTTTCTAGCTGTCTCGTATGGTATGCCGCTGTGATCCCATCGTATTCCATGGAAATTGCGTTCCAACCACTTGTTTGTCATTTTGTACTTGGCCGGTAGACAGTCCCATGCAAATGGTGCGTCGAATGCGAGCGTCAACGGTTCAGCATCCTTGTCGAGGAGTCTGACGATGGACATCTTCTTTCGGACGAATTTGTTGACGGGTCTCTTGAAGCCCTGTATATCGACGATAAGCTAAATGTTGACTGATGGCGGGTGCGAATGATCGGCATGATGTTATACCAATTTTTTAACCTCCCCACCGATTAGATTGTACTCGACAATACGATCATGAAGGATCATGCAGTATGCCGAAGTTTGTAGTGAAATATTGGTTTTCAATTCATGCAATAGGTCTGCTGAACGTTTGCATACATCTCATAGAGTAGAGCATATTGATTTTGTTCAATGTTTAAATTCAAATTTCCATATGGATAACATTCCGAGTTGGGGTATAGTTTGACATCGCTCATGTTACAACGATCAAAGTGACATTTGATCGTTGTTGTCGCATTTTGTTGTTTCTTATTCTTCCGTCCCGTCTGCAGCGTGAGTATGACATATCATGGCTTCTCCAGCTGATTCGAAGTTTTCACAGACTACACGTGCTTAGAGGTCGCAGGCAGCAATGGACATTCATACTGTTCCTATGTTCGGAAAGTGATGGAGATTGGGGCGTTTCTTGGCGAGGAACTTTAACTGTTGAACTTTTCGCTGATCCGAGACTGTTACATACGGTACGAGCCGTTCTATTTTATGCAATACGAGTTTGGGGTCTTCGCTCTTGGGATCCATAGGAGTATCCACGGCTACACAATACAACGTAATATTCATGGATGGCACAAGCCGCCATCCCAGCTGGAGAAACAAAAATGTGTCATTTTTTCGGCACAGACTGGTAAAAAGAATTATATGGCAAAGGAGATTTCACTTTTCGTCGACTGCGAACTCACCAGAGTTAAACTTTATCTCAATTCGGAATTTTATCCTCACGATGGATCGAATTTGGACTTCGACTAAAAAAAAAGTTTTGCCATTTTGTTCAATATGTACTCTCGATTTCGTAAATATAATTACGACTGTAATAGTGATCGTTCTTTGCTAACCATCGCCAAGTTTTAATGTAGCGTCCCTCTCACAGTTGATGATTGATCGCAATCAGAATGAGCCTGTAAACAAATGCTACTGTAGATGCGCGAATAGAGTTCGAATGCAAGGAAGATTGCAGTAGGAAGGAAGATTGGGAAGTACAGTACTTCGTGATGTCAGCATAATCCGATATCGGTTTGTACAACTGAATATAATTTTTTTTTTTCGAATGTGAAACTCATTTTTTTTGTATGGAATTTAATTGAAAATAATTTAATATAATCGCACAACGATGGTCGAAGACATTCAGCAGTGTATGTTCGACAGATGTTCGAGAGCCGTTTGTTGGAAGTTTGCGAGGCGTTCAAAAACATTCATAAGCCGTTTGAAGACATGCATGAGGGGTTCAAAGAGTTTCAAGAGACTTTTTACGACGTTCATGAGAAGTTTGAAGATGTTCGTGAGACGATCAAGAGACTTTCGAAGACATTCAAGAGATCTTTGGCGATATTCATACTATGTTTGAAGACATCGATGAGGGGTTCGAAGACGTTTAAGAGACTTTCAATGACATTCACGAAGGGCTTCAAGCCATGCAAGAAACTTTTGAATACGTTCAAGAGACTTTCGATGACATGCATAATACGTTTGAAGGCATTGGCGAGAGGTTCGAAGACGTTCAGAGACTTTCGAAGACATTCAAGAGATCTTTAACGATATTCATAATACGTTGGAAGACATCGATGAGGGGTTCGAAGACGTTTAAGAGACGTTAAAAGACATTCACGAGGGGCTTCACGCCATGCAAGAAACTTTTGAATACGTTCAAGAGACTTTCGACGACATGCATAATACGTTTGAAGACATTCATGAGGGATTCGAAGACGTTCAAGAGATTTTTGACGATAATCATAATACGTTTGAAGACATCGATGAGAGGTTCGAAGACGTTTAAGAGACTTTCAAAGACATTCACGAGTGGCTTCAAGACATGCAAGAAACTTTTGAATACGTTCAAGAGACTTTCTACGACGTTCATGAGACGTTTGAAGATGTTCGTGAGACGTTTAAGCGACTTTCGAAAACGTTCACGAGACTGTCGACGACATTCACAATACGTTTGAAAACATTTATGAGAGATTCGACAACGCTTAAGAGAGACTTTCAAACACGTTCACAAGGGTTCGAAGAGTTTCAGGAGACTTTCTACGACGTCCATGAGACGGTTGAAGATGTTCGTGAGACGTTCAAGAGACTTTCGAAATCGATCATATGACGTTTGAAGACATTCATGAGGGATTCGAAAACGTTCAGAGACTTTCGAAGACGTTCAAGAGATCTTTGACGATATTCATAATACGTTTGAAGTCATCGATGAGGGGTTCGGAGACATTTAAGAAACTTTCAAAGACATTGACGAGTGGCTTCAAGACATGCAAGAAACTTTTGAGTACGTTCAAGAGACTTTCGCCGACGTTCATGAGACGTTTGAAGACGTTTGTGAGACGTTTAAGATTCTTTCGAAGACGTTCACGAGACTTTCGACGACATACATATTACGTTTGAAGACATTCTTGAGAGATTCGAAAACGCTTAAGGGACTTTCAAAGAAATTCACGATGAGTTTGTCGACATTCAAGACACTTCCGAACACGTTCAAGAATCTCTCAACGACATTCATAATACGTTTGACGACATTCATGAAGGGCTTGAAGACTCGTAAGAGAGACTTTCAAAGACATTCGGGAGGGGTTCGAAGAGTTTCAGAAGACTTTCTACGACGTTCATGAGACGTTTCAAGATGTTCGTGAAACGTTAAAGAGACTTTCGAAAACGGTCATAAGACGTTTGAAGGCATTCAAAACAGGTTCGCTGACGTTTAAGAGACTTTCAACGACATTCGCAATGGGTTTGAAGACGTCGAAGAAACTTTCGAATACGTTCAAGAGATTTTCGACGACATTCATAATACTTTTGAAGACATTCATGAGGGATACGAAAACGCTTAAGAGACTTCCAAAGATATTCATGAGGGGTCTGTCGACATCGAAGACACTTTCGAACACGTTCAAGAGACTTTCAACGACATTCATAATACGTTTGACGACATTCAATGAGGGGTTGAAGATTCTTAAGAGAGACTTTCAAAGACATTCACGGGGCGTTCGAACAGTTTCAAGAGACTTTCTACGACGTTCATGAGACATTTGAAGATGTTCGTGAGACGTTAAAGAGACTTTCGAAAACGTTCACGTGACTTTCGACGACATTTATAATAAGTTCGAAGATATACATGCGGGATTCTAAGACGCTTTATAGGGCTTTCAAAGATATCCAACGGGGGTTTGTTGACGTCCAAGAAACGTTCGAACACGTTCAGGAGACTTTCAACGGCATTCACAATACGTTTGACGGCATTCTTGGTGGTTTAGAAGACGCTTAAGAGAGACTTTGAAGGACATTCACGAAGAGTTTGTCGACATCCAAGACACTTTCGAACACATTCACCAGACTTTCGACACCATTCATATAACGTTCGAAGACATTCGTGAGGGGTTCGAAGACGCTTAAGAGACTTTCAAACATATGCACCATAGGTTTGTAAACTCCCAAGTGGCCTTCGAGTTTATAATGTAATCTTCGACGGCATCCATAAACCGAAGATTTTCATGACATTTGCCTTTGGCTGGAATTGTTTGGGTTTGTTTGGGTGAAAATCCCAAACACTTCCAGCCAAACTCAAATGTCATGTAAATCATCGGTTTCTGGATGTCGTCGAAGATCGCATTATAAACTCGAAGGCCTCTTGGGCGTTTTCAAACCACTTGTGCATATCTGTGAAAGTTTCTCAAGTGCCTTCGAACTCCTCACGAATGTCTTCAAACGTTTTATGAATGGTGTCGAAAGTCTCGTGAATGTGTTCGAAAGTGTCTCGGATGTCGACAAGCCCCTCGTGAATGTCCTTGAAAGTCTCTGTTAAGCGTATTCGAACCCCCCAAGAATGTCAAACGTATTGTGAATGCCGTTGAAAGTCTCCTGAACGTGTTCGAACGTATCTTGGACGTCAACAAACCCCCCGTGGATATCTTTGAAAGCCCTATAAAGCGTCTTAGAATTCCACATGTATATCTTCGAACTTATTATAAATGTCGTCGAAAGTTTCGTGAACTTTTTCGAAAGTCTCTTGAACGTCTCACGAACATCTTCAAATGTCTCATGAACGTCGTAGAAAGTCTCTTGACACAGTTCGAACGCCCCGTAAATGTCTTTGAAAGACTCTCTTAAGAATCTTCAACCCCCTCATTGAATGTCGTCAAACGTATTATGGATGTCGTTGAAAGTCTCCTGAACGTGTTCGAAAGTGTCTTGGATGTCGACAAACCTCTCATGAATATCTTTGGAAGTCTCTTAAGCGTTTTCGTATGCCTCATGAATGTCTTCAAACGTATTATGAATGTCGTCGAAAATCTCTTGAACGTATTCGAAAGTTTCTTCGACGTCTTCAAACCCCTTGCGAATGTATTTCAGTCTCTTAAACGTCAGCGAACCTGTTGTGAATGCCTTCGAGCGTCTTATGACCGTTTTCGAAAGTCTCTTTAACGTTTCACGAACATCTTGAATCGTCTTATGAACGTCGTAGAAAGTCTTTTGATACCCTTCGAACCCCTTGCGAATGTCTTTGAAAGTCTCTCATACGAGTCTTCAAGCCCTTCATGAATGTCGTCAAACGTATTATGAATGTCGTTGAGAGACTCTTGAACGTGATCGAAAGTGTCTTGAATGTCGACAAACCCATCGTGAATATCTTTGAAGTCCCTTAAGCGATTTCGAATCTCTCATGAATGTCTTCAAACGTATTATGTATGTCGTCGAACGTCTCATGAACGTCTTCGAACGAATCTTAAACGTCTCACAAACCTCTTCAAACGTCTCATGGACGTCGGCGAAAGTCTCTTGAACGTACTCAAAAGTTTCTTGCATGTCTTGAAGCCCCTCGTGAATGTCTTTGAAAGTCTCTTAAACGTCTCCGAACCCCTCATCGATGTCTTCAAACGTATTATGAATATCGTCAAAGATCTCTTGAACGTCTTCGAAAGTGTCTGAACGTCTTCGAATCCCTCATGAATGTCTTCAAACGTCATATGATCCTTTTCGAAAGTCTCTTGAACGTCTCACGAACATCTTCAACCGTCTCATGGACGTCGTAGAAAGTCTCCTGAAACTCTTCGAACCCTTGTGAATGTGTTTGAAAGTCTCTCTTAAGGGTCTTCGAATCTCTTATGAATGTTTTCAAACGTATTGTGAATGTCGTCGAAAGTCTCGTGAACGTTTTCGAAAGTCTCTTAAACGTCTCACGAACATCTTCAAACGTCTCATGAACGTCGTAGAAAGTCTCTTGAACGTATTCAAAAGTTTCTTGCATCTCTTGAAGCCCCTCGTGAATGTCTTTGAAAGTCTCTTAAACGTCTTCGAACCCGTCATCGATGTCTTCAAACGTATTATGAATATTCCCAAAGATCTCTTGAACGTCTTCGAATCCCTCATGAATGTCTTCAAACGTATTATGCATGTCGTCGAAAGTCTCTTGAACGTATTCAAAAGTTTCTTGCATGGCTTGAAGCCCCTCGTGAATGTCTTTGAACGTCTCTTAATCGTCTTCGAACCCCTCATCGATGTCTTCAAACGTATTATGAATATCGTTAAAGATCTCTTGAATGTCTTCGAAAGTCTCTGAACGTCTTCGAACCTCTCGCCAATGCCTTCAAACGTATTATGCATGTCATCGAAAGTCTCTTGAACGTATTCAAAAGTTTCTTGCATGGCTTGAAGCCCTTCGTGAATGTCATTGAAAGTCTCTCAAACGTCTTCGAACCCCTCATCGATGTCTTCAAACATAGTATGAATATCGCCAAAGATCTCTTGAATGTCTTCGAAAGTCTCTTGAACGTCTCACGAACATCTTCAAACTTCTCATGAACGTCGGATAAAGTCTCTTGAAACTCTTTGAACCCCTCATGCATGTCTTCAAACGGCTTATGAATGTTTTTGAACGCCTCGCAAGCTTCCAACAAACCGCTCTCGAACATCTGTCGAACATACACTGCTGAATGTCTTCGACCAACATTGTGCGATTATATTAAATTATTTTCAATCAAATTCCATACAAAAAAAATGAGTTTCACATTCGAAAAAAAAAAATTATATTCAGTTGTACACACCGATATCGGATTATGCTGACATTACGAAGTACTGCACTTCGCAATCTTCCTTCCTACTGCAATCTTCCTTGCATTCGAACTCTATTCACGCTTCTACAGTAGCATTTGTTTACAGGCTCATTCTGATGGCGATCAATCATCAACCATGAGAGGGCCGCTACATTAAAACTCGGCGATGGTTAGCAAAGAACGATCACTATTACAGTCGTAATTATATTTACGAAATCGAGAGCACATATTGAACAAAACGGCGACACATTTTTTTTTAATCGAAGTCCAAATTCGATCCATCGTGAGGATAAAATTCCGCATTGAGATAAAGTTTAACTTTGGTGAGTTCGCAGCCGACGAAAAATGAAATGTCCTTTGCCATATTATTCTTTTCACCAGTCTGTGCCGCAAAAATGACATATTTTTGTTTCTCCAGCTTGGATGGCAGCTTGTGCGATCCATGAATATTTCGTTGTGTTGTGTAGCTGTGGATACTCCTATGGATCCCAAGAGCGAAGACCCCAAACTCGTATTCGATAAAATAGAACGGCTCGTACCGTATGTAACAGTCTCGGATCAGCGAAAAGTTCAACCGATAAAGTTCCTCGCCAAAAAACGCCCCAATCTCCATCACTTTCCGAACATAGGAACTGTATGAATGTGCATTGCTCCCTGCGACCTCTAAGCACGTGTAGTCTGTGAAAACCTCGAATCAGCTGGAGAAGCCATGATATGTTTTATTCAAGCCGCAGACGGGACGGACGAATAAGAAACAACAAAATGCGAGCCACTTTGATCGTTGTAACATGAGCGATGTCAAACTATACCTCAACTCGCAATGTTATCCATATGGAAATTTGAATTTAAGCAATGAACAAAATCAATATGCTCTACTATATGAGATGTATGCAAACTTTCAGCAGACCTATTACATGAATTGAAAAACAATATTTCACCACAAACTTCGGCATACTGCATGATCCTTCATGATCATATTATCGAGTACAATCCAATCTGTGGGGAGGTTAAAAAATTGGTATAAAATCATGCCGATCATTCGCACCCGCCATCAGTCAACATGGAGCTTATCGTCGATGTACAGGGCATCACGAGACCCGTCAACAAATTTGTCCTAAAGGAGATGTCCATCGTCAGACTCCTCGACAAGGATGCTGAACCGTTGACGCTCGCCTTCGACGCACCATTTGCATGGGACTCTCTACCGGCCAAGTACAAAATGGCAAACAAGTGGTTGGAGCGCAATTTCCATGGAATACGATGGGATCACAGCGGCATACCATACGAAACTGCTAGAAAGACAATTCGACGAATCTTGCGTGGAGCTCCCGCCATCTATGCGAAGGGATTCGAGAAATGCGCATGGCTATCAAGATTCACGGATGTCGCAACAAAAGTCATCGACTTGGAGACTCTGGACTGTTTATCGCTGCAGAAGCTGCCGAAAAGCACGAAATCCAAATGTCCCCATCATTCCTTCAACACGAAATACAATTGTGCCGAATCGAATGTAAACTCGTTGAAAAGCTGGTTGAGTGTATACGAGGCATGAGCGAGGGATTTTTTTTTAAATGAATAAACCCTTTTTGAACTTACATCGTTCTCTCCATTTATTTCCTATATCTACGGCGAATACAGTTTGACATTTTTTTTTTTTTTTTACATTATATTCGATGAAAATGTTTTTTTTGTACATTTTCAGATAGCACTAAGCGTTGAAAACTCTGCGATAATGACTGTGATGCAAAGTCTTTGCACTCTACGATGGTGATGATGCCAGCTGCCGCTGAACTCGTTGTTTCCACCGAGCCTTCACGAGCGTTTTTTTCCACCATACTCAGACTCGAGCGTCGAAAACTCTACGATGATGATGATGACTGTGATGCAAACAGTCCTTGCACTCTCCGATGGTGATGATGGTGGCTGCTGTTGAACTCGTTGTTTCCGCCGGGCCTTCACGAGCGTTCTTTTCCACCATACTCAGACTCGATGGAACTCGGCGCTGTTGTATTTTCCACCAATGTACTTCATGTAGAGTTGATCATTGCGCGCCAGTTGCAGCATGCTCTCGAACATTTTCAGATCTTGATCGACGGCCTTTACCAGCCGCGCTGGCAAGAAGACGGCAAACTCATTTGCAACGTGCACGATGTAGCGTTTCCCAAACTTGGTCTGTACAGCTCTCATGTCCGTGATTTGATGATCCGAATGGACGTGGAGTTCTGACAGCTTCTTCGGTGGGAGGAATTCCGCCATCAGGCTGACTTTGTTGATATTTGAGAGATACATTTTCACTCTTTTTCAAAGTTCTTTTCGGAGAAGTTGATGGTGCCGTGGAATAGTGTTGTCTGAGCTTGGTCCACGAAATCATAAGCTCTCTCGTATCCCCTCCGCTCAGATTTTAAAAACTTCTCCCCACTTATCCAATCATAAGCATGTGTAACAGGTTCAAACACGTTCGAAGAACCCCGCACGTTCGGAATTTCCCCCCTTGCAACACTTTTCACAGTCCCGACGTTGGGGTGGGGGACAATCAAGGTGATCTTTTATCTGCGGTGTATTATAATGCTCCATGCATGGAAGACATGATTTCACTTCACTGTCGTTCTGATGATGTTCCGGCAAACGATCCCACAATAAGCCCACAAATTTACCCCAATATTTTAGGAGCAAAACCTTTGGAACGTATTCGAGCTCGATTTTAGTCAAGTCCAGCGGGTGCTTGGCTGGATGTACTGCGTACATTCTCGCACATGCCAACATCTTGACGTTATATCTCGGAATGAACGCGAGACCTCGATGAGACTTCTATTTGCAAAAGTGCAGCTCAAGTGGTCCATCGGCGCCACCGGCCCTTGACGATAGATCCCTAAAGTTTGCAGTTTTCCGCGAGGAACCTGTCAGGATCTGTTTCGAGTGTCGGCGAGCCTTGAGACGGGGTGGATGCAATTGACATTGTCTTCGAGATAGAAGCAGGGTAGCTGCATGTCATAAATAAAGATCACTCATGTGACGCCTAGCGTTTTCATATTACCGAAAATTTTCCGATCCATATATGGTTGTCACACACGCACGCACGCATGCACGCTTTTCCAAGAAACCTGTCAGGACCTGTTTCGAGTGTCGGCGAGCTTTGAGACGGGGCGGAAACATCTTGATATTGTCTTTTGGAATGGAACCAGCTGCATGTCATAAATTAGGGGGCTTTGACAGGCCGCCACGCACGCACGCACGCACACACATACACACACAAACACACGCGCGCGCGCGCGCACGCACGCACGCACGCACGCGCATACACACCCACACGCACACGCACACATACACGCGCGCGCACGCACGATCCCCCTCGCTTCCTCCCGCCATCGCCCTGCCCCTCTCTCCCTCCCCCCTCTCTCCACCCCCCCAAAAAGTGCGTTCGAATCGGCACTACTACACTGGGCAGTGACCAAAAACATAGCGCGACTAAAAAAATGCATTTTTCAAAAAGTGTTTCAACATCGTCCACGGGCTAAAAAAATTCCTGCCCAAATCAAAACTTGGGTCTTTTAGCGTAATTCTTGAGCTTCAATTTCCTATTCTTTTGCTCTTCGTACGACCACTCGTCGCTGAGATATCGCCAATTGTTTGAAAATTCCGCTTTTTTTCTTTGATCATCGATATCTCATGAACTAATTATCGTACAGCGAACGGAAGGTGAGTTTCGGAAACTCGAATAACAAATGCGATTTACCAAACCAGCGGAAAAAGTATGTAAAAAAAAAAAATTCAAATCAATATTTAGGTGAAAAAAAAATGTTTCCGTTCAATTACCAAAAGGAACTTATAGAGGCTTTATTCGAGTTTCTGAAACCCACCTTCCGTTCGCTGTACGATCATTACTTCAAGAGATATCGATGATCAACGCCAGAGCTGAATTCTCGTTCTATTGGCGGGATCTCAGAGACAAGGTATCGTACAAACAGCAAAAAATACCAAATTGAAGCCAAAGAATTAGCACCCGAGCATTAAGTGAGGCAGAGCATTTTTTTTAGCCCGTGGACGATGCTGAAAGACGAAAAAAATTATGCTTTTTTAATCGCTCCATTTCTTATCTTGGCACCAAGTATGACCATAAAAAACCTGATAAATTTGCTCACAAATGCTTATTTGTGAACACATTTGACTTCTCGAAACGTCAGCTGCGGCTGGACGTTTCTCGGTGACGTTTGCGGCCCCATGACAGCCCCGACGCGAACACATAAGCGGAAGCTCCAGCGCCTACTCTTTCCGCTGAATCCGTTCGCACGTTCCGCCGTTCCCGAGATACTGCAGAAGTCGAACTCAACGTTTGAACTATCGGTCGATTTCGATATTTTGATATTGTTTTTCTCAGTGAAAACATTTTTAGACCCACTTCTATTTGGATCTTCCGTGTTCAAAATCGAGTCGACTTCGCTTCGATCGGCGCGGAATGTCATTTTTATTTTTTTTTCAACAAACTTTTCTTTTTTTCCATGATATTTATTTTTTTCACATAAGCCCTATATTTTTTTCGAAAAGTCCCTGAAAAACAATTTCAAAAGCGCACCTCAACTAATTCGAAATGGCCGCCCAAATGGATTTAAAAATAGGTGGCCATTTGTCACCCTGACAGGGTGACAATTTGGGGATGGCCTAGTTTTTCGGGAACTTTTCGAAAAAAAATATAGGGCTCATGAGAAAAAAATGAATTTCATGGAAAAAAAGAAAAATTTGTTGAAAAAAAATAAAAATGGCATTCCGCGCCGACCGAAGCGAAGTCGATTCGATTTTGAGCACGGATGATCCGAATAGAAGTGGCTCGAAAAATGTTTTCACTGAGAAAAACAATATAAAAATTTCGAAATCGAACGATAGTTCAAACGTTGAGTTTGACTTCCGCAGTATCTCGGGATCGGCGGAACCTGCGAACGGAGTCAGCGGAGAAAGTAGGCGCTGGAGCTTTCGCTGCTGTGTTCGCGTCGCGGCTGTCATGAGGCCGCAAGCGCCACCGATAACCGTCAAGTCGCAGCTGACGTCTCGAGAAGCCAAAATGTGCTCACAAATAAGCATTTGTGAGCAAATTTTTCAGGTTTTTTTAAGGTCACACTTGGTGCTAAGATAAAAAATGTTAACGGGCCAAAAAAAATGCTCTGCCTCGATTACAGCTTGGGTGCTAATTCTTTGGCTTCAATTTGGTATTTTTTGCTCTTTGTACGATCACTTGTCGCTGAGATCCCGCCAATAGACCGATAATTAGTTATTGCGTTGATAATCGATATCTCTTGAAGTAATGATCGGACAGCGAAGAGAAGGTGGGTTTCATAAGCTCGAGTAACTCCTCTATAAGTTCCTTTGGGTATTTGAACGAAAACATTTTTTTAAAGCTAAATATTGATTTAAAATTTTTTAAAAATACTTCTCCCGCCGTTTTGGCAAATCCACCACCAGCTTGCAAATATTGCGAAAATATCGATATTGCTAGGTATTTTTTGAGCCGAATACATCGTTAAGATGAAAAAATTCGTTATTGTTGTCACTACTTTTGTTTGCCTGTAATTTTGCATTAAATACTCATCAAATCTCACAAGCAAAAACAAATTGCAAAGATTTTTGTTTCTAAATTGTTATCCGTTGCAGAATGCATGGCGATGCGTGTTAAAAAGGTGTATGAAGATTCGCTTGGGGGTATCAATTCAATTTAATGCAACCAATTTCAACTCGCTAAATTAGAGCATGCAAAGAAAGAAATCGAATCAACACTGAACCGGTGATGATTTTATAAAATTTTCTACACGTTTCAAAATGAAAAAAAATTCACAATATTGGGGGAAAGATCTGTTTTTTTCATACAATTTCCCATTAACTATTCAATAAATATTTTTAAAAAAAACAATTTTGTAATGTTAGTGATGGGAATAGACGAGAAGACGTTGGAATAAGGTTGAATTAAATAAATATATTGAAAGGTACAGAAAAGAACGCGGCGCGTCGTTTTGCTCGGCTCGCGGCTTTCGACTGTCTTGTCGCACCGTTTTCGCGCGACCGTAGCGCCTAGTGGCAACTTACAAAACTACTGCTCGGCTACGAATATCGCTTCCTACATTCGGCCGTCCTGACCGAATGTTCGCCCCGAACGTTCGCTACTCATGGTCGTCTTCGTCGCAGCTGGATAGATCCCCGTTTTCATCTTCCACCCACGGCTTCATGAAATCAGCGGCTGACGATGTTTCTCGAGGACCTTCATGTTCGCCGACTTTCTTCACGACGTCGCGATCATTTCGGAGTGCTCTAGTTACTTCATAAGGCCCAAGATATTTGTGAGCAAGCTTTAAGCCTGGACCTTGCTGCGTCCTTCGATGGCGACAATGTCACCCGCTCTGTAAGGGAACGCTTCTTTTCTCTTCGAGTCGTAGTACTTCTTGTTTTCTCGTTGAATCCGCGCGATGCTCTTCTTAGCGTGATCCCGCAACTCCTGGCGATCGTCCTCGAAAGTGGCGATCAACTCGCCTTCCAGCAGTTTTTGGATATCCGGATCATCACGGATACGAGGATTTACTCCAAAAAGTAATCGGTAGGGCGTCATCCCGATGCTCCGTTGCGGCGTTGTATTCAGAATTTGTTGCACTGCATCTACGTGCTTGTGCCAGTCCTCTGGTTTCGGTGCCGAGAGCTTCGTCAGTAGCGGCACCAAGGTTCGATTGAGCCTTTCGACCTGGCCATTACCTCTTGGGACTCCGGTAGTGATTAGACCGTGTTCGATGTTCTCCGTTCGGCAGTATTCGTTGATCTCGTTCGATGTGAAGGCCGATCCTCTGTCAGAGATAATCCGTCTCGGATATCCAAAGACGGTCGATTGTTTCCGCAAGCGGTCGACTACTTCGGCAGCACTGGTTGACCTCGTCGTGTACAACCACGAGAACTTTGAAAAGGCGTCTACTACTGCGAAGATATGGGCATATCTCTTTTTTGTCTATGGTAGCGGACTCAAGTGATCGATATGAAATGTATCTAACGGCACGCTCCCCTTTTCGATCGGATTGAGGAGACGCTCTTGTTTGCCATGCCGTCTTTCAGCTAAAATACACACGATACAATTTCGTATCACCTTTTCGACTTTTGGCCGCAGTTCTGCTATACAGTAGTCTTTTTGGACGAGGGACTCCGTCTTTCCGACTCCAAAATGCCCTCATTCGTGCGTTCGTCGGATTATTTGCATATGCATCGCTTTAGGGACAACGAGACGAATTTCGTCGCCAATGTCCTTGTATAGAAGTCCGCCTCGCATGATGTAGCCATCGAGTCGTCCCTGAATCACATCGTTGAGTTTTCGTTTGAGTTCGACATCTTCTGATTGAGCTTTTCTCAATCGTGCCGTCAAACTTTCGTCGCTTTCGTCGATCAGCAAGCACTTCGGCAACGTGTTCCTGCTGAGGGCGTCTACGTGCTGTATGCTCTTGCCCGGACGATGCTCGATCGTATATTGGAATTCCTCCAATAGCAGCGCCCACCGAGCTACTCGCACGCACAGATCTTTTTTGTTTATTGTCAAAATAAACGCACGACAATCAGTGACTATCTTAAAAGGTATGCCTAAGACATATACGCGAAATCGCTTGAGCGCCTTAATTATTGCGAGTACCTCCAACTCGTAACTCGTATACTTTTGTTCGGGCGGCATTGTTTTCCCGCTCGCATAGTACACCGGATGTAACAATTGATCTTCGCTGTCACGCTGCAAACGGATTGCCCCGTAACCGTACATACACGCGTCTGTGTGCAATTCCGTATCCCGACCCGATCGATACAATTTCAAAACGGGTCTCTCGCTTAACAACGTCTTCAATTGTAAAAACGCGTCCTTTTCCGCCTCGCCGAAGTCAAACTTCACGCCCGTCTTCAAAAGATTAGTCAATGAACGAGCGATCGTCGAGTACCCCGCGATGAATTTATGGAAATACCCCGTCAAACCCAAGAACGACTGCACGCTTCGTACGTTTGTCGGCTGTGAGAAACGCCGTACGGCTTCCGTCTTATGCTCAGAAGGTTGGACCGAACCGTTCTCAATCGCATGACCGAGGAATTCAACTTGTTTTTGCAGAAAACAGCATTTTCCCCAATTCATCGTCAAACCAGCTCTACTAGCTGTTTCAAGCACTCTTTTCAGGTTTTTGATTCCGCCTTCTATATCGTCTGAAGGGATTATTAGATCGTCCATATAAACCAGAATTATTCCCTCTCGAATCAATTCGCGGAAAATTGCGTTGACGTATCTTTGGAAGACTGAAGGTGAATTACAAAGTCCAAATGGCATGCGTAAATACTCGTACTGGCCGTTCGGTACAATGAACGCCGTGTATTTCACGCTCGAATCATCTACTCGCACATGAAAAAATCCGTTCTTCAAGTCAAGCGTACTAAAAATCTTAGCACCTTGGAGTCGATCAAGTTGGTCTTCTATTAACGGTAGAGGATAACGATCCTTAATTATTTTTCGATTCAACGACCGATAATCGACGCAAAGTCTGTGAGAACCGTCTTTCTTCCTTACCAGCACGACTGGACTCGCGTAGTCGGAGGAAGAGGGTCGAACGATACCCTGTTTCTCCCACTCGTCTATTTGAGCATTTACAATGTATTGCTCCGATGAGGATATACGCCTTGCTTTTTGATACACCGGTCCGTCATCTTTTAATATCAGTTTCATTCGAATGGCAGTTTCGATCGGTCTATCCGGCTTGTATTCGCTAATTATCGTCGCTATTGAATTTTTGGCCTCGTTGTTCTGCACATGACATAGATCGACTCGATTTACTTCGTGCTCACCCTGTATATCGATCATAAATATTTCGGGTATGACGTTTTCGTCTATAGCCTCGGAAATCGGTCTCACCTGAGCTTTTCCCCGAATCGCGCGAAAATCAGTTTGATCCAAAAAATCGGCTCCGATCACGAGCTTCTGACTCGAAACGTCATTAGCAACGACTCTAACAAGAATAGAAAACGAGTGCTCGTCTATCGTGATCTCCCTTTTAAATTCGCCTAACACCGGAACGTTATTTGATCCTACACCCGAAAAACGCATCGCGGTTGGGCTTAGTGGAGGTGTTTCTATTTCTTCGTATTCATCCATACGCATCAATGAAAGGTAGCTTCCTGTGTCGAGGAGCGCCTCAACAGACTTACCATTGATAATGACATCTTTCTTAAATCTTTTATACGGATACGAAGTTACAGCGCACACATTTTTTTCATCGTCTTTTTTTTCTGTACATCCAACGAAACATGTCCATGTTTACCGCATCGGAAGCATTTCGTGCCGAGATCCTCTATCGGACACATCGCACTAACGTGGTCGGGCATACCGCAGTTGTAACAGCGCTTCGTATTCGACGTTTTCTTTGCCTCACCACTGCTCGATTGGTTCCTCTCACTCCTGATGCCTTCGCCGGGCTTCTCGTCTTTCTCACTCTTCGTCGATGGGCTGCTTCGTTTATCCTGTCACTAGAAAGTCGTCACGTTACGATCTCGTAGCGTTATTTTGTCAAAAGCCTCTAGAAGAGACTGCGTCGTATCCAATCGTTGTATTCGGGCTTGATCGCGCAAGTTATTGTCCGGAATGCCGTCTATAATGTAGTCCAATATCTCGTCCGCGTCGATGGGTACACGATTTGCCATAATCATGTTGTCGTACACATACTCGTGGAAAGACTCTTCCTTTTTCCAGAGTCGTTCTTCAAATCTCCTTCGCAACGTCACTTTACTTTGACGGTGGTGAAACATTGTTTTCAATTCTTCTATAATGGCGTCGAACGTCATGGCGATGTGATCAGGCTTTGAGTGAAACCACTCGAGCGCCTTTTTCTTTAATTTCATTCCGATGAGGATTTTGGCTGAGTCGTCTTCGAGTTTGTAGGTCGTTTTTAACAATTCTATTTGCCTTTTCCATGTATCGAAATCTCCATTCACACCGTCGATTTCACCAACTAAATCGGCTATCGTCGTCAGATTCATTCGCGTCGGACCGGGTGGCGCTGCTGTCGCACCCGCGGCATTATCGTCGTTCGGCGTTGGTCGGGCCCTTTCATCTCCCATGGCACCCGCTCGTTCGTTGCCGCGTAGCAACGCGATTTCACGTCGAGCGAGTTCAAGCTCGCGTTCGACGAGCTCTTTCTCACGTCGGTAAGGCTCGACTTGCTTTTCACGCACATCTCTTTCGCGTCGTATGATTTCGTCACGTTCGTCTTGGTCCGTCTCCGTCATCCACGCGCCTGTTGGATCATGTTCCGTCAATCGACCAATAATTTCGGCTTTCGTCCCCGCCATTGACAGGCCACGAGCGCTCGCTCTCTCTCTCAAAACAGCGATCTTGAAATCATTCGGTTCCGGCATTTTCGTCGTTCGCCAACACTATGTACGTGGTCACGCCACACACGTACAGAAATGTCCTCTAGTGTATACAGACAACAAAGCACACGCGTATACCCCGTCTGAGTATTGGTACGCTTCGCGTTCGTCCCTTTGTTCTATCGTCTCGCTCTATCTCACTCGCACTTTCTGTCGGAACGGCTTTTTCCACACAGC
>OX632362.1:6554875-6559875 GCA_951751655.1 Ophion costatus | reverse complement strand
AGCATACGTGTGTGTGTGGCACAGGGCCGCTTGCTACTGCACACACGCACGCGCATCGCAAGCTTCTCTTAGGTATAAAAAAGCAGTAATTGGCCGAGGGATAATTGTTTTTCGATCCATAGTTTTTGTTAACGAATATCCAGCGTTTTTTGCTCACCCAATATCAATGCAATGAACGAGTAAAAAACAGATCGGCCGGTCGTTCGTTCGTTCGTCCGTTAAACGGACGTAAGCTCGAACGCACGCGACGAACGATTAAGTACACGCAGTGAGTAAATGAAGGAACAAGCGATCGAACGTTCGAAGGATCGCACGATCGGAGGACCCAACGGACGAGCGCATCGACCAGTCCATCGAACACATGAACGAGCGAATACCACAGTTCCATGTGGTGGTATCGATTTTCAGGAAAAACTATCTATGTTCGTTGAAAAAACATCGAAAAAAAATCTTCGCGCAATCCCAGCTGTTTGATAGGTAAAAGAACTTTGCAGTCGTTCGTTGTTTCGATCGCTCGATGCGTTTGCTCGCTCGTTCGGTCTTTCGTTCGCTAACCCGTTGCGCCTGTACGATCGTTCGTTCGTTCGCTCGATGGTTCGTTCAATCGCTCGTTCGTCCATTCCTTCGCCGCGTTCACTCAATCGTTCGTTGCGCTCGTTCGATCGTTCGTGCCATTGTTTATTTCATATGCATAGGAAGCGTGTGTTCATTCGTTCGTTACCTTCGTTCGCTCGTTTTTGTGAAACGAAATAAAAAATCAAAATCGTCATGGAAACAAATCGAAACCGATGCCTCCGTTCGAAAGTTCGTTTAATCGCTTGTTCGTAGCGAAATAAAAAAATCAAAATCGGCATGAACAAAATCGTAATCAAAATCGCTGTTCCCTTTTGTTCATTAATTCCATTCGTTCGCTCGATCGTTTGTTCGCTGCGGTCGTTCGGACAAGCAGCGAGTAAATGAAGGAACAAGCGATCTAACGTTCGAAGGATCGGACGATCGGAAGACCCAACGAACGAGCGCATCGACAGGTCCATCGAACAAATGAACGAACGAATACCACAGTTCCATGTGGTGGTATCGATTTTCACGGATAAACTCTCTATGTTCGTTGAAAAAACATCTATCGAAAAAAATCGTCGCGCAATCCCTGCTGTTTGACATGTAAAAGAACTTTGCAGTCGTTGGGTGTTTCGATCGTTCGATGTGTTTGCTCACTCGTTCGGTCTTTTCGTTCGTTAACCCGTTGCGTCCGTACAATCGTTCGTTCAATCACTCATTCGTTCATTCCTTCGCCGCGTTCACTCGATCATTCGTTGCGCTCGATCGATCGTTCGTGTCATTGTTTATTTTATATGCAAAAGAAGCGTGTGTTCATTCGATCGTTACCTTCGTTCGCTCGTTTTTATGAAACGAAATAAAACATCAAATTCGTCATGGAAACAAATCGAAACCGATGCTTCCGGTCGATCGTTCGTTCAATCGCTTGTGCATAGCGAAATCAAAAAATCGAAATCGGCATGAAAAAAATCGTAATCAAAATCGCTGTTCTCTTTTGTTCATTAATTCCATCCGGTCGCTCGATCGTTTGTTCGCTGCGCTCGTTCCGCGTTGTGCCCGCTCGATCGTTCGTTCAATCGCTCGTTCGGTCATTTCTTCATTGCTCTTGTTCGACATTTTGTTTATTCACTCGTTTGTTGCGTGATTTCTACGTTTCATCACTGCATCTGTTACGTTTGTTCTACCCTTCGGTGCGTTCGCTCGACCGCTCGTTCGTTTTACATTAAACTTCTCCGACAATAAACGCTCGACGGAGACGTTGATGGAGATACTTTCAGGAATGTTCGCGAGTCAGCAAAAATGCAGCTACGCGAAATATCGGTTTCCACGCTCGGAGAAATAAATCTCGAGATTTTCAAAAAGGCTACTGTCTCCGAATGTGCTACATGCATGCGTGATAAAAGACACACTTAGCGTAGCAGACGCAATGGACGAGCCGTATTCTCGGCCTCGCCTCTTTGTGCGGATATTCGTACCCGGTATAGAGCGTGCACACCGACGAGCACGAGCATACGTGTGTGTGGCGCCGGACCGCTTGCTACTACATGCATGGGCCCGCGTAGCTGCCCGCAAGGGAGAAGCCGTATTCTCGGCCTCTCCTTTTTGTGCGGATATTCGTACCCGCTATAGAGCGCGCAGACCGACGAGCACGAGCATACGTGTGTGTGTGGCACCGGGCCGCTTGCTACTGCACACACACACACGCGCGTCGCAAGCGTCTTTGAGATATAAAAAAGCAGTGATTGGCCGAGGGATTACTGTTTTTCGATCCATAGTTTTTGTTAACGAATATCGAGCGTTTTTTGTTCACCCAATATCAATGCAATGAACGAGTAAAAAACGGATCGTCCGGTCATTCGTTCCTTCGTCCGTTAAACGGACGTGAGATCGAATGCACGCAACGAACGATCAAGTACACGCAGTGAGTAAATGAAGGAACAAGCGATCGAACGTTCGAAGGATCGCACGATCGGAAGACCCAACGAACGAGCGCATCGACCGGTCCATCGTACGAATGAACGAGCGAATACCACAGTTCCATGTGGCGGTATCGATTTTCAGGGAAAAACTCTCTATGTTCGTTGAAAAATCATTTATCGAAAAAAAATCGTCGCGCAATCCCTGCTGTGTGATATGTAAAAGAACTTTGCAGTCGTTCGTTGTTTCGATCGTTCGATGCGTTTGCTCGCTCGTTCGGTCTTTCGTTTACCCGTTGCGTCCGTACGATTGTTCGTTCATTCGCTCGATGGTTCGTCCAATCACTCGTTCAATCACTCGTTCGTTCATTCCTTCGCCGCGTTCACTCGATCGATCGTTGCGCTCGATCGATCGTTCGTGGCATTGTTTATTTCATATGCCAAAGAAGCGTGTGTTCATTCACTCGTTCGTCCATTCGTTCGTTCCCTTCGTTCGCTCGACTTTATGAAACGAAATAAAAAATCAAAATCGTAATGGAAACAAATCGAAAACGATGCCTCCGTTCGATAGTTCATTCAATCGCTTGTTCGTTCATTTGTTTGTTCCTCGCGAAATATCGGCTTACACACTCGGAGAAGTAAATCTTGAGATTTTTGGTTCGCTCGTTTTTATTAAACGGAATAAAAAATCAAACTCGTCATGGAAACAAATCGAAACCGCTGCCTCCGTTCGATAGTTCGTTCAATCGCTTGTTCGTTCATTTGTTTGTTGCTCGACACGAACGATCGAACGATCGAGTGAACGCGGCGAAGGATTGAACGAACCATCGAGCGCAGGAACGAACGATCGTACGGACGCAACGGGTTTACGAACGAAAGACCGACCGAGCGAGCAAACGCATCAAACGATCGAAACAACCAACGACTGCAAAGTTCTTTTACATATCAGACAGCAGGGATTACACGAAGATTTTTTTTGTTCCATAGTTGTTTTTTCAACGAACATAGAGAGTTTTTCCCTGCAATTCAATACCACCACATGGAACTGTGGTATTCGTTCATTCATTTGTTCGATGGACCTGCCAATGCGCTCGTTTGTTGGGTCTTCCGATCGTGCGATCCTTCGAATGTTCGATCGCTTGTTCCATCATTTACTTGCTGCGTGTACTTGATCGTTCATTGCGTGCGTTCGATCTTACGTCCGTTTAACGGACGAGCGAGCGAATGACCGGACGATCCGTTTTTTACTCGTTCGATACATTGGTATTGGGTGAACAAAAAAAGCGCGATATTCGTTAACAAAAACTATGGATCGAAAAACAATAATCTCTCGGCCGCCGAGAATACGGCTTCTCCCTTGCGGGCTGCTGCGGGGGCGCCCGTGTGTGTGTGTGTGTGTGGGCAAGCAAGCGGCCCAATGCCAAGGCACACGTAGTCTCGGCCTCTCCTCTTTGTGCGGATATTCGTACCCGCTATAGAGCGCGCACACCGACGAGCACGAGCATACGTGTGGGTGTGTGGCACAGGGCCGCTTGCTAATGCACACACGCACGCGCGTCGCAAGCTTCTCTTAGATATAAAAAAAGCAGTGATTGGCCGAGGGATTATTGTTTTTCGATCCATAGTTTTTGTTAACGAATATCGCGCGTTTTTTGTTCACCCAATATCAATGTATCGAACGAGTAAAAAACGGATGGTCCGGTCATTCGCTCGCTCGTGCGTTAAACGGACGTAAGGTCGAACGCACGCAACGAACGATCAAGTACCCGCAGCAAGTAAATGAAGGAACAAGCGATCGAACATTCGACGGATCGCACGATCGGAAGACCAAACGAACGAGCGCATTGGCAGGTCCATCGAACAAATGAACGAACGAATACCAAAGTTTCATGTGGTGGTATTGATTTTCAGGGAAAAACTCTCTATGTTCGTTGAAAAAACAACTATGGAAAAAAAAAATCTTCGTGTAATCCCTGCTGTCTGATATGTAAAAGAACTTTGCAGTCGTTGGTTGTTTCGATCGTTTGATGCGTTTGCGCGCTCGGTCGGTCTTTCGTTCGTAAACCCGTTGCGTCCGTACGATCGGTCGTTCCTTCGCTCGATGGTTCGTTCAATCATTCGCCGCGTTCACTCGATCGTTCGATCGTTCGTGTCGAGCAACAATCAAATGAACGAACTATCGAACGGAGGCAGCGGTTTCGATTTGTTTCCATGACGATTTTGATTTTTTATTTCGTTTCATAAAAACGAGCGAACGAAGGGAACGAACGAATGGACGAACGAGTGAATGAACACACGCTTCTTTGGCATATGAAATAAACAATGACACGAACGATCGATCGAGCCCAACGATCGATCGAGTGAACGAGGCGAAGGAATGAACGAACGAGTGATTGAACGAACCATCGAGCGAATGAACGAACGATCGAGTGAACGCGGCGAAGGAATGAACGAACGAGTGATTGAACGAACCATCGAGCGAATGAACGAGCGATCGAACGGACGCAACGGGTAAACGAAAGACCA
>OX632362.1:6379875-6549875 GCA_951751655.1 Ophion costatus | reverse complement strand
GTGTGTGTGTGTGTCCGTACCCTCGGAGTTCACCGTCACAAGGAGCAGCAACGGTGAGCAAAACAAACTAAAAATGAATTTTCAGAAAGCAGAAAAAAAATGGGGCCACTATGGCGAAACCCCCACTCCGGCCTTCCCCCCCTCCGCACCCCTCTGGGGCGCGGGGGAGGGGATAAGCACGGTCATCCCCACTCCACCCCCCACCACCTCGGCTGCCGAGGAGTGGGGGTAAGAGTGGGGATGAGGAGTGGGGGTCGCCATAGTGGCCCCCATACTACTCACGCACAAATATCCCGTCTGAATTTTTGTACGCCTTACGACCGTTCTCTCGATTTTTTTTCGCTACGTGTTACACGCGCGCGTCATTAATGGCGTCTTCTTGCAATTCGTCTAAACGTCTTCTGTCGTTCGTCGTGTTCTTTTCTTCCAGCACCGATCACCTCAACGAAATCACTCTCGTCAAATCCCGGGCGAGCCCCCAAATTGTAATGTTAATGATGGGAATAGACGAGAAGACGTTGGAATAAGGTTGAATTAAATAAATATATTGAAAGGTACAGAAAAGAACGCGGCGCGTCGTTTTGCTCGGCTCGCGGCTTTTGACTGTCTTGTCGCACCGTTTTCGCGCGACCGTAGCGCCTAGTGGCAACTTACAAAACTACTGCTCGGTTACGAATATCGCTTCCTACAATTTTTTATTTCGTTTCATTTCAAACTGTTGACAAAATTGTATGAAATGATCACCTACCATTCCTTTGTTTGCATGCTATAAATTAGCGAGTTAAAATGAGGTGCATTAAATTTAGTTGATACCCTCAAGCGAATCATCTTACGCCTTTTGTACACGATACGATTTTACGCTATACGATTTCACAATCGATAACGATTGAAGAAAAAAAAATTCACCACTGAAATTTATTTTCGTTCGCAAAATTTGATGAGTAGATAATGCAGAATTACATGCAAACCAAAGTAGTGAGAACGATAACGAATTTTCGTTTATATCTTAACCATCGTCATTTGACATCTAAGGAGCAAGAAATGTGCCCCTTTAATTTTTCACGAAAGTTTGTGGATTCGGGTAAAAAACGGTTAAACCAACCCGTTTGCAAATTTACAGTGTCTTTAGGCGTGTATTAAGCTCAAAAAATTCCTGGAAACATTCATCATTTCCCAAATATTTGCAAAGTTGTGGTAGATTCTCCAAAACGGTGGAATAAGTAATTTTTTTATACTTTATCGAATAAATATTCAGCTTGAAAAAAAAAAAGTTTTCTCCCAAATTGCGAAAGAATTTCATGGAGGAGTTATTCGAGTTTCCGAAACTCACCTACCGTTCGCAGTACGATAATTACTTCATGAGATATCGATGATAAAAAAAAATGCCAAATTTTCATTCAATCGGCGATATCTGAGCGACGCGTGGTCGTACAACTAGCAAAAGAATACGAAATTGAAGCACAAGAATCACGCTAAAAAACCAAGTTTTGATTCAGGCAGGAATTTTTTGTAGCCCGTAGACGATGTTGCAAAACTTTTTGAAAAATGCATTTTTTGCCGCGTGCAAAAAGCGATACGCAAAAAGTAAAAACACGGCGAGCGTGATTTTACTTTATGCGTATCATTCGTTTAGGCTGCCTGTTAGCCAAGCGGATTCAAGACTCGTGACAAACCGGCCGATGTCACATTTCCCGCTTTGGCTTTTACCGCTCCACGAATTCCTTACCAAACCATAAAGGTTGCCGACTATCATGAGACTTCTGATACTTCGTGCGAGCGACGATGATAAATAATGAAATTATTCAACGCATTCGTAATCTTTATCTTCTGGAGAAATAAACAACAGAATGAATTTGGAGGCACCCACCGATTGGTATCGCGAAGATTAGAGATGGACGTTTCCACATTGAATCAATAATGAATTATTTACTTTTCATTACCAGCTTAATCAAATTTTGGATTTTTAGTTC
This sequence comes from Ophion costatus, assembly GCA_951751655.1. Lineage (NCBI taxonomy): Eukaryota > Metazoa > Arthropoda > Insecta > Hymenoptera > Ichneumonidae > Ophion > Ophion costatus. The sequence continues at coordinate 6,547,905 of OX632362.1, read as the reverse complement.
GAGCGGCAGTGATAAGAATTACCAGGCCCGATGAGGTTATTTATTGTCAGTTTCTGTTATATTGGTTGTCTTAAGAAATAAAAAATAAGAGTCGGAAACGACCCAATATGTCTCTTATTTATAGTACAGAGGTAAAGTATGTATTTATGTTTCGTTTCGTTCCAAACTTTCATCTAACTTTATTTGGTGTTAGATGCAAAATGGAAAACCGACGTACTGATAAATTTTGCAAAGATGCATCTAAGCGGCATTGACGCACGATTCTACTTAAAAAAGGGATTTCTGTGAGATACAAGGTGGAAACTCGATATTTCACCCAATTCTCGACTACTTAGAGCTCTGAAAGTTAGCAAACATGCATCTGACAGGTTGCAATGCATGATCCAACTATGAAAAAAATCCATATTATTTTCAGTTATCCATATAACCAAATTACTTAAAAACCAATACGTATAAAATAATATCGACTATTAATAATTAACGGCTTCAGTGACGCTTAGAGGAGATTGTTACCATATTCGCGTCATACTTGTCGCACACGCACACAAACTGTTTTAACGCTTATGGAGACGGCGATAGCTGCATGCGGGAGTATTCTCATAACGGATATACGGGGTGTTTCATAATCAGTGACCCACCCGGGACTGGCGGGCTCAGGGGGTGCCCGGAGCACTCCTGCCAAGGCATTTTTTTATCGGTCAAATAGTTTTTGAATCGGAGCAATTAGAATTTCGGAGTTCAAATGATTGTTGTAGGACCTGCCCTTAACGACGACGCCACTCGAGCGCTGAGTCTGGGCACGAGAAATGTAGAAGGCGACGAGCAAGGTAGATAGGTGTTTGTCTCCCTTGCCCTGGCGATTTGACATTTCGTGTGTCGTCTGCTATGGCTTTCCGCCATATTTCGCGGGCAAGTTCAGACCGCGGGTCAAGGTTCTGCAGAAAGGCAACGTTTGGCAGATGACGGTGAGCGCGATTCGACGTCTTGACTCCCATAGGCTGCCTGCAAACCAATCAGGCTCGAGACTCGTGACAGGTCGGCCAATCTGGCATTTCAGGAGTCGTCTTCTATCGCTCCATGAATTTCGTGCCAAGGCACGAAGATCGTCGACATTCATGAAGCTTGTAATTCGTGCTTCGTGCAGCAATGATAAATGCGACGATGATACAAAAATCAGATTGGTCATTGGATTCCTGTTTTCTAGACAAATTGTATTCTTCATTATATAGCGGAATCATAAAGAGAAAGATCAAGAAGTTAATGTTTCTCGAATTTGGAGGCACCGAGCGATTATTTCTACAAGTTACGGGCTTTTATTCACTTGATTGTTTTATTTGTCATGAATATGTAACTTGGCAATGCACGGTTCAACTAAAAAAAAAAAGAAATAAGAAAATGAAAAGAACAATTTTCTGTGGAATGCAAAATGGATAACCGAAGTGTCTTTGCGACTCCGTAGAGCCTTAAAATTTCGCAAACAAGCATCTGACAAGAGGCGAAGGTGCGTGATTGGACTACAATAAAAATCATGCATGAATAAATAAATAAATAGATAAATAATGATTCTCTGTGGGACGCAAAATGAAACATCTATATTTTATGCACTTTCCGACAATTTAAAGCACTGAAATTTTGCAAACATGCTTCTAAGAGGCGCTCATGAAAAGATCCATGGAAAGGAAATCCAAGAAGAGCTAGGTGATTCTTGGTGACGCTCGATTCTGACCAAATACCGAAGTTGAGGAAATTCCATGGACCGTGTGTCCCGTACAAAAATTCGAGTAGGAACACTGTACTGGTCCTGATCTGCCTATTCTAGAAAATGTTATGCTCCGTTTATGTGTGTTTGTTGACGTAACAAAGATAAAATCGGTGCATGGAATAGTTCTCGGGGCCTCACTCCCACATTCCGGATATTACTGCACCGAATCCATCTCCAATTTCTTCTTACTTCCGGTCAGATTGCATCGAGAAATCTCACGATGCTGCGAGAACTGTTATAAGAATATTAATGATGTACGGAAGATAAAATCGGTGCTGCGATGGGCTCTTGAGTCTTCCCTCGAACATTCCGGATATGACAGGCCGAATTCATCTCCACTTTTATCTTACTTCCAGTTGTAGTGTGTCAAAAAGGCTAACGATGCCACGAACCCCATGACAGTAGCGATTGGTATTTATCAAAGATAAAAGCGTTGCTCGTGCCTTTCGTGAGGGCTTCAATCGGACATCCACGATGTGACGGCACCGAGTTTGCTCTCGCTATTATCTTATTTCCGGTCATAGTGCGTCAAGAAGTCCGCTGATGCCGTGAGAACGATGGCAGGAGCATTTGATAGTAAACAAATGTAAAAGCGGTGCTCGTGACAGTTCTGGGGGTCTCGATCGGTGATCCCCGACTTCACGGCCCCGAGTTCGTTTAAGCTTTCATCTTACTTCCGGTTTTTTTTCGGCAAGAGAGCTGACGATGCCGCGAGAATGATTACCGAAGCATTTGTTAATAAACAAAAATGAAGGCAGAGCTCGCGACTGTTCTGGGGACCTCGATCGGTCATTCCCGATACGACGGCTTTGAGTTTGTCTCTGCTTTCACCTTACTTCCGGTCATTTTGCGTCAAGAAGTCCGGAGATGCCGCGAGAACTTTGACCGGAGCGTTTATTATCAAAAAAAAAAGGTAAAAGCAGTGCTCATGATGGTTCCCGGGTCTCAGTCGGACATCCCCGACTCGACGGCCTCGAGTTCGTCACTGCTTCCATCTTACTTCCGGTCGTTTTTCGTTAAGAAGGCTGACGATGCCGCGACATCGATGACCGGCGAATTTGTTAGTGAACAAAGATAAAAGCAATTCTCTCTTTGGTTCTTGTGGTCTCGGTTGGTCATCCTTGGCTCGACGGCTCCGAGTTTGTCCTTGTTGTCACCTTACTTCCGGTCACTTTTCGTCAAGCAATCTGAAGATGCCACCAGAACGATGACCGGGCCTTTTGTTTAAGCACAAAGATGAAAGCAGTGCTCGCGATTGTTTTGAGCTCCTACATTGGTCTTTCCCGATATGACGGGGCCGAGTCTGTCTCTGCTTTCATTTTACTTGCAGTCATTTTTCGCCAAGAAGTCTGACGATGCCGCGAGACCGATAACAGGAGCATTTGTTAATAAACACAGATAAAAGCGGTGGAAGTGATGATTCTTGGGGACTTAATCTAATTATCCCGAATTGACGGCACCTTGTTCGCTTTAGCTTTTTTATCTTATTCCCGGTTCATAGTGCGTCAGGAATTCTGACGATGCCGCGAAAACGGTACCTGGAGATTTGTTAGTAAATAAAGTTAAATGCACGTTACGGTTCTGGAGGCTTCAATGGGACATTCTCGATTTGACAGCCCCGTGTATGTCGCCGCTTTCATCTTACTTTCGGTCCTCTAGCGTCAAGGAGTCTGACGATGCCGTGAGAACGACGGCGGGGCAGTTAATAAACAAAGATAAAAGCATGAAGCGAAGCATATTGTGTTACTTCTATATCCATACTTCAATTCGTTAGGATGATGGATTTCGCTGAGACTTGTCACAGTTACTGCGAATATGTGCATAGGGTGTTTTTAATTACTTGGCGTTTTTTCGATATACATTTTAGCCAGTTAGAACAACCGATTTTACCCTAATGGACTAGAACGAAATGAAGCCGACAATGACGGTTGTCATATTCGTCTTCGTCGCACTTTTCCTTGTATTCGTCGTTCTCGCCATCATAGTCCGCGTTTTCGTTGGTCTCCCTCGTCTTCATCATCCTCGAAATCGTCGTCCTCGTTTTTTTCCCCTCGGTTTCATCAGCGTCTCAATCGTTATCCTCGTTCAGCGATGCCGCTGAATTCGTTCAGTGCGAATTCAGCGGCACTGCTGGGTCTACCGTGTCTCGTTATTGTTGCCACGTAAACTAACCCACCATGCGGCGCTAGTAGTCACCAGCATGAGCCCCACTCCAGTCGCGCAGCGTCTGCATAATTTGCATTCGAAGCGTCTGGAAAATTCATTGTTTAGAATATAATTTTAAAGTATATGTGTATATAGGAAGGGATGCAATATTTACACTTTTTGCAATATTATGTACTTAAAAATATTCATTGAACGAAATGAACAGATAACATTAATATTTTTTAAATAATGGATCAGTCACGTTGTACAATGTTTTGCGGTTTTTTTCTTGACGAGATTGCTTTTTTTTTGTTCTGCGTTGAGACGTGCAGAATATTGCTGCATCCGCATCAATACGTAATATTGTATTATGTGTAAAAGAACACTATCGGCGTGTTCTATACACGGAAACGAGAGCTTTTCATAGTTATACACGTCGTCCAATATAGACTCGACAACACGAGTTGAATTGCGATGGGGCACAAATGGCTCTTCTAATGTGATAAAATAATTACGATTTTAGCACACTACGATTTTTTTATTCAAGAACAATGACAGATCGAGTAAAAATGACGCAATAATACGGAGAGGTGTTTTGCGGAGTGGAAGTCATGCGGGTGATTACTAGCGCCGCATGGTGGGTTAGTTACGTGGCGACAATACGGGGACACGTTACTGTTAAGAGAATTTATCACAGTGTCAGCCCCCTGTCCCCGTTCCAGGCTCCTTCGTGTTCGTCGTTCTTGTTTTCATCGCCCTAATCTTCGTCGTCCTCGTCTTCGTCATCCTTGTTTTCGTCGCCTTCGTCTTCGTCGTCCTCGTTTTCGTTTCCTTCCTCTTCGTCGTCCTCGTTTTCGTCTCCTTTGTCTTCGTCATCATCGTCCGCGTCCTCGAATTTGTCTCCCTTATCTTCGTCGTCATCGTCGTTCTCGTTCTTCGTCTTCGTCATCCTCGTCGTCCTGGTCTTCGACTTCGTCGTCTACGTCCTCGTCTTCGTCGTCTTCGACTTCGTCTCGTTCGTCGTCGTCATCTTCGTCCTCGTCTTCGTCGTCTTCGACTTCGTCGTCCTCGTTTTCGTCTCCTTCGTCTTCAACCTCCTCGTTTTCGTCGTCGTCGTCATCGTCGTCTTCGTCGCCGTCGTCCTCGTCATCGTTGGTCTCGTCAACGTCGTCCTGCTTCTCGTCATCCTCGTCCTCGTCTTCATCGTCTTCAACTTCGTCTGTTTGTCTTCGTCGTCCGCGTTATCCTGGTTCTCGTCTTCGTCATCCACGCCTTCGTCGCCCCCGTCATCGTCGTCCTCTTCTTCGTCATCCACGTCTTTATTGTCCCCGTCATCGTCGTCCTGGCCATCATCGTCCTCGTCATCATCGTTCTCGTTATTGACGTCCTGGTCATCGTCGGCTTCGTCGACCTGATTCTCATCTTTGACAATGGTGCTCATTTTTTTTTAATTCCCGGCAGTCGAGACACTACCGCGAATCTTGATTTCAGTGAATTCGTTGATTGTGCGAGAATGTCAATTGTGTAAATTTGGCGAATAATATTCTCGTTTTTTGTTCGGTTACGTCTCTAAAGTATATTTACAAATGTTCTTCATTGTGTTTGCTGAAATCCATTTCTCATCCCAATTTTTATTGTTCCTGAAACGGACAACGATTCTTTCGAAAATTGTGTCTTTTAATGGAACATTTTTATTATATTTTTGATGATTTTTTGACACGTAGACACTCAGTGCGCCCGAAGCTATCATGACAGTGACAGTGACCGATGCATAGGTAGAGATACATCTGTCACCGGAGAAGTGAAATATTTACCGATACATGTGTCACTTCCCCGATTACCGTCTCCAACGAGATCCAAGCTTACTTATCTAACGTGAATTAACTCTTTGAAGAATAGTGACATACTGGTATGTCACCTACTTCCACTCTGTTTTTCTTCAATAAAATTTTTTTCAGCGCATAACGATGAATGTAAATGTATATTTAGGATGTTACGAGATCAATTATTACTACAATATCACTATTACGGGCTTATGTTGCACTTAGTGGATGTTAATCATCACTACAGTACAAAAAACACGTTCTTTAGACAATAAATATAATTACCTGATCTAGCAGGTAAACAATAAATAGGTAGACAATAAATATAATTACCTGATCTAGCAGGTACCTGATCTAGCAGGTACCTGATCTAGCAGGTAAACCAGACACAAAAAATGAATTCGGAGACGTTTTTTGGGTCTCTGATTACGAATTCGAGGTCAAAATCCAGAAATTCAAAATGCTGTATCCAATATGACGGACCAAACCCGGAGATTTTATTGGAATTACAAAAACATCGGAGTTGCTCAACATGATGATTCTGTTATACTGAATTTATAATAGAATTACGATTTTAGAATTACCCGGAGCTAACGGCGAGGACGGAGCGAGTTTCGGGTTCCATATTATTTTTATTTGAAAAAATTTTTTTTTTTGCTTTTTTAATTTAAATATTTTTTGCATTTTTATTTTTTATATGATTTTCACGTTTTCATATTGTTAGCGACCGAGGGGTATCGACTGCCGAGAAGACGCGCGACGGAAGGGAGAATGTCGGAGAAGTGCGGGAAGGAGCCTTTAAAAAGGGGCGCACCGGCACTCGACCGGGGGGGATCTCGTGCAACCGCGAAAGAGAGAGAGACGACTGCGAAGGAAAACCCTATTCTGTGCGTAAGGAAGAAGGGTTAGGAACCGAGAGTAACCTAGCGTTTTTAAGGCCACGCGCGGAAGGCCGCCGCGATTCGGGAGCCGGGGGGCGCGCGACCTGCGAGCCCTTGCGCCTCTGACTACTACCCGCGCGCTAATAAAGAGTTTTCATATTTTACGCGAGTGCAACCTTATTTCGCCCCCCCCCCGTTCCTTCCTGCGAGGTTGACTAACGACTTTCGAGACTATATTTCGATTGTGCGGCTGCGGGTTTGCGAGCTTGTAACATCTCAGAAGTGGGATTCGATCCCCAAAGGGTTTTAAAAAGTGCGCGATAAAAGGCGCACGAACTGGGAAAAAAGTGCTCATGCCGAGTACGCAGGCGTTTGAGCAGTTTTACGCTGAAACGCTGGAAGCTGTCATGGCCGCCAGTGAGCCCCGTATAGCACAAAATGGCGTGGATCTTATCGATCGCGAAATCGCGCGAATGCGCGGCAATGGCGGCCGCTTGCGCGAGTCCCTCGACCGCATGGTCGCGCCTGTCGCGCCAGACGGTGGCGCGAGGCCCGACACCTCTCCCACCTACAGCCACGAAAATAGCGGTCGCACAGCCAAGCGCGGCGAGGCGGATCTAAGGTTCGGAGATCGAGACGCCAACCTCGACAACACGTTTCGCAAGGGGAAGAAAGCCTCCGCTGCCTGCTGGCGCGCATGGCCATCAACGCGAATCCGCGCGTCGAAGTGCCCCTCTTTCAAATGATACCCGACCTACGGAAAAACATAGAGGAATTCCGCGGGGATGGGCGCGGAACGAGTGCATCCGAGTGGATAGCGAACCTAGAGTCTATGCAGTGCACCCACCTGGGGCCGGACAATTATGCGTCGGAAGCGGCCTTCATGCATCTCGTAGGAGGCGCGCGATATTGGTACCGGGCCCGAGCTGACTCGTTACCGTTATTTAACGCAGCGTCCCGGCAAACGTTCTGCGTGCCGGAAAGCACCTTGGTGAAGTGGCAAAAGATGGTGCGTCGGGTGCAAAACCACGGTGAAACGGTGAGCGAATATTTTCATCATAAAACGCGACTATGTGTTGAGTTGAGCCTGGACCTAAGAGACACAAAGGAGCAAGTCCTCGACGGATTGTGGTCACGCGAATTATGTTTGTCACTTCTGTCGCATCCCCATTATTCACTAGATGGGTAATTGCACGACCTCTTAGCGAATGAGTGTGCCTTGTCCTCGCGATCGGCGCGTGTGAGGTCCGACCGGGAACAGTTTGCGCGTGAAAAATCCTGGCCGGCAAAATCAGTGAGTTCTTCGCTACCAAGTGCCCCATCGATACCAAACACGGTGAGCACGACTACGAGCCGTCCAGCGAGTGCGCCCAACGCGAATCGGCGAGCTCGCTTCCCGCTGCGAAACGGAGATGGCGAGCCCCGTTGCTATAACTGCGGAAAGTTCAGGCATATCGCGCGGGATTGCCCAGAGCCTCGTAAGGTCGAGAAATGCACCCGATGTGGAGCCTCAGGACACACACAGAAACATTGCGGCGTGGAGTCCCGCGAGGCTCAAGTGCGATTAATAACTGAGGAATCAGTGACGGGCACAGTAGACAAGTACATTAAACTGGGGACGATCGGGAAGGGTGTCGTGTGGGCTTTGATAGACCCTGAAAGCTCAGAGTGCACCATAAAGGCAACGCGAGTCCTTATGGAGGGGTTGGAACTCATCCCCACGGTGAGTTACCGGAAACCCTTCGGCCCGGCGCACTATCGTATGACGTCGCCTGGCATGGTTCGCGCGGACGTGTCGGTGGATGGGGTACTCGTCTCGAACATATTGCTGCGGGTGGTACCGAATGACACGCAGCAATACAACTCGATCATCGGAAGGTCCTACACCGACCAACCATACGTAGAGTACAGCAAAACCGGCAACGAGCTGCGATTCCGTCGGAGCGAGAGCGGAAAGTTCGCGGCAATAGACGCGGACGTCGCGGCTTCACGCTCATCACTCCAAGCGACCGAAGAGTTGAGTCTCGCCCCTGCGGAGATACACGTAATCAGCGTCGACAGTGCGCTGGCAAAACATCATGTGGCGGTGCTCAACGGCGGACGAGAACCCGAGATCCTGCCACCGGGTAAATGTCTTCTGCGGGGCGAAGTAACCTCATTACCTTGGGCTGACGGAAGGACAACCCGGAGAGAATTAATGCGCACCGATGTCGATATCGGCGTCGAACAACCCGAAGAGGTAAACACAGAATTGCTTGTCATTTCAAACGGATGTCGAGTCTGTGTGGCGCTCAACACCAGCGAACTAGGGAGAGCAACAAGTATTGAATTCGACATCCGAGAGACACCCGGCGCACGACCCGTTGCGACGAAGCCGTACCGAGCAAGCGAGCAAGAGCGTACGGAAATACGGAGGATACTCAGCGAGTGGAGCGAAGCTGGAATTGTCCAGGACACCGAGTCCCCGTACGCGAGCCCGGTACTGCTCGTAAAGAAGGATGGGTCATCGCGGTTCGTTGTCGACATTCGGAGGTTAAACAAACAGAGCGAGCGTGTACACTTTCCGCTTCCACATCTCGACGATCACCTGGCGCTGATACGGGACAGCAAGCTCTTCATTACGCTTGACCTCGCCCAAGGATACCTGCAGATACCAATGATGGAAACAGCCCGATGGAGGACAGCAATAGTGAATCCTGATGAGACTGCGGAGTTCACCCGTATGGTCTTCGGGCTAATGAATGGCCCAGCTTATTTTTCGAAGGTGATGCGTAAGGCGCTCGGCCCGCTGCGCGATAATGTAGTGCTATATTACCTAGACGATATCTTCATTCCAGGCAAGGATTGGACTGACTTGCGCGACCGACTCGAAAAGACACTCCAGGCCCTGCGCGGAGCTGGGTTCACCATTAACCTGCAAAAATGTCGATTTCTAAAATCTAGGGTGACCTATCTGGGACACGAAATTGGAGATAGGGGCATCGAACTGGGCGTCTCCAAGGTGCAGGCAATAGTGGAATATCCTAAGCCGAAAACAACGACCGAACTGCGAAGATTCCTCGGTATGGCAAGTTTCTTCAGAAAATTTGTACCTCACTTCGCGAAAGGGGCAGCGCCCTTGCATGCCCTGCTAAAGGCAGAGGCAGCATATAACTGGGGCCTCGCTGAGCAGCGGTCCTTCCGGGACATTTAAGGTGCACTGATAGTGAAGGCGGCCTTGCAGCCATTTGATCCAGGACGGAAAACATAACTGCACACTGATGCAAGCGCCGATGGGTTAGGCGCGCTGCTACTCCAGAGGGGTTCAGCTGGACCGTGGCAATTAGTTTACGCAATTAGCCGACGCACGAGCGCTCCGGAGAGAAATTACCATTCATCGAAATTGGAGCTTCTCGCAGTAGTGTGGGCTGTGGGGCGACTGCTAATAAATCCCCCTGCTAATAAATCTGTCGTTTCAAATTATCATAGATTGCCAGGCACTGGTCCACTTGAGCACGACGCGCTCGACCAACCCTCAAGTCGTACGATGGATCAGCGCATTATTGGAGTTCGAATTCTCGATCGAGCACCGACCGGGCGAGCGGCTAGCGCATGCCGACGTCCTGAGCCGCGCCTCAGTGCCGGCCGAAACGGACGCGGACATCGAGAATAACGTGCGGAGCGTATGCGCGCTAACGTTGGAAGAGGACGAGGTCCTACTCCACCAATCGGCGGATGGGGAAACGCGAGAAAGGATCGGAATACTGTCCAAATCCGTGGAGGAACGCGACAACCACGAGGTGGAGAAGGTGCGAGACTACCGCCTGCTTGACGGAGTGCTGTATCGGCAACGGGAAGGACGCTCATTATTCGTGGCACCAAGGTCCATGCGGAAGCGACTAGCAGTGCGATACCACGATCTGCGGAGCCATCCCGAGATCGAGCGAACGCATGCGATCATGGCGAAGGATTTTTAATTTTCAGGAATGCGGCGCTACGTACGCGGACACGTGCGCGCCTGCATCGAATGTGCCTTCGCGAAGATCAAGCGTGGCAGACCTATAGGCGAGCTGCATCCGATAGCCCCTGGTGAAAGGCCATTCACCCTGATCCACGCGGACCATATGGGCCCGTTGATGACATCGACCTCCGGAAACAAATTTATCCTGGTGATAGTAGATAACCTCACGAAATACGTCGTGTTACAGGCCGCTCGGGACACGAGGACTCGTGGAGTGTTACGAGCGCTAGAGAACCTCGTAAACAACTTCGGGGCACCGCGGAGAATCATAACGGACAGAGGGACGGGTTTTACCGCAAAGCAGTTCAGTGAATTCTGTGTGCGGCATGGGATTCACCACACGCTGAACTCACCGCGGCACCCGCGGGCCAATGGGCAAGTGTAGCGGGTAAATAGTACCTTGGCAGCCGCACTCACCGCAAGCTTGAAGGAGGCCGAGGGTAGAGATTGGGATCGTCGTCTCGCAAAGGTACAACGAGATCTCAACGACATGCCAAACGCGGCGACAACGAAGAGCCCGTTCGAACTGCTGTATGGGTACACGGCGCGTCGAAACGACGGAGAACTCAGGACGGTACTGGACCCGGGGGAAGCGTACACCGCGCCTTCAGAACTCCAAGCGGAAGTGAGGGAAAGCGCACAGCGGGCCCAACAACGCATGAAGGCACAGTACGAGCAACGACGGCTCAAGAACCCGGAGTTCGCCGTGGGCGACCTCGTTTTCATGAGCGCGGCAAGGAAAACGACGGGAGAGAGTCGGAAGCTGCAACGGCGTTACCGGGGACCACTGACAATCAACCAACGACTATCTGGTGACACCTACCGCGTGGCCGAGTTACAACGTCATGAGGGGCGACGATACGCGACCACGGCCCACGCGTCCCAACTACGAGGCTGGCAGCCTCACTGCGACGTCGATCTGGAAGGCGACTTCGAGTCGTGGGGCGAGGAAGGCCTGCAGGAAATCCGTACGGACGTGACGCCAGAGGCGGATGGCCACCAAGAGGATTGGCGATCGGGTCGCCCTCAGCATGAGACGCGCACCGACTCGCCTGAAGGATTTCGTCGTCGACACCTAACGACCGAGGACGAGCGAAATGCAGGATGGTCAAGTGTTACCGACCGCGGGATATCGACTGCCGAGAAGACGCGCGACGGAAGGGAGAAGGTCCGAGAAGGGTGGGAAGGAGCCTTTAAAAAGGGGCGCCCCGGCACTCGACCGGGGAGATCTTGTGCGACCGCGAAAGAGAGAGAGACGACTGCGAAGGAAAACCCTATTCTGTGCGTAAGGAAGAAGGGTTAGGAACCAAGAGTAACCTAGCGTTGTTACGGCTACGCGCGGAAGGCCACCGCGATTCCGAAGCCGGGGAGCGGGCGACCTGCGAGCCCTTGCGCCTCCGACTACTACCGGCGCGCTAATAAAGAGTTTTAATATTGTACGCTAGTGCGACCTTATTTGGCGCCCCCCCCCCCCCCCCGTTCCTTCCTGCGAGCTTGACCAACGACTTTCGAGACTATAGTTCGATTGCGCGGCTGCGGGCTTGCGAGCTTGTAACAATATTTTTTTATACCTGAAGTCTAAAATCGTTTTAGGTATGGTAGGCCGCAAAACAATTGGGATTTACGTTTAAATTATAAGCTCAGATTAGTATCAGTGACCAAGTCAGATTTGTGTTTCATTATCCTATATTGGAACTGCCATTTTTATTGTTCAATTTTGAACTGAGATTCAAATTCAACGGCTCAAAAATCCACTGCATATGGAGTTTTATCTTCATCGAGCTACTTTGAGCATTTTGGTCCTTCATATTGGAGCCGCCATCTTGAGTTTCCAAATATTTAATGCAGATTTGTAATCAGCGACCCCTAAAACCCCGGAGTACCAACTTTTGCTTTCATCAAATAATTTTTGTATTTATAGTCCACCTTATTTGATCCGCCATCTTGAATTTCTAAATTTTGAGTGGAGATTTGTAATCAGCGACCCCGAAAACCGCCGAGTACAAAGATTTGAGCTGATTGCACGTAAGGAAAAATATATGCTTCCAAGGGTTAAGCTTCATTCTCCACCGTGAACTAAGCTTAAGGAGACTAAGCTTATTTCATGTTGGAGACGGTGACAGGAGAAGGAATTTGTACCCATTTATCTTTTACTGCCACTGTCATGATGGCTTCTGGCGCTGTACGGGACTCGGCGTCGCAAAATCTACGCAAATACTACAAAAACCTCCTTTTGAGCGACGAAATTTTAGGAAAACTTGTCGTCAGTTTGAGCCAAATTAAAAGTGGGAATGAGAAATGGATTTCGGCCAACACATTGAAGAAAATTTGCAGTTTCGCTTTCGTGGCATCACCGAAAAAAAAAGGCAAAATTATCTCCGTAATTTTCTCGACCGACATCGTCGCGCAATCACCGCATTCATTGAAATAAAGAAAATCACAGAAAACGTCACGGAAAGATCGAAATGGTAACTACAATTAAATTGATATGTTCAATCTTACTCCGGTAATAAAATGGCGTGTAATGATCAACAAGTATTTCTTTACAGTAACAGTTTCGTAGAAGTTGGACGGATGATGCGTAAGTGCATTTTAGCCCGATTGGAATTTAATAGTGTACAGCCAAGGTAATTATTTTTGAATGTTCTCAGGCCATTATTTTGTTTCCATGAAAGATACTTCAATCGCTACTATTATTTGTAATTTTAGCCACACTGAGATACCGATTTACCGTCATGAATGGAGGCGAAGAAAGACGTCGAACAACGATAAACGCGTCGACGATGAAGAGGTAAATATACCAATCCAAAGATTGATGTATTCCGGCATTGGAAGGCAATGGAAGGCATTTTTCATTGGGAAGAATATTTTAAATTTGTTAATAAAATTACCTTCCACCGTATCGGAGAATGAAATAGATGAGAATAAAATTTGTTTTTAGTTTACAGGGTTTCCTCCACCCGGGAGTTCAGGGGCCGTGAAGATTTCGAAAAATTTAATATTAATTGAAGAAACCTAAAAAGAATAAAAGATAAAGAGGAATGAAAGAAAAAAATTGTCAAGATTAAAAATAATTATTGTAGAGAATAAAAATAAAAAAATGTAAATAATAAAAATATTTGAAAATAAAATAAATATAAATAGAGCTTCGGTCAAAATTATTAGGCACCCTGAACATTTTCTTACGTACGCACCTACGCACATCACGCATTGTCGAAGCTGCCTAACTCTTTAATTTCACTCTATTCGACTTTCCCTCTAGTATCTAATAATAAATTGCATAATTAAAATGAAATAGCGCCTCATTGCAATGAAATCGTGCCTTATTGCCGATATTCGCAACGGGAGATCCATGCGAGAAGTTACAAAAACAAATAACGGTCGGTGTTTATATCAGAATCGATGGAATATGTAAAAACCGTTTGGAGCATCGGTTTATTCCCTTGATATCAGGAAATAATGACTATGGCTCTTTTGTAGTAATGCATCTTAAAATTCTCGGAGCTTATTGCCGCAAAATCAAAGTCAATCCATCAATTCAATAAAGAGTATGTTCGAAAGAGGGTTGAACTCATACCGTACCATAAAGCAATACGTTCTTTTCGTTCTTGTTGCACAAAGAATAATTATATGATTAAACTTGTAGCTTCGAGGACAGGACAAATGGTCTATTAAATAATGTGGAAGGATGACAAAAGCGGGGACGAATTGAAAGCCGATCATGTCAAGAATGTCCGATTGAGGCCCACAGAACCATCGCGAGCACCGTTTCTATTTTTGTGTACGAACCTTTTGACTGTCAGTGAGACACATATAGCAAAAAAAAGTCGTGCCATTTTTGTGTTATGACACACATGTGGGCATTTGAAATAAAACATACTTCTACTACAGCGATTTGACAATAATTCAGTAAATCATAGGTTTTGAGGTCGCTGAATACGAATTTGAAATCAAATTTCGAAAATTCACAATGGCGGATCCAATATGGCGGACTCAAATTCGAACAATGGGTTCATTCTGACGAAAGTACGAACCGTATGGTTTTGTGGTCGCTGAATCTGAATTTGAATTCGGATTTTCAAAATTCATAATAACAAGTCAAATATGGCTGAAGCAAATTCGAGAAGTAGTTAGATTTCGATAAAAAGTAGTATCTTTTAGATCTTTACGGTCGGGTATTTCGAATTAGAGGCCTAACTTTAAGTCTCTAATGCTTGGATACAATATGATAAATTAAAATTTGGCAAATCTTGTATGACAATCTATCCATAGTAACATATGTAAAAAATAGTTTTTTGGTTCACATTCCGCTCTCTGCCGAACCCAGAGACACGGACCGAGGACGTGACGGTCATTGACCATGATTTTGAATTTTTTTGTACTTTTTGAATTTTTTATTTTTTTGTGCTTTTTGAATTCTCAATTTTTTCTGTGGTTTTTATATTTTTCAAATATCTCGTTACCATTAATAATATTTTTATTTTTTTCTTCGTATTTCTCGTATTCAATTTCTCTTTGTATTTTGGCAACTTCAAAAATTCATATTTGTTTCGTATTTTCTGTATTTTTCGATTTTATTATTTTTCGTTGTTGTCTATATCGATTGTTTAGTTTTCATTCTTAGTAGATTTCTCTTCATTAATTTGTATCTCTTATTTCATGTTTGAACAACACATGAAAAACAATTTCGGTATTTCACCTGATCATACCGTTATTCGTTATATTGACATTGTTTAGATGACCCAAACCCAAACAAACTAAAACGAATCAACGTAATCATACTAAAACTGAAGACCTTTCTTGTTTTAATGGAGCCACCATATTGAATTGTGGAAATTTCATTTCAGATTCAGATGCAGATTCAGCGACCTCGAAAACCGTATAAGCTGAAATTTTAGGGTAAATCTATGAAGATTTTTTTCCAATACAAAAGTGGCACGAAACTCTAAATTTTCCGTGACTGCGAAGGGGTTTGCAAATGTTCCTGCCATTGGTCTCACGGCATCCTCATACTTCTTGACGTACTATGACCGGAAATAAGATAAAAGCGAGAGCGAACTCCGTGCCGTCACATCATTAATGTCCGATTGAGGCCCCTTGAACCATCCCGAATGACGCTACTATCTTTCTTTATTAACAAATGCTCCGGTCATAGTTCTCGTGGCATCGTTGCACTGATAAACGTGAAATGACCTAGAATAAAATGAAAGCGGGAGCGAAGTCGCTGCCGTCACATCGTGAATGTCCGACTGAGGCCCCCACAGCTGTCACGAGCACCGCTTTTATCTTTGTATACTAACAAATGCTTCAGCCACCGTTTTAGCGGCGTCGTCATAATTCCTTACGCACTATGATCGGAAATAAGAAATAAGCGAGCGCGAACTAGGTGCCGTCACTTCGGGAACATCCGATTAAGTCCCGTAGAATCCACTATTATTTGTGTTCACTAACAAATGCTCTTGTCATCGGTCTCACGGCATCATTAGACTTCTTGGCGAAAAGGGACCGAAAGTACGATAAAATCAGAGACACACTCGGGCCCGTCGTATCGAGAATGACTGATCGCGGCCCCCAAAACCATCGACAACACTGCTTTTATCTTTGTTTATAAACGAATGGTCCGGTCATCTGTCTGGCGGCATCGTCAGATTTCTTGACGAAATATGACCGGAAGTAACGTAAAAGCAAGAACAAACTCGGAGCCGTCGCGTCGAGGATGACCGACCGAGAACCCCAAGAACGATAGGGAGAACTCCTTTTATCGTTGTTTACTAACGAATGCGCCGGTCATCATTCTCGCGGCATCATCAGCTTGCTAAACGATAAATGACCGGAAGTAAGATAAAAGCAGAGACAAACACGGGCCCGTCGTATCGGGATCGACCGAACGAGGCCTTCAGAACCATCACGAGCACTGCTTTTATTTTTGTTTAGTAAGAAATGCTCCGACCATTGTTCTCGCAGCGGTGTCAGCCTTCTTGACGGAAAATAACCAGAAGGGAGATGAAAGCAGAGACAAACCCGGGGCCGTCGTATCGGGAATGACCGATCGAGGCCCCCAGAACATCGCGAGCACTGCTTTCATCTTTGTTTACTAACAAATGCACCGATCATCGTTCTCGCGGCATCGTCTGACTTCTTGTCGAAAAATGACCGGGAGTGAGATGAAAGCACAGACAAACTCGGGACCGTCGTATCGGGAATGACCGATCGAGGCCTCCAGAACCACGGCGAGCACTGCTTTCATCTTTTTTTACTGACAAATGATTCGGTCATCGTTCTCGAGGCATCGTGAGCCTTCTTGACAAAAAATTATCCGAAGTAAGATGAAATCAGAGACAAACTCGGGGCCGTCACGTCGAGAATGACCGATCGAGGCCCCCAGAACCATCGCGAGCACTGCTTTTACCTTTGTTTACTAACAAATGCTCCGCTCATCGTTCTCGCGGCAACGTTGTACTTCTCGACGAAAAATGACCGGACGTAAGATGAAAGCAGAGACAAATTCGGGGCCGTCGGATCGGGAATGACCAATCGAGGCCTCCAAAACCATCGCGAGCACTACTTTCATCTTTGTTTACTAACAAACGCTCCGGTCATCGTTCTCGCGGCATCATCAATCTTCTTGACGAAAAATGACCGGAAGTACGATGAAAGCAGAGACAAAGTTGGGGCCGTTTTATCGGGCATAACCGATCGAGGCCCCCAAAACCATCGTGAGCGCTGCTTTCATCTTTATCTAATAACAAACGCTCCGGTCGTAATTTTTGCGGTATCATCAGATTTCTGGGCGAAAAATGACCGGAAGTGAAATGAAAGCAGAGAGATACTCGGGGCCGGCGTATTAGGAACGACCGATCGAGTCATCCCTAACCATCACGTGCACTGCTTCTATCTTCGTTTAATAGCAAATGTGCCGGTCATCGTTCTCGCGGCATCGTCAGACTTCTTGACGAAAAAAGACCGGAAGTAAGATGAAAGCAGAGACAAACTCGGGGCCGTTGTATCGGGAATGACCGATCGAGGCCCCCAGAACCATCACAAGCACTGTTGTATCTTTGTTTTTTAACAAACGCTTCGGTCATCGTTATGACGGCATCGTCTGATTTCTTGACGAAAAATGACCGGAAGTAACGTTAAAGCAAATACAAACTCGGGGCCGTCGCGTCGAGGATGACCGAACGAGACCCCAATTACCATCGCGAGCATTGCTTTTTTTTCTTTATTAACAAATGCTCCGGTCATCGTTCTCGCAGTACGGATGGACTTTTCGACGAAAAATGACCAGAAGTACGATGAAAGCAGGGGCAAACTAGGTTTCGTCGTATCGCGAATAATCGATCGACGCACCCGTAACTATCGCGTACACGACTCTTATCCTTGTTTTCTAGCCATTGCTCCGGTCATCGTTCTCGTGGCGTCGTCAGGCTCCTTGACGAAAAATGACCGTAGGTAAGATGGCAGCAGAGACGAACTCGGGGCCGTCGAGTCGGGGATCACCGATCGAGGCGCCCAGAACCGTTACGAGCACCGCTTTTACATTTGTTTACTATCACGTGCTCCTGCCATCATTCTCACGGCATCGTCAGGTATCCTGACGCAATATGACCGGAAATTAGATAAAAGCGACAGCGAACTCGGTGCCGTCACATCGTGGATGTCCGATCGAGGTCCCTAGAACCGGCACGAGCATCGCTTTTATCTTTGTTTAATAACAATTGCTACCGTCATCGGTGTCGCGGCATCGTCAGACTTTTTGGTGCACTACGACTGGAAGTAAGTTAAAAGAGGTGGTGGATTCGGCCCTGTTATATCCGGAATGATTGACTGAAGACTCAAGAACGATTTGCAGCACCGATTATATCGTCCGTACATCATCAATGGTCTTATAACATTTCTCGCAGCATCTTGAGACTTCTCGACGCAATCTGCCCGGAAGTAAGAAGAAATTGGCGACGAATTGAGTACAGTAATATGCGGTATGCTTGCGCGAGGCCCCGCGAACCATTCCAAGCACCGAATTTATCATTGTTACGTTAACATCCAGGCTCTATGATACGTCAACAAACACACTCAACCGGCGCATTACATTTTCTACGCAGATCAGGACCAGTAGTTTGTCTCTACTTAAATTTTTACACGGGACACACGGAACATGGAATTTCTGCAAAATCGGGACTTGGTCAGAATCAACCGTATCACCTCGCTCTTTTCGGATTTTGTTTCCATAGACCTCTTCATGAGCGCCTCTTAGAAGTACGTTTGATAAATTTCAGTGCTTCAAATTGTCGGAAAGTGCATCAAATATCGATGTTTCATTTTGCATCCCACGGAAAATCATTATTTCTCTATTTCGAAGAGTATGTGGCTTCTGAATGGAGGCCGTGTTGAGAATCGGCGTTGTGCCGACGTTTCGCAAACGTTACAGTCTGCATCATCAGGGCTGAGAGCTCCAATATTGAAGCTCCCGTGTCTCAGGCATTCCTTATATAGTTGCAGTCATCGTTCCAGATCACTGCACCAGCCAATCGGATGTTTTAATTGATCGGCCGGTCAATTGAAAAAAACCGGGAGGACGGTGTGCCAAATGGGATTGACGTGATATCCACCATCTTTGTTTAGATTGTCCGGATGTTTTCAGATTTCCAAGCCTTCTCGGTGTTTCCTGGAATAATAGCTGTTCGATTGGGCCAGACTTTGGGCTGTATCGAACTGAATGGCATGACCAGTCTCCATCTAATGCTCGGCCAGGGCTGATTGTCCAATGTGGCTATATTTGATACACCGTTGATGTTCTTTGACCCGTGTACTGATCTTCCTCCCGGTTTCTCCTTTGTACACTTTACCGCACGAGCAGCGTATCTTGTACACTCCTGTTGCACTTAAGGGGTAAGGCCACTGTAAATTTTTTGAAAAATCGATTTTCTTTTATTGGCTTAAAAAATAGTTTAAACCCTCTAGAATAAGAAAAAAAAGGTCCTCTGCGAAAAAAAATTTGTTGTCCTTAGGAAATGAAGGTCGCCGCCAAGCGTGTCAAAACTTGCTCCGAAACGACTACCTGCGGTAAACATAATGACGAAAAGGGACGACACAATAGGTCCCCCCCCATTGCTCCTAACCGCCGGTATTAACGTTCCACGTGTCCTTTCGATCCTTTTGAGCATTATCAAGAAAAATTCCATTAGTTTAGAGACAGCAAGCGCACAGTAAAGAGCGATTGATTCTTCATAAGCGACGATTTTTGCGTGTTTTTCGTGGTTTCTTTACAATTTCACTGTAAAATTTACGAACGTGTAGTTGAAATGAGTGCTCGAGTGTATCTTGGAAAAAAAGGTACGAAAACCTCGTATCCAACGCGGCGTCGGTCAGGCGGGAAGAAACGACCCTTGAATCAATACGAACGTGAGAGTGATGAGCCGGGCGTCAGTGCTTCGGCGAAAAAACTGAAGGACTGCAACGAGGAATTCGATGTTAATAGTCAATTCGGCTATAGAATCATCAATTTCTGCGCCGTTTTTGCCGTTATTGCCCAGCACGTGAAGTGCAAAACGTGCGGATCTGACATTGCGTTTCGAGAAAGAAGTCCTCGTGGTTTAGGATTCAAAATTGTAATCGTTTGCCCAAAATGTCCCGATGTGGATATTCCGAGTTCCAAATTCATTCGCAATGCATATGAAATAAATCGTAGAATCGTGCTTGCAATGCGACTGATTGGAATAGGATTACATGGAATCAAAAAATTTTGCGCGTTCATGGATTTGCCACGCCCAATTTTTCATTCATTTTATGATAAATTGGTCAAAACGATAGCAATCGCAACGAAAGCAGTGAGAGATGCAAGCATGAAGAAAGCAGCGCAAGAAGAGAAGGAGGAAAGCCAGAAAAATGGACAAACTGACGGAGTAACGGTTTCCGGCGATGGCTCATGGCGAAAACGCGGATTTTCATCGTTTTTTGGAGTCACGTCATTGATCGGCTGGTCGTCTGGAAAAATAATCGACGTCGAAGAGAAATCAAAGTATTGCAAATCATGCGAGCACTGGAAGTCCAAAAACGGAACAACGGAATTCGAGGAATGGCAAATAAGTCAAGCCGATGAATGCCAAGCCAATCACGAAGGATCATCGGGAAAAATGGAAGTCGATGCTGTCGTCGAAATGTTCCAATGCTCAGAAGATTTATACGGAATAAAATACTGCAATTATATCGGAGATGGCGATTCCAAAACTTTCAAAGGCATCGTGGATTCGAAGCCTTATGAAAATGTTGATGTTAAAAAAAAGTGCATAGATCACGTGCAAAAAAGAATGGGCACTCGATTGAGAAACTTAAAAAAAGGAACAAAAGGTCTCGGGGGAAGAGGAAAACTCACTGCCAAATTGATTGACGAACTAAGCATTTATTACGGCTTAGCAATCCGTCGAAATTCCGATTCCATCAAAAATATGAAAAATGAGATCTGGGCAACCCTTTTTCACAAAATGTCAACGGATGAAAAGCCTCAGCACGAAAAATTTTCGGAGAATTGGTGCAGTTGGAAGAAAGCGAAAGCAGAAAATGCCTTGGATGCGTATCATCACAATCAGCCAATGAGTGAGGAGGTTTATCAAGCCATCAAACCCATCTACATGGAATTGAGCCGGGACGAGTTGCTGGAGCGTTGCTTGGGGGCCTATACTCAAAACAATAACGAAAGTTTCAACGCTACCGTTTGGAGTTTGGCCCCCAAATCATCCTCAAGCGGAAAAACTGTCCTAGATATTGCGACGGATATCGCTGTTTGCATATTCAATGGCGGCCTTACCAACGTCTTGCAAATATTCAAGATGTTGGAGGTGGAAATTGGTGTACAGTTATATAATTTCTGCATCGAAGCCGACGCCAAACGCATCACGCACGCGGAGACATCTCTGAGCGACGCGGCCAAAAGTGCGCGCGCGCTCCAAAAATCAACCAGGAAAGACGAAGAAGACGAAAATTTGGCTATCGAAGGACAAATGTATGGTGCTGGGATTGCAGACTAACGGTAAAATTTTTTTTTAACTTCTTTTTTTAATTTTTTCCAATAAAAAACTATTCGCAAAACTTTAAACGCGTTTTTCTCGAAACATGGTTTTTCAAAATGGCACGCAGCATAACTCGAACAATTTTCATTTTTTTTACTTGAAATTTTAACCAGATGTGAACATTTACATTATCTTGACAATGTCGATCGGAATTTTCAAGAACTTTATTTATTGATTTTTTATTAACAAAAAACGCCGTTTTTTTCGTCAAAAATCAATTTTTTTTTCAAACGCACGCCAAATCCACAAAAATTGATACTTTTTAAAATCCGATGGACATTCTCTAGCTATAGCCCTCTAGATTAATGGTTTTTTTTTTGTTCTAGATTCAAAAGTGCACCAGTGGTGCTGCGTGCCGCGGAGCCCTGGAAGCAAAACATGTCCCGGGAAGATAGCTGTGGAACCGCCATTTTGTTTTTTTTTTACTGTAAAAAAATTTTATAATAAAGTTTAATGTATGCCCGATAACACCATTAAAAGTTTTTTTTCAAATACCTGCAATTTCGGGAGCAAAAAATTAGTGAAAAAACCTTTTTTTTTGGGCCGTTACAGTGGCCTTACCCCTTAATGGTGATCTTTGGAGTTTTGCACTCGGAACCACTTGTGCTAGCTTCTTCTGAGGTTTAAAGATGACTCGCACGTTATGTCTCCCAAGGACCCTGCCTATGCGATCGGTTATGCCCTGAAGGTATGGAAGGGAAGATGTTGCTATTATTTGTCCTTCATTCTCCCCTTCAGGCGCTGTTACCGCTTACGGATCGGCTATTTTTCTTCTAAGGTGTTTGAACGTTCTTTCAATGTTCCCTGGCTTGTAGCCATTATCTTATAAAGCTTTGCGTCGGTGTTCTAGTTCATCCTCGAGAGAGTTCGGTTCGGAGATCGCTAGAGCTCTGTAGACCAGAGAGCTTATGACCGATTGTTTTTGGGAGGGGTGGTGATGGGACGTAGCGTGGAGATATCTATCCATGTGCGTTGGCTTCCGGTAAACTTTGTGGCCCAAAGTGCCTTCGTTTTTCCGTTGAACCAGTACATCCAGGAAAGGAATTTGATTGTCCTGTTCTATCTCCATGGTGAATTGTATATTGGGGTGCTGGGAGTTGAGGAAGGTTAAGATATGATTGAGGTTTTCTCTGCCGTGACTCCAAATGACGAAAGTGTCATCGACATATCGGAACCAGGTTGAGGGTTTGAGGGGTGCTTCTTGCAGAATTCTGTTCTCGAAATTCTCCATAAAGATGTTGGCGATGATAGGGGAAATCGGGGAACCCATGGCTGCGCCTGAAGTTTGTTCATAAAGCTGGGATTGGACTTGGAAATATGTAAAGTTTAGGCAATGTTCTGTGAGGGCTAGTAGGTTAGGAGCAACTTTTTGGGATTTTCTGACTATGTCTAGGGTTTCATGGGTTGGGACGTTTGTGAACAACGATACAACATCGAAACTTACTAGAATGTCTTCTGGTTGTACCTTGATGGACTGGATCTTATTCACAAAATCCCGAGAGTTTTGGATATAGGAGTTGTTGAGGCCTACGAGTTCCTGCAAGGGTTTGCAGAGAAAACGTGCCAAATTATATGTAGGGCTGCCTATGTTGCTAACGATGGGCCTTAGTGGGATGTTGTTTTTGTCTATTTTTGGCAGACCGTAAAGCCTGGGTGGTAGGGATTCCTTGGGTGTAAGGACTTTGATAAGGTTCTCCGATAGGCCAGCCTTCTTTAGAAGTGTTGTTGTTTTCTTTTCTACACTTGATGTTGGGTCACGTGGTAGTTTCTTGTACGTGTTGGTGTCCTCGCGCAGGTTCATCATTTTCCTGCAGTAATCCGTTCTGTCCATGATATCAGTAGGATTCCCTTTATCAGCTGGTAGTACTACGATGTCCTTGTTTTTCTTCAAATTTTGAAGAGCAAGGTGTTCTTCCTTTGTGATGTTCTGCTGAGGGGGTTTGGCTTTGTATAGAATATTGGTTATCCGTTTCCTGATGTCGCTGCTAGTATCAGGTGGGAGACGGTAGATGGCAGTTTCCAACTGGCTAATAATTTCTCTGGTTGGAATGTCTGTGGGTGTGATGGCGAAATTGTGCCCTTTTGCGAGGACTAATGTTTCAGCTGCGGATAGTGAGTGGTTGCTTAGGTTTTTGACTGTGTGGGTTAGGATGGGTTGTTTCGTCTGTGGGCATACTTTCCTGCATTTCTATATTTGATTCTTGGACCTCAGGTCTGCCTGTGCAGACCTGAGGTCCAAGGAATGAAGGGCTTGTTCGTGTGTGTCACGGTCAAGATCTTCCCACAGCTGTGGTTCCAATCAGTCAGATCGGCGTAGATGAAGTTTAAGGAGTTTTTGGGAATTTTGGTCGAAAGGTTGTTGGTGACAGATATTCTCTCCTTAACCAGTCTCAGCGAGGCCTGGTGGAGGATAGTCTTGGCTTGTTTTGATGGAAAGGGGTTTTTTAATTGAAAACATTTCGGTACCACTTGATGGTCGCGGCACCTTTTTAGGAATGTTAACGAGCACAGTTGGATGTGCAGACTTTTCCTCAGTTCGGAAAAGGTGTTAACAGAACCCAAAATAGCCTCTCCGTGTAGTCGTTTTGTTTTAGTTTTAAGGCTTTCACGGCTCTTTATGTAATTTGAAGAGTATGTGGCTTCCGGATGGCGGCCGTGCTGAGAATCAGCGTTGTGCCTCAGGCATTCCTTATATAGTTGCAGTCATCGTTCCAGTTCACTGCACCACCCAATCAGATCAGATCGGCCGGTCAATTAAAAAACCGGGAGGACGATGTGCCAAATGGGATTGACGTGATATCCACCATCTCTGTTTAGATTGTCCGGATGTCTTCGGCCTCCCAGTTTTTTAATTGACCGGCCGATCAATTAAAACATCTGATGGGCTGGTGCAGTGATCTGGAACGATGACTGCAACTATATAAGGAATGCCTGAGACACAGGAGCTTCAGTATGGGAGCTCTCAGCCCTGATGATGCAGACTGTAACGTTTGCGAAACGTCGGTACAACGCTGATTCTCAACACGGCCTCCATCTGGAAGCCACATACTCTTCGACTTACATAAAGAGCCGTGAGAGCCTTAAAAGTTAAATTTCTCTATTTATTTATTTATTCACTCATAATTCTTATTGTCGTCGAATCACGCATCTTCGCCTCTTGTTAGATGCGTGTTTGCCAAATTTCGAGGCTCTACGTAATCGCAAAGCGGACGACATGTCAGTCTTCCGTTTTGCATACCACAGAAAAATGTTCTTTTCATTTTCTTATTTACTTTTTTTTAAGTTGAGTCATGCGTTGCCCAGTTAAATAATCATATTAAATAAAATAATCAAGTAAATAAAAGCTTGCAATTTGTAAAAATAATCGCTCGGTGCCGTCAAATTTAAAAAACATCAACTTATTTATCTTTCGATTCATTATTCCGACGAATCAAATGAATAATTTGAATTTTTCATCATTGTCGCATTTATCATTGCCGCGCGAATAATTACAAGCACCATGAATCTCCACAATATTCATGCCTTAGCACGAAATGCATGGACCGACGGAAGACGACGCGTAAAATGCCGAATCGGCTGTCCTGTCACGAGTCTCGAACCTGATTGGTTTGCTGGCGGCCTAAGCAAATTATATGCGAGGCGTCAAATCACGCTCGCCGTTATGTGTTAAACGTTCCCTTTCTGCAGAACGTTGATGCGCGGTCTGAACTTGCCCGCGAAATATGGTGAAAGTCGATGGCAGACGACACACGAAATGTCATATTGCCAGGGCAAGCGAGACAAACGCCGATCTACCTTGCTCGTCGCCTTCTACCTTTCTCGTGCCCAGACTCAGCGCTCGAGTGGCGTCGTCATTAAGGGCAGACCCTACAACAATCATTCGAACTCCAAAATTCTAATTGCTTCCATTCAAAAACTATTTGACCGATAAAAAACGCGTTGGCAGGATTGCTCCGGGCAACGCCTTGAACCCGCCAGTCACGGGTGGGTCAGTTATTATGAAACACACTATATATCCGTCATGTGAGTCCTCCTGCATGCAGCTATCACCGTCTCGATGAGCTTCAAAGCAGTTTGGGTGTGTGTGTGCGACAAGTATGACGGGAATATGGTAATAATCTCCTATAAGCATCACTCAAGCCGTTAATTATTAATAGTCGATATTATTTTATACGTATTGGTTTTTAAGTGATTTGGTTATATGGATAACTGAAAATAATATAGATTTTTTAAAAAATTGGCAACCTCTCAGATGCATGTTTGCTAACTTTCAGAGCCCTAAATAGTCGAGAATTGGGTGACATATCGAATTTCCACCTTGCATCTCACAAAAAGCCCTTTGTTTAAGTCGAATCGTGTGTCAATACCGCTTAGATGCATCTTTGCAAAATTTATAAGTGCGTCAGTTTTCTATTTTGCATCTAACACCAAATGCAGTTAGATGAAATTTTGGAAAGAAAGGAAACATAAAAACATACTTTACATCTAAACTGTAAATAAGAGACATATTGGGTAGTTTCCGACTCTTAATTTTATTTCTTAAGACAACCAATATAACAGAAACTCCTAATGAGTAACCTCATCGGGCCTCGTCATTCTTATCACCGCCGCTCCAACTAAAAATCCAAAATTTGATTAAGCTGGTAATGAAAAGTAAATTATTCATTATTGATTCAATGTGGAAACGTCTATCTTGAATCTTCACGATAACGGCAATACGGCAATACGAACAAACGGTGGGAGCCTCCAAATTCATTCTGTTCTTTATTTCTCCAGAAAATAATCATTACGAATGCGTTGAATATTCTGATTATGTATCATCGTCGCTAACACGAAGAATCAAAAGTCTCATGATAGTCGGCCTTGACGCTTTGGTACGGAATTGGCGGAGCGATAGAAGACAAAGCGGGAAATATGACATCGGCCGGTGTGTCACGAGTCTTGAATCCGATTGGCTAACAGGCAGCCTAAGCGAATGATACGCAAAAAGTAAAATCGCGCGCTGTGTTCCAGCAATGCGTGTGATTTGACGTTTTGCGTTTTACGAATAACGTTTCACAGATGTCATACGTCAAGTTTCTGCAGAATCTTAACGCGCGCTCTGCACTTGCTTACCTAAGATGCAAGAAAATCATAACAAACGATTTACGGAACGACAAATCAGCCAGTCTTTCACGAGTCTCGAACCCGATTAGCTAACAGGTAGCCTCAGCGAATGGTATGCAAAACGTCAAATCACGCGCACCGTCATCTGTCAAACGTTGCGTTTCGGCAGAACGTTGACGCGCGACCACAACTTGGGCGTCAAAATGATGTAAGGCAATAGCAGGCGATACATGAAATATGAAGTAACCCAGACAAAACAGTCGAAAAAATCTGATCCCTCAATGTTTTGGCATTAAATAGCATTAGTCAAGAAAAAGAATCGAATTTTTATTAGGTCACATTGGGCAGTGACTAAAAACATATCGCGACTACAAAAATTAATTTTTCAAAAAGTTTTACAACATCGTCCACGGGCTAAAAAAAATTCCTGCCTGAATAAAAAATTGGGTCTTTTAGCGTGATTGGTGAGCTTCAATTTCGTATTCTTTTGCTCTCTGTACGACCACTCGTCGCTGAGATATCGCCGATTGAATAAATATTCGGCTTTTTTTTCTTTGATCATCGATATCTTATGAATCATACAGCGAGCGGAAGGTGAGTTTCGGAAATTCAAATAACTGCTCTATGAAATCCTTTCGCTATATGAGAGAAACATTTTTTTTTTCACGCTGAATATTGATTCGAAAAAGTAAAAAAAAATACTTTTTCCACCGTTTTGGAGAATGTACGACAACTTTGCAATTATTGGGAAAATTATGAATGTTCCCAGGAATTTTTTGTGATTAATACATGCCTAAAGACCCTGTAAATTTGCAAACGGATCGGTTTAACCGTTTTTTTACCCGAATCCACAAACTTTCATGAAAAATTACAGGGGCACATTTCTTGCTCCTTAGACGTCAAATGACGATCGTTAAGATAAAAGCCAAAATTCGTTATCGTTCTCACTACTTTGGTTTGCATGTGATTCTGCATTAACTACTCATCAAATCATGCGAACGAAAATAAATTTCTCTGTTGAATTTTTTTTTATTCAATCGTTATCGATTGGAAAATCGTATAGCTATTCGTGTACGGGTATGAAGATTCTTTTGAGGGTATCAACTTAATTTAATGCACCTCAATTTAACACGCTAACCTATAGCATGCAAACAAAGAATTCGCAGACGATCATTTCATTCAATTTTGTAAACAGTTTAAAATGAAACGAAATAAAAAATTGTTTTTTAAAAAATATTTATTGCATAGCTAATAGGAAATTGTAAGAAAAAAACAGATCTTTCCCCCAATATGGTGATTTTTTTTCATTTCAAAATGAGTAGAAGATTTTATTAAATCATCACCTGTTCAGTGTTGATTCGATTTCTTTGTTTGGATGCTATAATTTAGCGAGTTAAAATTGGTTCCAATAAATCGAATTGATGCCCCCAAGCGAATCTTCATACATCTTTTTAACACGCATCGCCATACGATTCTTCAATGGATAACGATAAAAAAAGTCAAGACTCTGCAAATTGTTTTTGCTTGTGAGATTTGACAAGTATTTAATGCAAAATTAGATGCAAACAACAGTAGTGAGAAAAATAACGAATTTTTTTTTTCAACTTGACCATGTATTCGGCTCAAAATATACCTGGCAATATCGATAGTTTTCGCAATATTTGTAAGCTTGGTGGTGGATTTGCCAAAACAGCGGGAATAGTATTAACCTTTTTTTTCAAATTAATATTTAGCTTTAAAAAAAATGTTTTCTTTCAAATACCAAAAGGAACTTACAGAGGAGTTATTCGAGTTTCTGAAATCCACCTTCCGTTCTCTGTACGATTCTTACTTCAAGAGATATCGATGATCAATGCAAGAGCTGAATTTTCGTTCTATTGGCGGGATCTCAGCGACAAGTGAACGTACAAAGAGCAAAAAATACCAAATTGAAGCCAAAGAATTAGCACCCAAGCTTTAATTGAGGCAGAGCATTTTTTTAGCGCGTGGACGATGTTGAAAGACGAAAAAAATTAAGCGTTTTAATCGCTCCATTTGTTATCTTAGCACCAAGTGTGACCCTAAAAAACCTGAAAAATTTGCTTACAAATGCTTATGTGTGAGCACATTTTGGCTTCTCGAAACGTCAGCTGCGGCTTGACGTTTCTCGGTGACGTTTGCGGCCCCATGACAGCCGCGACGCGAACACAGCAGCGGAAGCTCGAGCGCCTACTCTCTCCGCTGAATCCGTTCGCAGGTTCCGCCGTTCCCGAGATACTGCGGAAGTCAAACTCAACGTTTGAAGTATCGTTCGATTTCGAAATTTTGATGTTGTTTTTCTCAGTGATAACATTTTTCGAGCCACTTCTATTCGGATTTGCCATGTTCAAAATCGAATCGACTTCGCTTCGGTCGGCGCGGAATGCCATTTTTATTTTTTTCAACAAATTTTTATTTTTTTCCATGAAATCTATTTTTTTCACATGAGCCCTATATTTTTTTCGAAAAGCTCCCGAAAAACTATTCAAAAAGCACCCCTCAAATGATTCGAAATGGCCGCCCAAATGGATTTAAAAATAGGTCGCCATCCCCGAATTGTCACCCTGTATAAAACGGCTCCGCACAGAATTCCTCAATCCTTCCAACGCGCCATTTGTGCTATTAGTGAATGTTGATGTCCAATTAATAATCGCGGGCGCTTAATCCGACTCTGCGTTTCCAGCCCTTCGATGAACTCGACGCATCGCTGCTCCCACGCAGCAAAATCTTCGATCGAGCGTTAAAACACGGCTTGGTCATGCAAGATTTGTTCCATGTTGCATTAACGAGTACGAAAATCTTCCACGATGTGAAGCGACGGACTGCTTCATGCAAAATGTGCCCAGTTTTGAGCGCAGTGGATCATTAAAAAGGCTCTCCCTTCGGGAAAAAGCTCGGCCCTCTATCTCGGGAAAAACTCGGCCCTCTCTCTCGGGAAACACACGAGAGTTTTCCGATAACGCGTCGGTGTAGATGGCTCGAGGAACATGAGACAAAAAACAGGAAGTCGGGATGTATTGGGTCAAACGATTTGATGGGTCCTGCAGCTCTAGTGCTCCTTCGGCGCCAACGGCCCTTGACGATAAATCCCCAAAGTTTATAGTTTTTCCAAGAAATCCTGACTTGTCGAGACCTGTCTAAAGTGTTGGCGAGCCTCGTGACAGGAGTGGACACGCCCACAAATATCTTAAGGATTTCGAAAACAAAACCAAGGCACCACACATGCAAGTCACAAATTAGGGGGCTTTTACAAGCCGCTCCATCATGTAGCGTCTTCAAATTGCCGAAATTTTTCTACCCATATATAGTCGTCATACACACACACACCCACACAATCACATACATACACACGCACGGACGCACGGACGCACGCACGCATGCACGCACGCACGCACGTACGGACGCATGCACGCACGCACACACGCACGCGCACACACAGACGCACACATACAACACTCATCGACGGCGGTTCCCCCCTCCCGCCAGTCACCGCTCTTGGGACCACATTGCTACCCCCTCCGCAGAGACCCGTGACATTCCCGTCTGCGACGTCACACGCGCCCGGTGACCTCCTCCCCCACTCCGCCGTGCCTCCCCACTTGGCTTCCCCTCTCTGGACCCTCCTCTGTGACGTCATACGCGACCGGCGACCCCTCCCCGCAAAAAGTGGCTTAGAACCCGCCTAGCCCTAGTACTAGCGCTCCTGCAATTTAGTTCATGTCGCGCTGTCCCGTGAAGATATGCTCAAAGTTTCCTTTACTAATTCTGTTACTATCTTCGTGAGTTCGCGTAGGTTTCCGTTAGTTATGTTACTCGTACCTCGCGATCCCTGTGCATTGTTTTCATATTTTCGGTCGCGAGAGTTGTCGCGGGATCTGTTTCGCGAATTACTGCGGTATCCATCATGCGAACTTTCAGGATGTGTGTAATAACAATGGTTGTCTCGAGAGTGACTCGGGGAGTGCTGTCTCCGGTAGTAATCGCTTCGTGAGTTTTGTTGTTCACTTCGCTATCTGTCGGGCGAATGATTTCCGTAACTATTGTATCCATTTTGTGGCGTATTCCAAGATCTTCGATTGTTAAATTTTCCGTTCCGTTATTAAATGCTTAAATGTGTGGCGATTGCCGGTGGAGCGGCGACTTGATTGATGATATTCGCAATATGTTCACAGAGATTAATTTTGTGCTTAGGAAAATGAACATTCGCTGTTTCTGTTCGTTTTAGTCCCGTAACTTATTCGGTATTGTTTAATCGTTTGACGCGCTTTTAATTCTTATTCGATGTAAACAGTTTCTTGTATCGCTTCGTCGAAATCTTGAACTGCTTGTCGCATTAAAATAGCACTAATTTTATCGAGAAGATCGCGAGTAGATTCTCTAGTAACCGTTTTATTTATTTCTTAGTTCCGACTTTCGAGGTATTGTTAATCCTAATTACGCGTATAACATTCGTCACACGCGTATAATTATTCTATTGGAATACGGAAATTGTGTCACAAATCCGTAAGAAGTTCTTCGAGGGTTGTACAATTTTTGTTTCCGCCAAATCGTGTGCGGTTCCAGTTAATTTATTCTGTATCATGACAAGAAGTCGAGTATGTTCATTCGATGGAATTATTTCTGTTGTCTTTTTGCATGCGCCTATGAAGTTTTCGACGGGAATATTCTTTCCGTCAAACGCAGGGATTGGTTAGTTTATATCGCGGAATGTCAAACCTCCGTACGCCATATCGTTAACGACTATGTTTTCGCTTTCGGGTTCTAAATTAATACGTGAGGGGCCTACATTTTTGGCGCCGGGGTGGCCTAGCAGATAAAATTTTGCTTTGTCCTATGCACATATGTTTTAACGAAGGGGAAAGAGAATTGGTTTTTTTTCGCTATTTTCTCCCAATATTTGTAGTCCACAAAGTTGTGATTATTCGAATATGAAAAGCTTGAGACGTTTGCAAAAATGTCATTTTTAGATCCTAGAAGCTTGGAAACTTTTCAACTTTGCAGTTTCCGTTGGAATATTTATAATGCGTAAAAATTTCGTTTTCTTTTAAATATTGAAAGTTTGTAAAATGTTATTTTCCGGCTATTAGAAGTTTGGAAAGTTTTCGATTTTCCTTCTGCTTCTGAATATTTATAGTGTGTAAAAAAAATGTCTGTTTCGAAATATCTAAAGCGTATAAAAAAAAATTCGAATATTGCGAGCTCGAAAATTTTTCAATTTCCGTTTTTGCTCCGTTTTCCTCAAATATTTATTATGTGTGGACAGTTTTGTTTTCTTCGAAGAATTTCTTTTCTCGTTTTTATTTTAAAGTTCGTAACATTTCATTGTTCGAGTTGCACGGTTTGAGATATTTTCAATTTTCTTTTTTTTTCAAATATTCATAATGTATAAAAATGTTGTTTCCTTCGAGGTGTTTAAAATTTATAAAATTTTGTTTTTCAATTGTTAAAAGTTTGAAAGGTTTTCAATTTCCCTTTTTCCAAATATTTATAATGTGTGAAGATTTTATTTTTCTTGAAATATTTAAAGTTTGAAAAATTGCATTTTTTTGGGTATCACAAGTTTGAAAAGTTCTCAATTTTCGTTTTCTCTTCTTTTTCAAATGTTTCTAATGTGTAAATAAAGTTTGGTTTTCGGATTTTATAGATTTGAGAAGGTTTCGTGCTTCCCTCTTGAAAAATATTTATGTCGAAATTTTGTTCTCTTTAAATAATTTCAAGGTGGCAAAATTTTATTTTTCGAATGTTGAGCGTTTGAAGAATTTTCAATTTTCGTGTTTTTCTTTCTCAAATTTTATAACGTATAAAAAATTTGCTTTCTTCGAAATATTTTTAATCAAAAATTTTTATTTCCGATTTTCTCAAAGCGTTTCCTATACAAATTTCGTTGTTCCTATGCAAATTTGTATAGGAAACGCTTTGAGAAATTCGGAAATAAAAATGTTCAATTAAAAATATTTTCACGAAAGCAAATTTTTTACGCAAATTTTTTACGCTACGAGTGTATTTGTGCGCTTATTATGTGCATGTGCGAGAGCGATAGCAGTAGGAAGCGAAAAAGAATGAATAGCGTATTGCGTTTTCAAAACGTACATATTAAGTTTTATCGATGCAATCTAGCAATGCAATCTAGCAATATACGTTTATGTATCACATGGGTTCTAGCAATGTTGGATGTTTACACACACTTTAATGTATGAAGAAAAACGTGTTTCATTCCCACTCTTAGGGAAGGGCTTGATAATAATAGAAAAAAACAAGTGAGTTTCAAAATTACTCACAGTGCCGCGATGAGAAGGAAAAATTTCATAAAAACGCCTTGAGTCCAGTCATTCCCTTCGTTCCTCCTATATTATCCGTGTGATTGAGTAAGTTCGTTTTTATATTCCGTGAGTGAGTTAGTGAGTTACTTTTGTTTTCCGTGAGTGTGTGCCTTTTGTTTTTCGTCTTGTCCGTGCGTCTCGTTTGAATGCTGAGCGTGAAGATTGCGTGTGCGAGCATCTAAGATGTTTTTTTAAATAAACCTTTGAGCGGGTTGTTCAGGCCCACTGAGTTTTTTTTTCACTTTTTGTTTCTTTCGTAAACTTTTGAGACGCGAGACGGGCGTTTCGCGAATCTTACTTCTGACACCAGTTGTGACGGTCCGAGCGGATGATTAAGGGATGCGCGAGGCGTTATTGAGCGAGACGGGGACGAATGTAGATAAGATATTTATTGGAAAGTACTAACTGTTGAGGGAGTGCACGTTGCAACGGTAGAAGATTCGGAGATGGAGTGCTGGCGTTTGGTCCAGCAGGAGGAAGCATGCTTGAGCGAAGGGGCTTAAGGGACAACACCACTGTGACGGCTTCAAAAAATCGATTTTTTGAAAACCATCTAGAAAAATCTAAAATACATTTACGATTAAGATGCCGTTGGACGCAGGTCGAAAAAATAATTATTTTCGGAGATATTTAATATTTTGTGGAGCGGTGCAGCGCTCCGTGATGCTCGGGGTCCCGCGCAGCTGCGCGCATCAGGGTCGGCAGGTATATTAAATAGCGATCCATACGACGGTTTCGAGATAAAAAAAAAAGAGTGCATCGATCCAGTGCAGCCAGATCGCGCGCAAAAGTTACCCCCTCTCTAGTCCCTTGCGGGCCCATCACACAATCATAGTAGCGCGTGTCCATGAGCGAGCGACGCTCGGACATCTTCGGAAAGAGCCGAGCGCCGTCGAAGTTTCCCGACCGCGCCTTCGGCAGCTACACCAATCCATGTACGCTGAGCACGATCATGTGCGGCCAAGCCAAAACGAAGGCTTCGAGGGAAAAAGCAATCTAAGCACGACTCGCGCGTGACGTCACCCGATGGCACGCGCGAGGCTTTTAGATGATTACAATGCTTATTTAGCTCTTGATACTCTGCGTTATGAATGTATATAAAAAAATGTATGGCACACTTTGATCGCTTATTTTTTTAGTTTATACGTTAATTTAAATATAATAATAAATATAAATTACAACTTATTTCTCTTCTAAAAAATTGTTTACGCTTTACTCACACCCGTTCTTATGCCAAATAAATTATAATTCACAACAGTAAGCGGAAATATATTTATCTCCGTATTATTATGTTAATTCTCATACTTTTATCAAGGGATAAAGCATTATCTGCAAAAACGAGCCAATCATCCATTCGACCGCGAATCGTCAGTACCAGAAAGTGCACACATTCTACAAGCGATGAGATGGTCCCGTTGGTAGCGTTCCTGGCATCAGTGCTTTTTTTTAAATTATTATTACTATTAATTCATATTTGATTAGTTATGTTTATTAGTTATCATTATTATTTTAATTAGTTATTTTTTGGTGTCGAAAAATTTATCGCGCACTCCGACCGTTTATTTTATTAGTTTGTACGTTAATTTAAATGTAATAAAAAATCTAAATTGCAACTTATTTATCTTCTAAAAAATTGTTTCCGGTCCACTCTGGATGCTGATCGTACCATTGATGTTGAAAATATTTCTTTTTGGCCAGTTTCGGCTTTTTTACCGCGGGCTCATCCATGAGGAAAAAAATCAAGAGTTGTAAAAACACAACCCGAATGTCGAATAAATGAGAAAGAAAGAATTTTAAAAACACCAATGGTACGAGGCACAGAGTAAAAAAAATCGCGTGTCACGAAAATCCCGAATCGCGTTGCAAAAAAATCCCGGATCGCGTTGCACAAAAATCCCGAATCGCGTTGCACAAAAATCCCGGATCGCGGTTAACAAAAATCCCGAAACGCGTATCACGAAAATCACGCATCGCGTTGCACCAAAAATCCCGGATCGCGGTTTACAAAAATCCCGAAACGCGTATCACGAAAATCACGAATCGCAAATTACGTACGTTTAAATTTTTTTATTATTCCGTTCGGTACGAAGACAATGCGAAATACGAGACTGTCGAAACAATCCAATCGAATAACGACGAAACAGCATGCTTTCCCGTATGAGGCGTTGAAATTGATGGATAAAAACAAAAACGAGCGAGCGACGGTTCTTGGGAAAAAAGTAGCAGGTTCAGATTTTTTTACATTTGGATACATTGTATGATTTCTCGAATAAACAATTCGCCCCATAGAAGCCAGGAACGCTACCAACGGAACCATCTTATCGCTTGTGTTAAAAATGCACTTTTTGGCACTTACGATTCGCGGCCGGATAGATTATTGACTTGTTTTTGGGGATAATACTTTATCGCTTGATGAAAGTATGAGAATGAATATAATAATACGAATATAAATATACTTCCGCTTACTTTTATGAATTACAATTTATTTGGCATAGGGACGGGTATGAGTAAAGCGCAAACAATTTTTTAGAAGATAAATAAGTTGTAATTTAGATTTATTATTACATGTAAATTACCGTACAAACTAATAAAATAAACGCTCGGAGTGTGCGATACATTTTTCGACACTAAAAGATAACTAATTAAAATAATAATGACAACTAATAAAAATAACTAATCAAATAAGAATTAATAGTAATAATAATTTAAAAAAAAGCACTGAGCGCGGGAACGATCCCGCGCCCCTGCGAACCTAAGCCAGGAACGCCACCAACGGGACCATCTCATCGCTTGCAGAATGTGTGCACTTTCTGCTACTGACGATTCGCGGCTGGGTGGATGAATGGCTTGTTTTTAGGAATAATGCTTTATCGCTTGATGAAAGTATATGAGAATGAACATAATAATACGAATATCAATATATTTCCGCTTACTTTTATGAATTACAATTTATTTGGCATAGGGACGGGTGTGAATAGAGCGTAAACAATTTTTTAGAAGATAAATAACTTGTAATTTAGATTTATTATTACATTTAAATTAACGTACAAATTAATAAATTAAGCGGTCGGAGTGCGCAATAAATTTTTCGACACTAAAAGATAACTAATTAAAATAATAATGATAACTAATAAACATAACTAATCAAATAAGAATTAATAGTAATAATAATTTAAAAAAAAACACTGATCGCGGGAACGATCCCGCGCCCCTGCGAACCGAAGCCAGGAACGCTACCAACGGGACCATCTCATCGCTTGTAGAACGTGTGCACTTTCTGGTACTCACGATTCGCGGTCGAATGGATGATTGGCTTGTTTTTGCGGATAATGCTTTATCCCTTGATGAAAGTATCAGAATTAACATAATAATACGGAGATAAATATATTTCCGCTTACTTTTACGAATTATAATTTATTTGGCATAAGGACGGGTGTGAGTAAAGCGTAAACAATTTTTTAGAAGAGAAATAAGTTGTAATTTAGATTTATTATTATATTTAAATTAACGTATAGACTAAAAAAAATAAGCGATCAGAGTGTGCGATACATTTTTTTGTATACATTCATAACGCAGAGTATCAAGAGCTAAATATGCATTGTAATCATCTAAAAGCCTCGCGCATGCCATCGGATGACGTCACGCGCGAGTCGTGCTCAGATTGCTTTTTCCCTCGAAGCCTTCGTTTTGGCTTGGCCGCACATGAACGTGCTCAGCGTCCATGTATTGGTGTAGCTGCCGAAGACGCGGTCGGGAAACTTCGACGGCGCTCGGCTCTTTCCGAAGATGTCCGAGCCTCGCTCGCTCCCGGACACGCGCTACTATGATTGTGTGATGGGCGCGCAAGGGACTAGAGAGGCGGTAACTTTTGCGCGCGATCTGGCTGCACTGCATCGATCATGTCCGAAAACGTATGGGGACGCGCCGCCGCGAAATCGTGAAAAAACAAAAAGGATTGTCTGGCAGAGGAAAGCTCACCGGTAAATTGATTGACGAGTTGAGCACCTATTACGGCTTGGCTATTCGGAGGAACTGCGATGATGTTGAAAAAATGCGGAAGGCAATTTGGGCAACTATCCAACATAAAATATCCACAGATAGTGAGCCACAACATGACGATTGCAAAGAGGGAGCCGAGTCGTGGTGTTCGTGGCAGCGAGCGGTCGCAAGCGGTAATATTTCTGAATATCGCCATAAGCCGCCTCCTCCTGAAGAAGTATCTGAGGCAATTACGCCAGTCTTCGAAAATTTGTGCAGACGATTTGCTACAGCGTTGTTTGGGCGGCTTCACGCAAAACAACAACGAAAGCTACATCAAATCAGTTTGGGCAATAGCCCCCAAGTGTCAGTCCGGGAGCAAAAAAATCGTCGATATTGCAGCTGATTTCGCGGTATTATTATTCAATGATGGCCTGGGAAGCCTCAAGAAAGTTTTGGAGACGTTGGCTATAACTATCGGCCCAAATTGTTTTAATTTTTGCGTTGAACCCGACGCAGCGCGGATCGAGCTGGCGGAGCGCTCGCTTGCAGACGCTGCAAAAGAAGCAAGGAGAGCCTCTACAAGTTCGAGAAAAGATGCTAGGGACATTGATTCGCTTCTTGAAGGCCAGCTATATGGTGCCGGCATCGCTGATTACAGGTAAAAAATTTTTTTTCCAATTTATCTCATAAATTAACAAACCTAAAACCTTGAACGCGTTTTTCTCAAAACCACATTTTTGAGTGCGGCACGCAGCAGAACTTGAGCAATTTTTATCCGATCGACTTCAAATTTGGACTGCATCAATAAAACTAGATTATCTAAAGAAGTACATAGGATTTTTTCGATATCTCAATAATAAAAAAAGTTATCGCCTATTTTCGACGAGAAATTTTGCTCGAAAATCGTCCTTTAATTTCAAAAGCGTGCCTATTTTTTAAAAATCAATCTTTCTTCAAATCTCTTTAAAATATCATATTATTAACGAAAAAACTCGGTATTTTTTTTCAGATCGACTTTGAAGAGAGTTCTGCTGCGTGCCGCGAACCACTGCAGAGGCAACAGTACCTGACGCGGGAGCTTCCCCAGCGTCACCATGGGGCATGAAAAATTTGAGAAAATTTTTTTATGTATCTTCAATAAACAACGAACAAAACAAATTTTTTTTTCGAATATCTTTTTTTTCGAACAAAAAAAAATTCTTGAAAAATGGCAAAAAACAGGGGGTCACAGTGGTGTTGTCCGTTAAGGACGGTGGAGAGGCTTCCACGCGCGAGTGTGACAAAGCGCGTGGGCTCAGGAACAATGGGCCTCAGATGAAAAAGGAGAGAGAGAGAGGATTGCTGATGAGGATTTCTTGGAAGGAAGATTAGGTTTTGGTGAGAGCTGTGGGAAACGGTTGATATGAGGGCGTGAGACTGGGTTTAGGGATAGGAGTCGTGTAGGACCGTGACATAGTATAATAGTATAATTTACATTAATTTATCGGAGCAAATTTACGTAGTATAAGCTTTTTCTTTGTTTTTTTTAACAATTCGATTTTTTTATAACGTCAACATAGATTTTATTTGAACATAATCGCGAATACTTCTCGTATTTAAGATTTTCCGTTATACGTCGCATTTACCGAGCTCGTGAGAGTTCTCTCCCTGCACCCCCCCCCCCCCGCCGCTCTTATGCTCTTGCCGCGATATCGCTATGTATATGTGTCCCTTTCTTCTCACGTCTCTCTTCTCTCGTCTCATCTAACTTATTTGTCTCCACGATTTTCAGTTAAAATCTAATCTTGCTCTTCATACACTTGACACATCGTGAGGCATGCCTAGGCTCTGAGTGTAGTGGTTTTTTTTCATTTAATAAACTAGTCCATCAGAAAATTGAAAAACAAAAGTTCGCCAGAAACGTATTTGATCATCATTATCAATTTGACGGATGTAAAAGTTTAAAATTCAGGAGATTTTATATATCGGATCTTTAGTGAGAAAATGAATCTATTGAGACGTTGATTGAGACGTTGAGATACTGGGCAGATTTTGACTTCTAAAAATGCAAATTGTCGGCATTTGATTCACGGATGTGTAAAGAATGTTTTTTTACAGTGTTTGTCGAAGAAAATTTTTCAGCTACAGCCACGTGTTATAAGCTATCACGGTATTATAGCTCTTTGGCGATGGGAACGGGAGGAATGGCGGGAGGAATGGAAAAGTGTCTCAGACGCATCCTTTTAAAATATGCAAATGTAACAGGCTTTATTTATCGTACTCAAATATATTAGTTCTACTTCCGTACACGCACGGAATTAAAACATCCCCATTGGCTAGGTACATTGACGGACGCGCGGATGTCCGACGAGGCTTTCCTGCATTTTCGCGCCCACGACTCTCGCGCCCGTGGCTCGTTAGATACCGGCTTTGTAGCGTGTACGACCGTTCGCGTAGTTTCGCGAAGATTTCGCGAACTTGTGCCGACTAACACGTTCGCGACTCCTTACCCGCCGTTGGTAGGGTTTCTGTCCTTATTTTAAGGTTCTCGTTTTTTGTGGGTGTAACGCTCGCAGATTTTTCGGAGCAGAAGGACGCTCCGCTTTCCTCCGCCTCTCTTTATACCTCCTCCCCCTTCCTTAACCGCCCTCAACCGCCAATTTGGTGTCGGCATCGGCATCGTCGCAGTGTATAACACTCGGGCATCCTGACTAGAGCTCGTCCTCGAGCGTAGGTGTCGAGATGTAGTCTTCGAGGTGGCGCGGGGCGTGCTTCACGCGCTGCGGGCACTGTTTCGGCGGGCTCCGACCCGGCGCATCCGTCGGGACCTCGCCCGGGTTGTCGCCGACATCCGTGCCTTCGCTTAAGGCACCGTTCTCCTCGCTGTTGTCGCTGTCGTCGCCCGCGCCGCGTTTGCTGTCGTGGCTGTGAGGCTCCCATCCCCTCAGCTGTGACGCATGCGCAGTGGTGGCATAGCATACCCCTTCGCAGGGCCGGAGATCGGCCTCACGGTAGGTCTCTGCAGGCAGCCTCTGGGTAATGGTGGGGGGCCCCCGCTAGCACCGCTGAAGCTTCCAGCTCTCGACCATCGCGTCGGGTGCTACACGCATGTAGACGATGTCCCCCACAGCGAACTCTGGGTTCTTAATTCGCCCGCGGTCGTAGTGTCGCTTCATCTCCTGCTGTCGTTGCTTGATGACGTCTCGGGCCACCTCCTGGAGTCCGGCTGGCGGGGTGTATCGTTCTGTTGGTTCCGCCAGAGTCCGGAGTAGGCCGTCCTCACAGCGCGGCACGTACCCATACAGTAGCTCGAAGGGCCTTTCACCGGTCGTCGCGTTTGGGAGGTCGTTCGAATCCCTTTGAACTTTGGCTCGGCGGCGAACCCAATCCGTGCCCTCGCCTGCGGCGCGGCGATGTTAGTACATGGCGAATCTCGTGCTTCTCGCAGAACTCGGCGAATTTCTTCGCAGTGAAGCACGTCCCCCGATCGCTGATAATGCGCTCCGGTGCTCTGGAATTCGCCACACGGGCCGACATGGAGCGGACGACTCCGCGCGTCGATGTGTGTCGAGCAGCCTGTAATATAACGTATTTCGCTAGGTTGTTGACGATCACTAGGATGTATTTCTATCCGGTTTTTGCAGTCATCAACGGCCCCATGTGTCCACATGGAAGACTGCAAAGGGCCGATTGCCTGGCGGTATCGGATGCAATTCCCCGGCTGGTCGCCCCCTTTGACCTTTGCGAACGCACACACTCCGCAGGACCGCACATGTCTCCATACGTTGCGCTTCATGGCCGGGAAGTGGAAATCCTTGGCCAAAATCGCGCAGGTCCCGTCAACCCCAGGGTGGCTCCTAAGGTCGTGGTACCGAACAAGCAGAGCCTTCCGCATGGCCCTCGGCGCGACAAAGACGACGTCCTCTCCTCTCCGCTAATAGAGGAACTCATGCACGAGCTCGTACCCGCGCACCTTCGACTTTTCGACCGGACTCCGGCTTAGCTCGGGCTTCTCCAATCTTATTTTCCGACTCCGCATGTCGGGATCAGCATGCTGTTGCTGCGCCACTTCGTCCTCCTCGGACGTCACCACGAATACGCCCGGCGTGAAGGGAATCGCCTCGTCCCTTGGCGCCTCAGGGTCCGGCGCTCGGCTCAGCTCGTCCGCGTGCACCATCCGCTCGCCCGGTCAGTGCTGTATTTCGAAGTCATATTCGGACAACGCGCTAACCCACCGAATTAGCTGCGGGTTGGTCGTCCTCGCCGTACTCAGATGTACCAATGGCTGGCAATCTGTGATAATTTT
Source organism: Ophion costatus (assembly GCA_951751655.1). Classification (NCBI taxonomy): domain Eukaryota; kingdom Metazoa; phylum Arthropoda; class Insecta; order Hymenoptera; family Ichneumonidae; genus Ophion; species Ophion costatus. The sequence continues at coordinate 6,506,518 of OX632362.1, read as the reverse complement.
AAATTTTATATTTAGTAACAACGCCCTTAAACGGCTAACCCGCCCACACGATTGCGAAGAGCACCAATTTAGTGGAATGGCAATTGTGCTCCGTTTCGCTGGCCGTCCTGCTAATGGCATACACCAGCTGCCAGGGTTCCTTTGCGTTTCGCTGCAGCAGCAGGGCACCCAGGCCTTCAGCACTTGCATCCGTATGCAGCTGCGTCTCTTTTGTTGGGTCGAATGGACGCAGTGCCGGTCTGGAGGTCAAAGCGTCCTTAATAGCCTGAAATGATTGCTGCGACCTTTCGTCCCAGGCGTACTGTGCGTTGGTTTTCAATAAGGCGTGCAATGGCGTGGCCATCTTCGCGAAGTGCGGCACGAAATTTCGAAAGAAACTCGCCATGCCGAGGAAACGTCGGAGCTCCGTTGTCGTTCTCAGGACTGGATATTCATCGATGGCACGCACTTTCGACGGAGCGGGTTCTATTCCTCGGACGCCGATCTCGAACCACAGGTAAGTTATTTTCGGTTTCAGGAATTCGAATTTTCCCAGGTTGATCGTTAGGCCGGCCTTTCGCAACGCTCGCAGGGTCTTCACCAGTCGGTCTCTTACGTCCACCCAGTCTCGACCGGGAATTAGGATGTCATCCAGATGAAATAAGACTACGCTGTTTCGCAACGGGCGGAGCGCTCGGTGCATCGCCTTTGAAAAATACGCTGGCCCGTTCATCAGGCCGAAAATCATCCGGGAGAACTCCGCAGGCTCATCCGGAGTGATAATCGCCGTTTTCTGGCACGCATTCTCTGTCAGCGGTTATTTGCAGGTAACCGTTAGCCAGGTCCAAGGTGATATACAGCTTGCTATCACGAATGAGGGCGAGGTGGTCGTCCATACTCGGCAGCGGGAAGTGGACTCTCTCCGTCTGCTGATTGAGTTTCCGGAAGTCGACGACTATTCGCGATGAGCCATGCTTCTTCTTGACCAGAAGTATCGGGCTGGCGTACGGTAATTCGGTGTCCCGTACGATACAGACCTCCCGCCACTCGGATAGGATCTTGCGCAGCTCCGCTCTCTCCCGCTCGCTTGCTCGGTACGGCTTGGAGCTGACCGGCCAAGAACCGGGCTTCTCTTGTATATCCATGGTGATACCGGTGGCCTGGCCTAGCTCCGATATATCCAGAACCACCGTGTCGCGATATTCATTTTAAATATCCGACAGTTCCAACTTTACCTCGTTAGGTTGGTCTGAACCGACGTCGAGGTCCGCTTCCGTGGTTCGCCTCGGCGTACCACGCGTCTGCCTGCAAGGCACGGGGTTCACCTCGCCTTTCTCGATACTCCGCCTTGCGCCCACGGTCTGCGCCTCCGGGCTCGCGTTGTAGACGGTGACTTGTACATCGGCGGTCCTGTCGGGCACGTCGATAAACTGCGTTTGCGCTGGCGGCATCACGTGCGCCTCGCTGGTGTGCAGTCCCGAGCCGATTCCTTCCGCATCCGACGGGAGCTCCGCCGGCTCGACTACCCCGCGTCGCCAGAACCACAGCTCGCTCCCGCTCTTAGCGTATTCTACATACGGCTGCTCGGTAAATAAGCGACCGATTATCGCATCATACTGCTGCGTATCGTCCGGCACGATCCGCAGCAGTATGCCCGGCACTAGTACTCCGTCCACCGAGACGTCCGCGCGGACCATCCTTGGCGACGTCACTTGGTAGTGAGCCAGTCCGAACGGCTTTAGGTAGTTTATCTTTGGGATCAGAGTGTGCCCATCCATTAGGACTCGCGTGGCCTTCAGGGTACACTCTGAACTCCCAATATCGATGAGGGCTCGGACCTCATGTGCGCCGACCCGCACTTGCTTTATATATTTGTCCACTGTCCTTCCGCCGACCTCGTCGGCTAGGAAACGTACTTGAGCCAAGCGGGGCTCGATATTGCAATGTTTTCGTGTGTGACCGGCGCCTCCACACTTTGAGCTCTTCTCAACTTTTCGCGGTTCAGGGCAGTTCCGCTAGATGTGTCCATGCCCTTCGCAGTTAAATCATCGTGGCTCGCCCTCGCCGTTCCGCATCAACGGGCGGCCTGCTCAGAATGCCTAACCACTTCTCGGAGCACTATTTATATGTCTATTTGAAACTTCGACGGGTGTGGTCTCCGCCGGTTGCACTGTGCCTACGAGTTTGGGCAGGGGGGTGCCACGCGTAGGCCAATCCCCTTAAGGGAGGAGCCCGGACACCTCGGTGACTCGCGACACCGCCAGACCCGAAGCGCTGACCTGCCAATGTTGACGAAAGGAGGGCTCGTCAATTGAAAGTGATGTGTAGCCGCAGGCACGAAGATCTGACCAATGATCCTGAATGGTACTGCGGGGGCTAGTGGCCCACCGCCCTGCGGGGCGGAACTAGCCAATGAGGTTAGATTTGCGGTGGCAGTGGTTGGCCGCATGCTGGTCAGGGTTCCTACGGGCGCCCGGCGTGTGAGTTACGTTGTCTAACTCGGGCAACAACCTGCAGAGTTGTTAGAGTGTTGGAAAGTCACTCGGCTCTACCAGTAGTCGCAGAGACGACCTCACTTTCGAATGCAGAACTGGAAGGCCAGCTTTTAGGCTTGGCGCGTTGGTCGGGCGGTATCCCGACTCCTCGCTCATGGGGGCCGTGTAGTCAAGGGTCTATGACTAGGTACTGCACGTTAAATCCAATGACATTTATCTGTGCCTACGAGTCTCGTTGGCCGGGGCCTATCACAAATGTCCTGGTCCCGGCTCGTTCGCACGCGCGCTGACCGCATTGACAGCGCTCGATCGTTTGCCAATAGATCGCGCACCAGCTCGCCCATCGTATAGTGAGCACGAGAGAGTAACGACACGCACAATTCGCGCGACCACAACCCGTCCAGTATTTGTTCTTAGGTGTCTTTTATATCTAATACTAATTCGATGCACAGACGCGATTTTGTGTGGAAATATTCACTTAACTCGTCGTCCTTCCATTGCACGCAACGAAGCAGTTTTCGCCTTTTCGAATGTCTGACGAAACGCCGCACTGAAGACCGGCCCGGAGCGTAGCGTTGGTACCCGCGCCCTGTACCATTCGTGCGCTCCTCCGACGAGGTGCATACACGCTGCTTCGAGCGCATAGTTTTCTGGCCATCCGTGGATTCGATGAATGCCTTATAAATTTTCTATCCACTCCGCAGCGGTCGGGCCTCGGCCATTCCCACTGAAGTCCTGGATGTTCTTCCCGACATCCGGGATGACCTGGTACAACGGCACATCCTGACGCGGTTGAGCATTTAGCGCCATCCGTGCTAGCAGTCGACGGAGTGAATCCTCCGTGGCTTCAGCGTCGCGCAACGCCTCATGGTAAGTGTTGTCGAGGTTCGGCCGACCCTCGTGGGGGCTCGGTGCACGCGGCGTCCACCCGAGATCTGTTTGGCGCGCGTCCGCCTCACCGCCTTGCGGCATCCGGTTCCCATGGCGGCGACATCTTGAACGCTCACGCGGTCGAGCGAATCGCGTAGCCGGCCGTCATTGCTGGTGATTTCTGGTCTCGTTAGATCAGCGCGCACGCGCGTGATCTCAGCGTCCACCGGGTACTCGCCGTCGCGACTACCGTGCGACTCGAGCGTGGTGGCCATGACGGTGCTTATCATGCGGTCACCGAATTCGTCGAACTCGCGCTCGTACATGGACACACCCACACTCGTATCCGCGATTTTTCCCAACGACCCTACTTCTGATAAAATGTTATAAGCTATCACGGTATTATAGCTCTTTGGCGACGGGAACGGGAGGAATCGCGGGAGGAATGACGGGGACGTCTAAGACGCGTCCTTTTAAAATATGCAAATGTAACAGGCATTACTCCTCGTACTCAAATATATTAGTTCTACTTCCGTACACGCTCGGAATTAAAACATCACTATTGGCGAGGTAAGTTGCCGGACGCGCGGATGTCCGACGAGGCATTCCCGCGTTTTCCCGCGAACCGGCCTTGGAGCGGTATCTCCAAATCCGACCGTTTGCGTAGTTTCGCGAAGATTTCGCGAATGTGTGCCGACTAACGCGTTCGCGACTCCCTACCCGTGGTTGGTAGGGTTTCTTTCCTTAATTTCAGGTTCTCGTTTTCGTGGGGGTAACACTCGCAGTTTTTTCGGAGTTGAAGGACGCTCCGCTTTCCTCTGCCTCCCTTCATACCTTCTCCCCCTTCCCTTGCCTTCCTCAACCGCCCCTTTGGTGTCGGCATTGGCAACGTTGCAATGTATAACACACGGAACCACTTAGAATAGTGCCAAAAATAAGCCTCTGGTTGGCTGGTGTCGGTGACCGTGCTGGAGGACGACGCGAGAGAATTTTCGTAAATGACGAAAATCCAGCTGACAACGTAAACGTTCACAATGAGGTACCGAATAATAATATTAAAAAATTTACGCGCATAATTTTATTATTTTTACGTTTGGTTTCAGTCTTCAATTTGCTGAGTCACTACTGTTAAAGTATTGCAAAATTTTTATTGGAAAGGAAATTGTCATTTCGTTTTTTGGGCTTAAACCATAATTTTTATTTTTTATATAATTAAACGAGTATTTGCGTTTTATTTTATTATTATACTTTGACTGTGACTCAACTAAAACTTTATTTTTGAAAACTATGTTATGTATGCTGTGATTTATGTAAAACCTTTTTTTTGAAAACTGTTTTTTTTTGCCGTGACTTAAGTAAAGCTTTATTTTTAAAAACAGTGATTTTTTTACTGTGACGAGTAAAACAAAAGTTATTAGTTCAATTAAAGTAAAACTATTATTTTCTCTTCATAATATTTAGACGTCAATGAACTGTTAATACCTACGAACTGTTGATAAGGACATTGAATATACTGTATGATTTTCTCTTTTTATTAAATACAGCAAACTGTTTGACAAACGAATTAAAAATGCGTACTTTTAATTGAAATGTATATTCTAAAATTATTTACAATGATAAGAATACTTTATATATTCTTGATTAAATCAAGGGTATGTAAAAGATTTTTGTCATTGTAATTCGTTTTCAACACGTATTGTTTTTGCCAACTATATATATATATATATATATATATATATATATATATATATATATATATATATACATACATATATATATTGTGACGTGACGTCACCAAAATATTCGAGAAAGAGCCCGCGTGACCACGCAGGGGCTCAATCTCCGCCGCGCCCTTCACCGAAATAAAGAAGATGTTAATGTTAAGATTAGATTTAAGTTTTTTTATTATATAGAAGCCGCGACATCCTCCCCGTTCCCTCCCCGTACCCCTTGTATTTCTCGCCGTCACCCCCTGAGCATGGCCACGGACTGGCGTGTAAGGCCACGTCGGTGCGGGCGCACCGCCGACAACAACGCCATCACTCGGCCGCGCGGGACATCGGGCTCGCCACCGACGGCCTACTACCGCCATCTCCCGAGTCGTCGGAGCACGACGCCCCCGGAGGAAACCGTCTCGCGCTCGGGCGGGCCGGCCAAGCGCAATTATCGATCGGGGAGCTCGACGACTCGGACAACATTCATCGGCGATGGTCGGAAGGGCGAGCCACCGATCGATCAAAAATCGATAGAAGGTCCATCATCTGTCGCCCGCGTGGATCGAGGCGAAGGAGCTGGCCGGCGTGGCCAGCCATTGAGCTTCCGAACGTGGTCAGCGACGGACGAAGTATAGCCAAAGCGAATTAAAGAAGAATCACGAGAGAGACAGAGAAAGAGAGAGAGAGGCAGCGCCGTACACTCTTCTGTCATTATATCCCAAGTAAGTCTCTTCTCCTTTGATTCTTTGCGAGAGCGGCTCCGGGCCGCTGTAAAATCAGTGTTAAATAAAATTATCGCTCGGGCGATTCTGGACGTGTCCCTTTCCCCCTCCCGTGGTATTTCCCCTCGTCGTCCTTTTCCGTGCGCGTCGCCAGATACAAGTTTGTAAAATAAAAATAGAGAAATGCCGAAATAGAGTTGTAAAATTTAGAGATAGAAAAATCGTGCCAATTATCGCATAATTGTGTGAGATAAGAAAACCGAGTGAAAAGAAAGAGTGTAAGAAGGTGCGTGGCGGATCCCCCGCCGTCCCTCGTACGAATTCCCCTCGCGTGCGCGTAGCCGCGGTCGCGTCTCGACCGACGGCCGAATCGATCGAAAGATCGCGTTTTTTTTACTGTTTTATCGCGCATGTATGAGCCGTATAATTAGTTAAGAACAATTTTGTGTAATATCCCGGAACATTAAATAGTCGTGGTGATAACGCGCTCGAATCGGAGAACCCCGTCCGTACTCAGATACCCGTGAGACGTCCCCTCCGCGCAATTGTATCAAGTCTCTCGCTCGCCGGCCAACCGAGCGAATTGTTTTGGTTTTTTTTTCCTTTGTTGTCGCGTGAAACGCGACTGCCCGAGCAAGGCTGGCGCCCAACATAGCTACGAAATATTACCTACGGAATAGAATAAAATATTAAGAACGGGTCGAGAAATTAGGTCGGGACTTCGCGTGTCCAGTAACCCGTAATATTCGCGTCAATTATTATCATTATTATTATTATTATTTTCATTATATCGAGTCATTTCATTTTCCTTGTTGTAATTCATTAATTTAAATTCCGTTTTTTGATATCGAGCCTTTATTTCACTTTTCTTGTTAATTAAATATTATTTGGATTTTTAGGAGTGATCGAACATTTATTTACTTCCTCTTCCCCCTTCCTCCGCTTACATTAACATCGCATTAACCCATCATGAAAATTGGCGCCCAACGTGGGGCCCGAAAAATTTTCGTTTTTTTTAAACAAGAGCCCACCACGACTATTGTTATTAGTGATATTATTATTGACTTTTTTTTCTCGTTTATTGTTATTAATTTTCGGGATTGTTATTATTATTTGAAATTGTAATTTATTTTCGTTTTCATTATTACGTTAAAAATTATATTTTGTTTAAAAATTGGACTGTTGAAATTGAATTTTTGAAATCCGAATTTCCCCCACCCTTGACGGGTATAGCCTGTCCCGCCACAGCACCAGTGATCAGATAATTCTGAACAATACAGAAGAATTATTTAACAAAATTATAAAATAAAATAAAAATTTTATAAAATAATTTTGTTCTCGCACACGAATAATAATTTTCTTTTGACAATTAAATAAAAGAAAATAAATATTTTTCATGTTTAGGATTTGAATTTTTTTTTGTGTATTTTCGGCGACCGCATTTTCCCCATACCCAATAAACCCATTTTTGTGCTTGGCGATTTTTCATTGTGTTTTGCAATTTTTGCAAATTTGCAAAATTTTGAGAATTAGCATTGGTGGTATATTGCTTTGGCAATTCGGTGCAATGTAATATTGCTGTTGGGACAATGCTTTTCTGTGATACAAATAATTGAAGATTATTTTTGCTACCGTTATTTTGGAATTGATTATTCGTCTCGCATTATTTTTGAGCTTGTGTACCTGCATTTTTTTTTGTATTCGAGATTTCGCATACTGATTTCTTGTTTCGCTATTGAAATTTTGTGCATTTGTTTTTTTGAGCTTGCGCCGTATTTTTGCGATGACGATGACGGTACAGTGACGTTAGGTTTACCCCGTTGCTTTTGTTTGCTTTCCCCGCTTTTTCGCTGACCACGAATACCCCCCCCCATTTTTTGTGTGTTTCGCTGATTTGATGACCCTTACGTAATTTGTTTTTTGTTCCGAAGCCTCGATAAAGACCGTGACGCGGAGCCCCTCGCGAGCGGTCAGCCCCCTTTTTTCACCCCTTTCCCCCTTTGCGTTAATAATTTTTTTTTTGTTTCTTATTGGTTCCTTCTGAGTTATTTAAGAGACACTTCGTGTCTTGGGCTGGGAAAACAAAATCCCTTTAGGAATAATTAGTCAGTTGGACGGTAAAAATAAGGAAACGAAAAATTCCCATTTTCTTGGAAATTTAAGAAATTTATTTGGAAATTTGAGAATTTTGAGAAATTTGGAAATTTGAGAAAAATTGGAATTTGGACACAATTGTTTTTTTGTGATTTCGGAGGGAAGTAATTACTTCCTTAAGAGTAATTCAGTCGTTGACAAAAATTAAAAAGTCGCATGAAGCCAAGCCAACAAACGTTGCTTGTTTTTCAAGATCTGCTACTTTTCTTTTGTTTTTGTATAATTGAGAATTGAAACGAAATAGTTTCATTTAAGCCGTTTGGGTTAATCAGCCATTTATTTATTTTTTTTTGTTGTTCGGGACTCAATACCCTCCCTTAAAACCGTGACGCTGAGCCCCTCGCGAACGGTTTCCCCCTTCCCTAGCCCCCCCGATTTGCTTGGTTATTACGTCGTTGTATTTGGATTACCCGATAAATAAATTTACGAAAAATTCCCCTAGCTACGCCTGGAAGAGAGTATCAATTATTAAAAAAAAATTTCTTTTTGTATCGGAAAGTACGGCAAAGACCATCGTGAATAATTATTTGGAAACAGAGAACGTTCATTGAGATTAAATTGGAGATTATTAATATTCTACCGAGTAATTTGTTATTGAAGTTCATTTAATTTTTTTATTCCGTTTATTTAATTAATTTATTTTAGTTGTATTTTTTTCTCCTCCGAAACGTCGAGGATATTCCCCTGCCTCTTCCAGGGTATATTTATTTTTGGAAAAAAATTGTTTTTGTTATAATTCCGGACCGAAATGGCAGACGCCCCGGTAACCACGTGCACGGTCACAACCACCACCTGCTCGTCCCCCATTATGACCACATCCCCCCTAGACGACCCTCGACGAGCAAGATCGCCCCTCTCCGTGGAAGTCGCCGTTCTTTCACTAATGGCCACGGAAGAGAGAATGGCACGTGAGAAGGTGGCCCGCCTGACCACACTCAGAGAATTGATGGGAGCCTGCGACAGGGCAGCTCTCAGTATTGACGGGACGGAGAGCGAGGTGAGGGATCGCCTCCTCCGCCACGAGTTAAGGATACGGGTTCCAGGAGTCCTGATCAGGTGGGACGCAGCGAAGGACGAACGGGGAGATTCCCCCCCATTCACACTCTCCGCTGCTTTGGTGGACCCTTTGACGGAAATGCTGCTTCGCCCGCTGTCGTACGAAAGCCACCGGCAACAGGCAGCCGACAACCGCGACCAAACCCGACGGAGGTCGCTTACGTCGCCATCGACGAGGTTCGCAGGAGAGACGCCGGGTCATGACGAAGATAATCAGACGCCGACGCCATCTCCCCGAACTCTTGCGGGCCAGCGGGATACGAGGTCGGAGAGTGGACGACTCAGTCCGACACCCGCGCCCCGAAGACCAGGAACAGGCCCCCCCGACCGTACGGCGGTTACTTTTGCCATTCCCACCCCCGATTCACCCCAAAGACCTTCCCCCGCCCTCCCCACATCCAGCCCCGCACCCACAGGACTGTTACGGGTTAGCGGTAGCCAGAGCTGGCCGCCGCAGGATACCTAGAGCCTGGCAGCCCCGAGCCCCCGTAATAGCACTCGGATAGGACCTCTACCCTTGGCAAGAGGAAGCCATTCCGTCCCTCCCCCTCCCAGACGTCGCCCCCTATCCGATGCCCCCTCGCTCTCGGATACCCATTGGTCCCGGGATAACCGAGGGATTGACCATTGGAGAAAATTCGGACCCCGATTCGCGGGGAAGAAGGATGAAGATTCAGAAGAATTTCTACGCCGGATGCACGAATATTGCACCTCACGGAATCTCTCCGACAAGGACTTGCTGAAGGCGCTTCCCGAGGCTTTCACCGGGGAAGCCCTCTTATGGCTCCGGGTAGAACGAGATGGCTGGACGACATATGAAGAATTCGTCTTCTATTTTCGGGAACGATTCAGCCATGGGGATCTGCAGGAGCGACTCCGTCGCGAAGTGGAGCTTCGCACTCAGGGTCCGGGAGAACCCATCGCCGAATATATCGTCAAGATGCGGACGCTCTTCAGCCATATGAGTCCGCCATTGACCATCGAGACCCAACTTGATATTTGCTGTGCGAACTTGCATCCGGACTTCGCTGAGCATCTTCAGCGTAAGGATATCACCAACTTCCTCGTGCTGCAGCGGATGGGACGCCACCGCGAAATGCTGAGGGAAAAGGCGAGAACCTACCGACCACCACCGACGCAAGCACAGTCGATACTACCTTCGGCAGCTTACAAGCAGCCGGAGCGGGAGAACCGCGCGAAGGTAGCCGCCATGGAAGCTCCAGCGGCAGCCGAACCTTCCGGGTTCAAGCAATCCTCCCCAACCCCTCCGCCGCATTTTCCAGCGGCAAGCCAAACCCCTCACTCCAATGCCCCCGACCCCGCCGCCTGGACGAAAGGTCCCGGCAGATTCCCTCCGAAGGCGATCCAGCCTCAGAGACCCAGTCCCCCGCCACGGCCCCAATCCTTCCCCCGCCCCCCGCCGCTCTGGAAAAACCCGCCGCCGATACGTCCCCCGAATACCCCGCGAATTCCCACCAGCCCGTCCCCGAGTCAGCCTCGGACCAGCACTCCTACGGGACCTGGCCCGAGATGTTACAACTGTCGACAGCCGGGACATCGGTTTCGAGACTGCACGCAGCAAATGGGTCGATTCTGCAAGATTTGCGGATGGCCCGGATGCGACGTGAACTCGTGTCGCAATTGCGAACGAAAACGTTCGGGAAACGCCCAGGCGGGAGGGCAGTAAGCCCCTGTGCCTCCCGCCGGTTGTTAAGGAAGGAAGAGTTCCTTCAGATCCCCTGTTCGCAGCCGCAGCCCGGATGCGCCGTGACGAGCGTATGGCCTGAGCGGCAGGAACAGCCAGCCCGACCCTCTCCCGGCAATGACAGATTAGACTTGTTCCCTTGTGGACATATGGCTCCCCGTACGGAGGAATGCGTGACGGGAACAGAAGAAATGTTCATCGGAGCCTTAAGTACGGACGCTCGTCATCACCTATGGCTTAACGTAGGCGGCGAGCTCCTATTGGCGTTGGTAGACCCTGGGTCTAGTAAGACTTACCTCGGACTGGAGGTGGCAAGGAGGAGAGAACTCCACTTGCAGCCGATAGTGGAGGGCGTTCGGGTCGCCAACGGGGCAGTGCTTCCGGTGAATGGAGCCGTTACGCTGACCTTCGATTTGGCGGGAAAAGTAAAATCCCTTCCGGTACGCGTAGCCGCGTTAGGCTACGAATTTGTCATGGGGATTGATTTTTTGAGACTGTTTGGAATGCGGGTGGATTACAAAACAGATACGTGGTCCCTACACGGTGGTCCGGAGCGGAGCTTCGCGACACCGGATGGGCCACGTTGGAGCATCCCCGTATTCCCCGAGACTGCAGGCTTGGAACCTGCCTCGGTCTCGGCAAACGGGCGCTTAGAGGCCCTTTTGGACGAATTAGTATCTCCCTCACAGGACGGACAGTTAGGACGAACTAACTTGACGCAACATCACATCGACGTGCAAGGACATCCCCCGATCAGACAGAAGCCCCGAACGATTTCCCCATACCTCCTTCACATTGCCCAGGCCGAAGTCGATAAGATGGTCCAAGAGGGAGTTATAGAAAGGACGAAGAGCTCTTGGCTGAGTAACCCGGTGATCGTCCCGAAGCCCGGCGGAAAATATCGCTTCTGCATTGACTATCGCGACGTGAACCGGGTAACGTTGAAGGATGCTTATCCTCTTCCGAATATGGATCGGATCTTGGACGGCCCTCGGCTAGCCCGGTTTATCTCCAAGTTGAACTTGAGCCGGGCTTATTTCCAGATCCCTGTAGACCCCCAGAGTCGTCCTATTACGGCCTTCGCCGTTCCCGGCCGAGGATTTTTCCAGTTTCGGCGAATGCCGTTCGGGTTGACGAACGCATTAGCGACCTTCCAGCGGCTGATGGATCAGCTCATCGATCCAGCATGGGAGCCCCATGTTTTTGCGTATCTCGATGACGTGATCATCGCCACCGACACCGAAGCCGAGCACTTCGCGTATTTGAGGATCGTCCTGGAAGTCTTAAGAGCCGCGGGGCTCACGGTCAACCGAGAAAAAATCGAGTTTTTCTGCCGGGAAGTCACGTATCTTGGATACGCCATCGGCCGGAACGGATTAAAGGCAGACCCGGAAAAAGTAGCCCCCATCCTAAACTACCCTCCGCCCAGGACCCTTCGGCAGTTACGCCGTTTCCTGGGAATGGTAGGGTGGTATGCCCGTTTCCTACCAACCCTTTCGCGGGATAAGATCCCCTTGACCGAGCTTCTGAAAAAAGATGTTCCCTGGAACTGGGGGACCGAACAGCAGGAAGCATTCGAGTCACTCCGAGAGGCCCTGACCCAAACCCCTATCCTAGCCCGCCCCGATTTCAACCTCCCCTTCGTCCTCCAAACCGACGCCAGTGACGCGGCCGTGGGAGCCGTACTGACGCAGGAATTCGACGGTGGAGAGCATCCAATAGTATTTGCCAGCAAGGTGCTGAGCAACGCCAAACGGAATTATACGGTCACCGAGAAGGAGTGCCTGGCGGTAATTTGGGCAGTGCGGAAATTTCGACCGTACATCGAAGGTACCCACTTTACGGTCATTACCGACCATAGCAGTCTCCAGTGGTTACGGAATCTCAAGGACCCTTCGGGACGATTAGTCCGATGGGCCCTTTCGATGCAGGCGTTGGAAATGTCGATCGTCCATCGCAAAGGAACTCTTCACGTCGTCCCTGATGCCCTATCCCGTATGTACGAGGACACCGACGCGGCCCTGGCCGCGCTCGGCGAAAGTACTGACCCCTGGTACCTGGACAAGGTACAGAACGTACGCGAGTTCCCCTGGAAATATCCGAGCTGGAAGATAGAGGACAACAAGCTGTATTACCATCGGCCGGATTCGATCATCGATCCGATGATTGTGGATTTGGACGCTTGGAAGCTCGTCTTGCCGGCCGAGGCTAGGCCGCGTGCAATGGAGGATGCCCATCGAGGACCCCAGGCTGGTCACCTGGGGACGGATAAAACCTACCAACGGGTCATTCAGGATTTCTTCTGGCCAGGCATCTTCCAAGACGTAGCACGGTACGTGGCGCGTTGCCCCGTATGCCAGCTCCATAAGGTTTCGCAATTACCCCCGTCCGGCCTGATGCGAGAACGCACCACGGAAGGTCCATGGTGTGTGGTCGCTGCCGACGTAATGGGTCCGTTCCCGCCCAGCAAGACCAAGAATCGGTACCTCGTCGTCTTCCAGGATGTCTTCACGAAGTTCGTGGAGGCTAAGGCCCTCGGTAGTGCTACCGGCGCCACCATAATGAAGGCGTTCGAGACCCTGGTGATCAACCGGTACGGCTGCCCACAGTACTTCCTGTCCGACAACGGGACGGAGTTTGTGATCACGCACGTGACACGGTATTTGGACGAACTTGGAATTCACCAGACGACGGTACCCCCCTAACATGCACAGGCGAATCCGGTCGAGCGAGTCAATCGGACTCTAAAGACGATGATAACATCGTACGTTGGACTGGATCACCGAGACTGGGACGTCCATCAGCCGGAATTATGCTTCGCGATGAACACCGCCGTGCAGTCTTCCACCCAGATGACCCCAGCATTTTTAAATTTCGGTCGTAACCCCCGCCCCGCCAAAGCCTACGAGACGAAGTCCCTGAACCCCCCAAATTAACCCCAGGAGACCCGGAAGTTTGGTCCAACCGAATGCAGCGGTTACCTCTGCTGCACGATTGGGTTCGTAAGAACCTGGAGGCCGCCGCGATGCGGCAGGCCACGTATTACAATAAGAATCGGAGAGATACAAGGTATCAAGTAGGAGATGTAGTTCTGAGAAAGAACCGAGTTCTGTCGTCAGGAGCGCAGAACTTTGCCGCCAAGCTGGCGCCGCAGTACAGCGGCCCCTTCCGTACACTGGCGGTGCACTCTCCCGTAGTGTATGAACTCGAGGACCCGACGAGTCGTCGCAACCCGAGAGTTCATATAAAGGACCTGAAACCATTCCGGGAACCCCAAGGTGCCCCAATCCCTGAGGAAATAGCCGCCCCAGACCCAGCAATCGCCGGCCCGAGCAGGCCGCGATCTCCCGTAACCCAAACCCCCAGCCCAAAGCGGTGTCACCGCAGCGGGCTACGTTCCCAATGCTCCAAGCCAGTAGAGCTTAGCGACACCCACCTCTTTGATCTGATTTCGCGTTTAGAACGACAAAGACAGTACGATCAGGGACCAAATACCGCTTATTAATGCTTGCTATGCTTTGTGTGCTAATGCTGCTTTCTGCATGTGTTGTTCGCAGCTTAAGCCAAGAGAATAGGTAGCAGGATGCCGAGAAGAGGCATCATCTCCCGGCCGCCTTATAGGCGGCCCGACGGGGAATTAATAGTACCCCCGCAATTCCGGCAGTGGGAGCCGGAGGAGCAGTATCCTCGCCCCTCTTGCCACGGGGTGGAGGGGTGGCGCGAGGATTACCGTGCCAGGTGGTATAACATGGCGTCGGATGACGAAGTTCCGTTCGCGGTGACAGGAGGGGGACTCCTGCTCCAGTTCCCGGCGGCTGGGCGGCCGAGCCGGGGTGCCGGCGGAGCAAGCCCACGCACTCCCACCAAGCAGGTGCCCAGCCTCTCGGAGAGGGAATATCCACCCCTGACGCCGAGCCCCTCCCCCTCGCCTTCCCCTTCCCATTCCCCTGAACCTGCACCAACCCCCGCGGCCCCACCAACCCTCGTAATGGGGGTGGCCGCGCTTGACCCCTGCTCCCCGGACTCGGGTTGCGACCGGGCCGCACGCGCCATGGCCCTTCTGGCCTCGCGGCCGCGAGCGCCGCCGCCCCCGAGTCCCTGTGTCGGTCCTTCCCAGGCCACCCTCAGACGGCGTCAGCAACGGGCGAAGGCTCTCGCCCGCGCCATCGCCGTTGGGGGAGGCCAGACCCCCACCTCGGCCTCGGCCGAGGGGGCCAATCCCCCCACACGCTCCCCCGCCTATCCCACAGTCCACCGTTCCCGGCTGGTCCAGGCCGGGCCTCTCTTCCGATCCCTTCCCTAATGTCCCTGAAACTCTCCCCTCCCAGTGCAACTCCCACCTCCAGCACCCTTCCCACCCCCAAGACCGCTTCGGCGACCGGCCGCATCGGAATCTCCCGATGCTGGGCGTGTGGCCAAACCGGTCACCGAGCGGGCAATTGCCCCCTAGCCCTCGAAAAACGACCCCATCCCCCACGGTGAACTCCCCTAAAAACCCCCTCCAATCCTGATGTCCCACTCCACACGCCCCAAAACCCCCTCCAATCCTGATGTCCCACTCCAGGCGCCCCAAAACCCCCTCCAATCCTGATGTCCCACGCCAGACGCCCCAAAACTCTCTCCAATCCTGATTTCCCACTCCAGATGCCCCAAAACCCCCTCTAACCCTGATGTCCCTATCCAGACGCCCCGAAACCCCTTCTAATCCCGATGTCGCAGCCCAGACGCCCCAAAACCCCCTCCAACCCTGATGTCCCCAACCTTGATGCCCCAACCCCACCCCCACCTACTGCTGTCCCAATCCCGAAATACCCCATTCTAATGGCCCCGGCCATGGAATAGTTTCGCTGAACGGCCGAAGAAGACGCCGCGATGGAAAAGCAGCCATCCAGTAACCAGCTAGGCAACAACGAGTCAACTAAGAATAGCGACGGTGAACGGCCAAGGAAGCCACTCCGTGAGTCCCCGCCAACATCGAGTCACGAATCCGATGGAGAGGCAAGACAAGACTGAATACGCGACGGACTACAGCCCATAGGGCAACACAGTCGCAAAAATAAGGCCAGCATTAAGGTAACAAAGTCTGTGATATCGATTTAGGAATTACCGCGCAGGTATTAGAGCAAACATGTGAGCCATAGAGCACTATAGCCAACCTTTCCCCCCTACCCATCCCGCACTCCTCCACTGAACGTGAACAAGTAACTGAAGGACCGCTCTTGACAAACAAAGGAGGGAAGTACTTCCGTTTAAGCAGGGGGGAGTTGTGACGTGACGTCACCAAAATATTCGAGAAAGAGCCCGCGTGACCATGCAGGGGCTCAATGTCCGCCGCGCCCTTCACCGAAATAAAGAAGATGTTAATGTTAAGATTAGATTTGAGTTTTTTTATTATATAGAAGCCGCGACATCCTCCCCGTTCCCTCCCCGTACCCCTTGTATTTCGCGCCGTCCCCCCCTGAGCATGGCCACGGACTGGCGTGTAAGGCCACGTCGGTGCGGGCTCACCGCCGACAACAACGCCATCACTCGGCCGCGCGGGACATCGGGCTCGCCACCGACGGCCTACCACCGCCATCTCCCGAGTCGTCGGAGCACGACGCCGCCAGAGGAAACCGTCTCGCGCTCGGCCGGGCCGGCCAAGCGCAATTATCGATCGGGGAGCTCGACGACTCGGACAACATTCATCGGCGATGGTCGGAAGGGCGAGCCACCGATCGATCAAAAATCGATAGAAGGTCCGTCATCTGTCGCCCGCGTGGATCGAGGCGAAGGAGCCGGCCGGCGTGGCCAGCCATTGAGCTTCCGAACGTGGTCAGCGACTGACGAAGTATAGCCAAAGCGAATTAAAGAAGAATCACGAGAGAGACAGAGAAAGAGAGAGAGAGGCAGCGCCGTACACTCTTCTGTCAATATATCCCAAGTAAGTCTCTTCTCCTTTGATTCTTTGCGAGAGCGGCTCCGGGCCGCTGTAAAATCAGTGTTAAATAAAATTATCGCTCGGGCGATTGTGGACGTGTCCCTTTCCCCCTCCCGTGGTATTTCCCCTCGTCGTCCTTTTCCGTGCGCGTCGCCAGATACAAGTTTGTAAAATAAAAATAGAGAAATGCCGAAATAGAGTTGTAAAATTTAGAGATAGAAAAATCGTGCCAACTATCGCATAATTGTGTGAGATAAGAAAACCGAGTGAAAAGAAAGAGTGTAAGAAGGTGCGTGGCGGATCCCCCGCCGTCCCTCGTACGAATTCCCCTCGCGTGCGCGTAGCCGCGGTCGCGTCTCGACCGACGGCCGAATCGATCGAAAGATCGCGTATTTTTACTGTTTTATCGCGCATGTATGAGCCATATAATTAGTTAAGAACAATTTTGTGTAATATCCCGGAACATTAAATAGTCGTGCTGATAACGCGCTCGAATCGGAGAACCCCGTCCGTACCAAGATACCCGAGAGACGTCCCCCCCGCGCAATTGTATCAAGTCTCTCGCTCGCCGGGCAACCGAGCGAATTGTTTTGGTTTTTCTTCCTTTGTTGTCGCGTGAAACGCGACTGCCCGAGCAAGGCTGGCGCCCAACATAGCTACGAAATATTACCGACGGAATAGAATAAAATAATAAGAACGGGTCGAGAAATTAGGTCGGGACTTTGCGTGTCCAGTAACCCGTAATATTCGCGTCAATTATTATCATTATTATTATTATTATTTTCATTATATCGAGTCATTTCATTTTCCTTGTTGTAATTCATTAATTTAAATTCCGTTTTTTTATATCGAGCCTTTATTTCTCTTTTCTTGTTAATTAAATATTATTTGGATTTTTAGGAGTGACCGAACATTTATTTACTTCCCCTTCCCCCTTCCGCCGCTTACATTAACACGCGATACCCATCATAATATATATATATACATATATACGGGTGACAATTATAATGTGGCCATGCTTTTTTTGAGGGCCTTGCGCGAAGATTTTGGGTCTGAAAAGAATATGATTTTGAACGGTTATTGGAGCCTTTTTCGAAAATAAATACGGCAGATTTTTGTCTTGAAAAATGTACGCCAGAAGAAATAAGGCATTGCGAAAAAAAACGCAAAATACATTCCGACCACATGAGATTGAAGTTTTTTAATTTCCGAATACAATGCACCCCGGAAAACTTGATTTGCGTCCGCCATCATGGTGGAAAAAATTGTTAAAAATACGCCGTAGAGTGGCAATTTGCGTGAAACAAGCGATTTAAGTCAGACCCGATCATGCTATGGGATGTCCTAGCTTGGTACGGTACAGCTGCAACTTCGGAAAGTTCGGCTGTCACAAGAAGGTGGTTGAGAATCCATCGACCCGCGAATGAGCTAAGGGATCTGAATTTGCACCAATCCGAGTCCATTGCAGAGAATATGGTCAATTTCGGAAAAGTTCGAAAATTCCATGTACTGCAAATAATATTTTGAATAATTTGGAATTCGTTTCCAGCTCTTGGACACATCATTTTGAAAAAAAACTTTAACACAGATTAGGGAAAATTGACAGACTTTTTCGTATTACGCGTATTATTTTTCCCACATTCATTACTGCGAGCATTGTGTGAGCGTGTGCGTGCATGAGGATGCACGAGTGCACACGCGCGTGTGCGTAATGTGGACATTTGCCACGTTTCGAGTGCGCTCTGAACTCGGGTTCGGAGAGCACGCTACGCGGTTCGGTCCGAACGCATCGTCAAACGTCAAAACGCGTTATTTGACGTTTCGGATTAGTCAGCTGGTATTGTCAGCTGATACCATCTTGGATATGCAGATTTAGCGCACACACGTCGAACTGTCGTCGAAACGCCAAATTTGACGCGTGATTTGATGTTTCATCAATCGTGTGTTATTAATTTCTGACATCTTGGGCAAATGGAGAGCACGCGCGTTGAAGGTTTGCCGAAATGCACTGTTTGGCGCGTGATTTGATATTACGTGATATCGCCGGCCATGATTGTTTGCCATTTTGGATGTGCAAAATCATGATTCGAGACGGCGAGCGATTATCTCTAGAGTTATTTAACATTTCGATTCGAATAAAAATCTACAATACGTGTCTTTGTCTTTTTTTGCGTTCACAAGACGTAAATGAAAACACAAAAACGTACTGGAAAAAGGTGTTTTTAATGATGAATTGAAAAGTACCGAACATCGGAACAAAAACAAGTTTGGTATTTTTTTCAGACAAGTTGACCGTGCCTCTACCTGGAGCGCCGATTCGATTTCTATCTACGTAATGAAAATTAATACATGTCGGCGATGGTTCTGAAGACGTAAACCAGTTATTCCATAATGATGATTATGGTTCTGGGGGATGGGTTCGGACATCCCCGATATGACTGTCCCGAGCTTATGTTCGCTTTTACCTTACTTTCGGTTATTATGCGTCAAAGGGTATCGAGACACTCGGTGGACGGTTTCATGCGCATTTGATGATTGACAAAGGTAAAAGCAACGGTGATGGTGGTTCTGGGGAATTCGATACGCCACATGGACGACGATTATAAGCGCATTTATTAATAAAAATAAAAGCAATGATTGTGATGATTCTGGGGTACCCGATTGGACATGCCTGATATGACGGCATCGAGTTCTTCTCTGCTTTTACCTTCCTTTCAGTCATATCGCATCGAAGAAAATGACGACGATTTGAAGACGATTACAGGCGCATTTGTTAATAAAAAAAGATAAAAGCAATAATTGTGCTCATTCTGGGGGACCCGAATGGACATTACTAACACGACGGCATCGAGTTCTTCTCTGCTTTTACCTTTCTTTCAGTCATATTGCTTCAAATACAATGACGAAGATTTGGGGATGATAACAGGCGCATTTGTTAATAAACAAAGGTAAAAGCAATGGTTGTGTCGATTCTGGGGGACCCGATTGGACATGCCTGATATGACGGCATCGAGTTCTTCTCTGCTTTTACCTTCCT
The DNA here is from genome assembly GCA_951751655.1 of Ophion costatus. NCBI lineage: Eukaryota > Metazoa > Arthropoda > Insecta > Hymenoptera > Ichneumonidae > Ophion > Ophion costatus. The sequence goes on along the minus strand of OX632362.1, from coordinate 6,486,865 downwards.
TTCAGTCATATCGCATCGAATAAAATGACGAAGATTTGGGGATGATAACAGGCGCATTTGTTAATAAAAAAAGATAAAAGCAATAATTGTGCTCTTTCTGGGGGACCCGAATGGACATTACTAACACGACGGCATCGAGTTCTTCTCTGCTTTTACCTTTCTTTCAGTCATGTCGATTCAAATACAATGACGAAGATATGGGGATGATAACAGGCGCATTTGTTAATAAAGAAAGGTAAAAGCAATGGTTGTGTCGATTCTGGGGGACCCAAATGGACATTACTAATATGACGGCGTCGAGTTTTTCTCTGCTTTTACCATTGTTTCTGTCGTATCGCATCAAATACAATGACGACGATTTGAAGACGATTACAGGCGCATTTGTTAATAAAAAAAAAAAAAGCAATAATTGTGCTCATTCTGGGGGACCCGATTGGACATGCCTGATATGACGGCATCGAGTTCTTCTCTGCTTTTACCTTTCTTACAGTCATATCGCATCGAATAAAATGACGAAGATTTGGGGATGGTAACAGGCGCATTTGTTAATAAAAAAAGATAAAAGCAATAATTGTGCTCATTCTGGGGGACCCGAATGGACATTACTAACACGACGGCATCGAGTTCTTCTCTGCTTTTACCTTTCTTTCAGTCATATTGCTTCAAATATAATAACGAAGATTTGGGGAGTAAAAGCAGAGAAGGTAAAAGTAGAGAAAAACTCGACACCGTCATATTAGTAATGTCCATTTGGGTCCCCCAGAATCGACACAACCATTGCTTTTACCTTTGTTTATTAACAAATGCGCCTGTTATCATCCCCAAACCTTCGTCATTGTATTTGAGGCAATATGACTGAAAGAAAGGTAAAAGGAGAGAAGAACTCGATGCTGTCGTGTTAGTAATGTCCATTCGGGTCCCCCAGAAAGAGCACAATTATTGCTTTTATCTTTTTTTATTAACAAATGCGCCTGTAATCGTCTTCAAATCGTCGTCAGTGTATTTGATGCGATATGACAGAAAGAAAGGTAAAAGCAGAGAAAAACTCGACGCCGTCATATGAGTAATGTCCATTTGGGTCCCCCAGAATCGACACAACCATTGCTTTTACCTTTGTTTATTAACAAATGCGCCTGTTATCATCCCCAAATCTTCGTCATTGTATTTGAAGCAATATGACTGAAAGAAAGGTAAAAGCAGAGAAGAACTCGATGCCGTCAAATCAGGCATGTCCAATCGGGTACCCCAGAATCATCACAATCATTGCTTTTATTTTTATTAATAAATGCGCTTATAATCGTCGTCTATGTGGCGTATCGAATTCCCCAGAACCACCACCACCGTTGCTTTTACCTTTGTCAATCATCAAATGCGCATGAAACCGTCCACCGAGTGTCTCGATACCCTTTGACGCATAATAACCGAAAGTAAGGTAAAAGCGAACGTAAGCTCGGGACAGTCATATCGGGGATTTCCGAACCCATCCCCCAGAACCATAATCATCATTATGGAATAGCTGGTTTACGCCTTCAGAACCATCGCCGACATGTATTAATTATTTATTGCGTAGATAGAAATCGAATCGACGCTTCAGGTAGAGGCACGGTCAACTTGTCTGAAAAAAATACCAAACTTGTTTTTGTTCCGATGTTCGGTACTTTTCAATTCATCATTAAAAACACCTTTTTCCAGTACGTTGTTGTGTTTTCATTTACGTCTTGTGAACGCAAAAAAAGATAAAGACACGTACTGTAGATTTTTATTCGAATCGAAATGTTAAATAACTCTAGAGATAATCGCTCGCCGTCTCGAATCATGATTTTGCACATCCAAAATGGCAAACAATCATGGCCGGCGATATCACGTAATGTCAAATCACGCGCCAAACAGTGCATTTCGGCAAACCTTCAACGCGCGTGCTCTCCATTTGCCCAAGATGTCAGAAATTAATAACAGACGATTGATGAAACGTCAAATCACACGCAAATTTGGCGTTTCGACGACAGTTCGACGTGTGTGCGCTAAATCTGCATATCCAAGAGGGTATCAGCTGACAATACCAACTGACTAATCCGAAACGTCAAATAACGCGTTTCGACGTTTGACGATGTGTTCGGACCGAACCGCGTAGCGTGCTCTCCGAACCCGAGTTCAGAGCGCACTCGAAACGTGGCAAATGTCCACATTACGCACACGCGCGTGTGCACTCGTGCATCCTCATGCACGCACACGCTCACACAATGCTCGCAGTAATGAATGTGGGAAAAATAATACGCGTAATAGGAAAAAGTCTGTCAATTTTCCCTAATCTGTGTTAAAGTTTTTTTTCAAAATGATGTGTCCAAGAGCTGGAAACGAATTCCAAATTATTCAAAATATTATTTGCAGTACATAGAATTTTCGAACTTTTTCGAAATTGACCATATTCTCTGCAATGGACTCGGATGGGTGCAAATTCAGGTCCCTTAGCTCATTCGCGGGTCGAGGGATTCTCAACCACCTTCTTGTGACAGCCGAACATTCCGAAGTTGCAGCTGTACCGTACCAAGCTAGGACATCCCATAGCATGATCGGGTCTGACTTAAATCGCTTGTTTCACGCAAATTGCCACTCTACGGCGTATTTTTAACAATTTTTTCCACCATGATGGCGGGCGCAAATCAAGTTTTCCGGGGTGCATTGTATTCGGAATTTAAAAAACTTCAATCTCATGTGCTCGGTATGTATTTTGCGTTTTTTTTTTCGCAATGCCTTATTTCTTCTGACGTACATTTTTCAAGACAAAAATCTGCCGTTTTTTTTTCGAAAAAGGCTCGAAAAACCATTCAAAATTATATTTTTTTCAGACCCAAAATCTTCGCGCAAGGCCCTCAAAAAAAGCATGGCCACATTATAATTGTCACCCATATACAGGGTGACAATTTGGGGATGGTCACCTATTATTAAATCCATTTGAGCGGCCATTTCGAATCAGTTGAGGTGCGCTTTTGGAATGGTTTTTCGGGAACTTTTACAAAAAAAATATAGGGCTCATGTGAAAAAAATAAAAATTTGTTGAAAAAAAAATAAAAATGGCATTCCGCGCCGACCGAAGCGAAGTCGACTCGATTTTGAACACGGAAAATCCGAATAGAAGTGGAGAAAAACAATATCAGAATTTCGAAATCGAACGACATTTCAAACGTTGAGTTTGACTTCCGCAGTATCCCTAGAAAAGTCGTACGCTTGGCACAACGATGGTGCAGGAATATGCCAATTGTATGTGCCAGGCTTCCAACGCTTGATATTTCTACTGGGCCATGATTGAATCAGTACTGGGGCCATAGGCACGGCCCAACCGTTGTCAATACATCGGTCAACGATTATACCATGCCAATGTTTAAACAAGAGTCGGGCCAGCGTTAATAATTCTAATGGGCCAACGCTTGATACTTCTGGTTGCCCTAGAAAAGTCGTACGCTTGGCACAACGATGGTGCAGGAATATGCCAATTGTATGTGCCAGGCTTCCAACGCTTGATAGTTCTACTGGGCCATGATTGAATCAGTACTGGGGCCATAGGCACGGCCCAACCGTTGTCAATACATTGGTCAACGATTATACCACGCCAATGGTTAAACAAGAGTCGAGTCAGCGTTAATAATTCTAATCGGCCAACGCTTGACAATACAGTTGGCCATTAATAAACCAGCATTGTATTGAACAACGTTATCAAATTATGCTAATCCTCGCGCCAATTGCTATGTAAAATATCTGCCAATTATAAAAATAACAAAAATTATTCCAAAATGCAATAACTATTCTTTTATTTTGGTATCAAGTAATATAATCATTATAATTATCACAAATGTTTCGATGAACATATAAGCTTAAAACGAAATCTCTAATTGCTTGAATTAAATAGTTAAACAAAGTTTAATATTTTTGTAAAGAAAAGTAATGGGTAATGCAACGCATTAGTGACATGACGGTAAGTAAATGGTAAGTAAGTGTTTCCGTAATTACGTGAACTTGAAAAAAAAATCTCTTAGTTTAAATTAAACAATTAAATAAAAATTAACATTTTTAAAAACAAAAATAAAACATTTTTCGAGTCTTTTTCTCTTAAGTTTTTTTTTACCTTGTTACTTTTACGCTTTTGGCACTAATTATCCCAAATTCTTCAATAAACATATAAGCTTAAAACGAAGTTTAATATTTTTGTAAAGAAAGGTATTTGGTAATGCAACGCATTATAGTGACATGGCGGTAAGTAATTAATAAGTAAATTTTTCCGTAATTACGTGAACTTAAAAAAATTCTCTTAATTAAAATTAAGCAATTAAATAAAATTTAACATTTTTAAGAGTGAAAATAAAACATTTTTTTCGAGTCTCTTTCTCTTAAGTCGTATTTTTTGCCTTGTCACTGTAAGTCCTATGAATTATTATTGTTGATAACATTCTGAAGATCTTGCAGCCGAGGATGACGGAGATTCTCTACTTCGTTCATATTCGGAACAGAAAGGCGGAGGGCTCGGCCACCATCTCTGTCTCCTGCTCCTGCGAACCAACGGCTTACGTTGGAAACCAGCGCTTGAATATTGGGTACATCGGTGGCAAATCCTGACAGGAACACATCTGCAAATGTAAAATTGTTAAACCGAACAAGTATTGGTAGTAAATTCAATTGTGAAGTTAGTAGATTGGGAAATTCGTAAATTTATTTGTATTTTACCTTTTATGCAAATAAAAACTACAGTTTTTATGGAAGGAAGTTTTCCAGGCTGGTTTTTCGTTCGCCTACCGCATCCGCTGTAGTAAAGTTGCACTTCCTTCTCCAAAATGGCTAGTAAAGCTCGATTCAGAGCTGTTCGGAAATTACTATTACCGCCAATCACGAATCGTATCATTTTTTTCTGAAAAAGAACAGTCATAAAAAAGTAGAAAAAAATGTATATGAAACGAATAAAGGAAACTATCACAAAATTACTTCATTTAGAATGCTTTCAAAATTGTGTATGAATATTCTTTATGTAAAAACTAACAATTTTCCCCTATGAAGAAAAATTTTACGACGTCTAGAATTTGAGATATTTAATTTCAAATTTTCAAGTTTTCCAATCTAAACGCGTGTAAATTGAAGTCAAGTTTCGTTTATGAGTTACAAAAAAAATGTTCTCAGGATTTTTCTCAAAAAAATTTAGCCATAGTCTTTCTGGCTATATAGACAAAAAAAATCCTGAATACATTTTTTTTACAACTTATTATAAATGAAACACGACTTCAATTTACACGCGTTTAGATAGGGAAAATGAACGATTGGAAATTAAATATCTCAAATTCTAAACGTCAGCAATTTTGTCTTCATGAGGGAATATTGTTATACTTTTGATGACAAGAAAACCTTCATACTAAATTTTAAAGGAATCTTGAATGAAGTAAATTTATGATAGTAATACGTTAAATACATACCAAAGACTCTCGTTTTTCTGCCGAAACTGCCAGGGCGTCATTGAAGGCTAGAAATTCTTCGAGTGTTTTAATGGGCATGGTGACTCCGAGTTGAGCTCGCACATCACTTTCTTTGTTGACGATGTCGACCGTCCCCAGATTGGCACAACCGGACAGCATGAACTTCAAGTCATTGATCTTTTTATCGATGTCATATTGAAGAGATCGCTTCTGAGATTTTATTACTTTGATGATGCGGTCCTCCATTTCCTCCAAAGCAGTGTTGAAATCTTTCAGTATTTCTGTGGACAATACCAATTTGTTAGTATTATTTATAAGTATTTGTACTAGTTTTTGGTCTTCAAGTAGTTTTTTGTTAATTAGAATTTTTAAATAATGTTAAATACCGGTATTATTGTTTGGCTCTGGAACGATCGTGATGTTTTCTGTTGGGTCCTCTGAAAAAAAAAATTGTAATAAATATTTGCTGCAATATGGTATAAAATTGCGTGTTATGAATTAGCATACTATATGAAACACTAGAATACTTACCAAGTATTAAATTGTCTATTGAAGTTTCGTCTCCTATGTGAGGAAGAGGTTGCTGCATTCGCAGAGATTGGCACATTTCTTCTTCGCTGATGATTCTGATAAACTCCTGAGTATTCTGAATCACTATTTCTGTGTCGTCGATGTTTGTCGAGTTTTTCTGTGGTTCCAGGGTCCTATTGAGCCGCCGTAAGCCCTGTTCCCAATTCTCTGTAAAAAAATTAACATACGGAAAGACGCACATTATAAATAATTGGTGCGTCAAGAGAAATAGCGTCGAGATTCTTAGTAATAAAATTATTCATTTTTATTTATATTATTTCTTTATTATTTATCATTTGTTATTATTATTAATTATTTCTTTATTATTTATTCTTAATTATATTTGATGTCGAGGGAGTTACGCTTGACAGATATGAAGAGACACGCTTATATCACATGCATCTTATATTTTGAGCACGAAGAGTTTCGGTGCGGAGCACCTATCTCTTGGTGCACTCTTGGTGCAAACGCAAGTGCAACTATCCCCACGCCAAGGTTTTTTTTATATTTAAGCACTTTGATGCTGATTGCGAAAAAAAATGAAAATATACTCTTAAATAAAAAATATGATTACTTACTCGCTTCGCAGACGATTCTCGCGACTCGGTAGATCCCCCAGTTTTTCTCTGGTGACTTTTCTTCGGATGCCCACTTCCTTATTTTGCTTATTGTTCCCTTCTTCGGATAAAAACACTGTATCGTTGACTCTTCTTCGATCAGCCACGACCTGGGAACTACATCGAAGCTGGGCTCTTCCCCGTCGCACTTTTCCTCGAACTCAATGACCACGAATTGAGATTTTCTTGTAATTTGCTCCATCCTGAAAAAAAAAATAAAACGAAAAAGCCAAAGAATGGAAATAAAGTTCGGAAATAATGTTTATTAGACCTTGGAACATAAGTATATACTAACCTCAAATTGCCTGGCACGCCAGCGTGGTAGTTATGATTAAATATGTTATTTTTCGGACTTTTATTGTAATCTAAAACTTATTATTCTAATGCCTTCTTTATTTATTCTTAGTGTATTATAGATTTTATTTAAGAAATGTATTTTTTACTGTTACAATCTCGCACGTGTCTCAAAATTTGCGCGGGCTCTTCGCGACCGTAACCCCAAATTGCCTGCCGGCACGCCGGCGTTGTGGTTATACAATATTTATTACACGCGTACACTTATTATTTTGCAGATTTTTTTAAAATTATATTATTTATTTTCGCTCTCGCTCTCTTTTCACTCTCGCACTCTCACAAACTTGCACGAGTGTCCCTCCCGAAATTTGCGCGGGCTCGTTGCGTTTGCCGGTACAGACATACAATCGAAACACCTCACGCACGTGTAGTACTGGCCATCGCTGGTTGGCGGCGCTACTATTTTTCGCCCGCGTGCAGTAAAGTTACCGCGTAATCGTTACCGCGAACTTTGAAAAAAATACATTTGGTATCAATTTCCGTGAGTGGTATCGTCAAAGTATCCTTCTGCACCTCGATGATCTGGAATAATCCAAACTTTCTAGATAAATCTGGCTCTACAAAGAAATCTCTCGTTTCTTTGGTCAAATAACCGGTGGCAAAGTATTCATCGTTGTCAGCGTGTAAATCATTTATAAAAATGATTTGGCCATTACTGAGAAGGAACACATTATTTGGTGACGAACAGGTAATTATCCAATTTCTTCCGTGTATTTCTTTAATCTGGTCACGTTTTTTTACAACTTTGTTTACGATTTTTCTTGATTGTGGACGTACTTTTTCCATCGAATCGATTTCTGCCAGTCTGTTGATAACTTGTGCCAACGGATTTTTGGGGGTGCGAACAAGTTTTTTCAACCTTCCCAAGTAGCTTTCTGCCCAGAAAGCTGAAATATCGGTGAGGGGCGTTTTGAAATTCTTTACATCCTCTGCTATATGAATCAGATTATGAACATTCATAATCTGAGAGTCAATGCCATACAGAGTGGGCATAAATTGTGTAAATTGTCGTAAAAGCGTGTTTGCGTAGTCTGCAAATTTAACAGCACATTCTTTGTTACAGAGTATTCTACATGAGACCACCAGAAGAAGAAAGTGCTTGTACTGATTTTCTGGGAGGATATAGGAAAAAACTACAGCTCCACAGTACAAAAGACAAAAGCGATACTGGGTAGCTTTCCACCTTGACACTTCGTCTGTATTGTACACTCTGCGCTGAAATTCTGAAGGGATATTTTTCTCAAGCGAAGCCATCAACTCTTTGAGGAGACGCAGCTGTGATTTTTTTATCCGGTAAGGGCTGTTTCGAGAAATCCACTTATCGAGAAGTAATTTCATGACACCCAAATACAAAAGATGCATGGAGTCTAGTGGCATAGATTTAATAATGTTAAATCTCGGCAGTAAAAGCAGTGGAGAACACAAATCAGGCAAATGATGATTAGTATCTTTTTTCAAGCGGAAGGAGCGCTGAGTTCTTTTTGGACAATCAAGCTCAGGGTAAACTCTTCTTCTATTGATGGTAAGACCTTTTACTGTGCACCGTTCACATGCATGAAAGCCACCAGGACATTTAGAGCATCTGATCCATGATCGAGCTGGTGAATCGCAGATTATCGCCTCAACTCGAAATTTATATTTTTTGCCCTCGATCGTTACTCCATGGGTTTCCAATTTCTCTGCTTCTGAAATAAAGTCTTTCAGGAAGTCAATGACAGAATTTGGCTTTGAGTCCCCTGAATAGATAGCCACTACTGCAGGTGTGCTCTGGAAATCTTCATCGTGAATTTTCATTATGATCGGCCAGAATTGCAAGCTCGAGCTTTGGTAAATTTGAACCCCATCCACGTTTATAAAAACGTTAATTTTGGAGGAATCGAAAATGTTTGACACAATTTTTTTTTTCAGAGCATTTTCTATGCCGAGATATATGTACTGTCCCGCAGTGCCTTTTTTAGACAGCATCGGTTGAATATTGCTTGTGCATTGTTGAGCTCCTAAGAGAGATTTTGCAGTTTTTGGTAAATTTACATACCCTTCCGACCTCAGAAATAGCAAAATGTCTGTCAAGACAGTATGCGTTAATGTGTTTGCATGTTTCAAGGCAAGTGCTATTAATTTTTCTTTTGTTGTAGGACCATGCACGTCGTCGGTGTCACTTACAGTGACAGATTGTTCAGAATTTTCACTCCCAGATGCAATCCCGTCGTGTTCATCAGTTCTTACTACTTGGTCATCGATGAACTCTTTACAATCTGAAATTTCGAATGGGGCTACTATCACATCATCAGCTGAAATAATTTGTGGAATATCCAACGCTTTCTTCGGTTCTTCTTTTTTTTTGTCACCGCAAGATTTTTGTCTTTCTCCACAATTGCTTAATACACCCGCGAAAATTTCCTCATATTTTTGTTCTTTCTCTAATGAACGTTTTTTCGCACCGTGGTATTTTTTCGACATATTTATGTTTATGTATTCATTCGCGAACTTGTATTTTATTTTTTAAATAAATAAATGATTGACGTGTATTAATTGTGATAATTTTGTTTTGGAGGTTATTCCTCCACGTACACTCGTCCAACACGAGACACGTATAATATCAAAATATACTTTAGCTGATATTAGATATATTGAGAATCTGCGTAGGTATTAGATAACAAATGGCACATATATTACGCCACGTATTTTTTCCACTGCTGATAATGATAAAAATAATACAGGAAATATTCTTATAACGCAGACGTACACAATCGAAAAACAGGTTATAAAACTATATTGGTCAACGAATTGTACAAAAATACGGGCCAATGACCTAGCCATTGTTCGTCCGACGTTTTCATCAGGCGCCGAAAGGCGGTAGATATCGAAAGTTGAGCAAGCCTCGATTGGGCATATTCATCGTTGGTCATGAGCCGGTTTTCTATCAATCTTAAGCTAATGCTGGTGCTTACAAAATATTCAACGCTTAATCAACAATTGAATTAATACTAAATATTAGCGTTGTCCCCAGAGTGGAAGAAGCAATGAATATCAATGATATATCGCCGATGTTAAACCGATGCTCGACCAATGCTGGTGACTGCAAAATATTCAACGCTCAGTAAACAATTGAATTAATATTAAAAATTAGCGTTGGCCCCAGAGTAGAAGAAGCAACGAATATCAACGGTCTATACCCGATGTGAAGCCGATGCTCGACCAATGCTGGTGACTTCAAAATATTCAACGCTCAATCAGCAATTGAATTAATATTAAAAGTTAACGTTGGCCCTAGAGTGGAAGAAGCAACGAATATCAACGATCTATAGCCGATGTGAAGCCGATGCTCGATCAATGCTGGTGACTTCAAAATATTCAACGCTCAATCAACAATTAAATTAATATTAAAAATTAGCGTTGGCCCCAGAGTGGAAGAAGCAACGAATATCAACGATCTATACCCGATGTGAAGCCGATGCTCGACCAATGCTGGTGAATTCAAAATATTCAACGCTCAATCAACAATTGAATTAATATTAAAAATTAGTGTTGGCCCTACAGTGGAAGAAGCAACGAATATCAACGATCTATAGCCGATGTGAAGCCGATGCTCGATCAATGCTGGTGACTTCAAAATATTCAACGCTCAAACAACAATTAAATTAATATTAAAAATTAGCGTTGGCCCCAGAGTGGAAGGAGCAATGAATATCCATGATCTATAGCCGATGTGAAGCCGATGCTCGACCAATGCTGGTGACTTCAAAATAACCAATGCTCAATCAACAGTTGGATTAATATTGAGAATTAACGTTGGTCTCAGAATGGAAGAAACAACGAATACCAACGATCTATCGCTGATTTTTAACCAATGCTCGACCAATCTTCGGCACTCAAATTTTTTGCGGTGGTGAAAGAAGACGTTGGTTGAGCGTCGGTGGTACAATTGGCTCACATTCAGGTCCACAATGTATTTCAATGCTTGGTAGTTAACAATTGCAGCCATCGTTGGCCATATTTCGAGGATTGGCAAAATTTTCTAGGGATATCGGGAACGGCGGAACCTGCGAACGAATTCAGCTGCTGTGTTCGCGTCGCGGCTGTCATGGGGCCGCAAACGTCACCGAGAAACGTCAAGCCGCAGCTGACGTTTCGAGAAGTCAAATGTGTTCACAAATAAGCATTTGTGAGCAAATTTTTCACGTTTTTTTAAGGTCATACTTGGTGCTAAGATAAAAAATGCAGCGTTTAAAAAAGTTTCGTTTTTGTAGTCTTTCAACATCGTCCACGGGCTAAAAAAAATGCTCTGCCTCAATTAATGCTTGGGTGCTAATTCTATGGCTTCAATTTGGAATTTTTTGCTCTTTGTACGATCACTTTATGCTGAGATCCCGCGAATTGAACGAAAATTCAGCTCTGGCGTTGATCATCGATATTTCTTGAAGTAATGATCGTACAGCGAACGGAAGGTTGGTTTCAGAAACTCGAATAACTCCTCTATAAGTTCCTTTTGGTAATGGAACGAAAACATTTTTGTTAAGCTAAATATTGATTTGAAAAAATTTAAAAAAATACTTTTTCCGCCGTTTTGGCAAATCCACCACCAGCTTGCAAATATTGCGAAAATTATCGATATTGCCAGGTAATTTTTGAGCTGAATACATGGTTAAGATGAAAAAAACAGTTCGTTATTGTTCTCACTACTTTTGTTTGCATCTAATTTTGCATTAAATACTCATCACATCTCACAAGCAAAAACGAATTGCAAAGTTTTGATTTTTTTTTAAATCGTTATCCATTGAAGAATCGTATCGCGATGCGTGTGAAAAAGGTGTGTGAAGTTTCGCTTGGGGGTATCAATTCAATTCAATGCAACCAATTTTAACTCGCTAATTATTATAGCATGCGTACAAAAAAATCAAATCAACAGTCAACAAATGATGATTTTCTAAAATTTTCTACACATTTTGGAACGAAAAAGAATTTACATTATTGGGGGAAAGATCTGTTTTTTTCTTACAATTTCCCATTAACTATTCAATAAATATTTAAAAAAAAACGAATTATTTATTTGCATTTCAAACTGTTTACAAAATTGTACGAAATGATCATCTGCGATTCCTTTGTTTGCATGCTATAAGTTAGTGTGTTAAAATGAGGTGCATTAAATTAAGTTGATACCCTCAATCGAATCTTCATACACCTTTTGTACACGAATAGCTATACGATTTTCCAATCGATAACGATTGAAGAAAAAAAAATTCAACATAGAAATTTATTTTCTTTCGTAAGATTTGATGAGTGGTTAATGCAGAATTACATGTAAACCAAAGTAGTGAGAACGATAACGAATTTTTGTTTTCATCTTAACCATCGTCATTTAACGTCTAAGGAGAAAAAAAATGTGCCCCTTGAATTTTTCATGAAAGTTTGTGGATTCGGGTAAAAAAACGGTTAAACCGATCCGTTTGCAAATTTACAGGGTTTTTAGGCATGCATTAAGCTCAAAAAATTCCTGGAAACATTCATTATTTTCCCAATATTTGCAAAGTTGTGGTAGATTCTCCAAAACGGTGGAAACGGTCATTTTTAAATACTTTTTCGATTCAATATTTAGCTTAAGAAAAATGTTTTCTCTCAAATAGCGAAAAGATTTTATAGAGGAGTTATTCGAGTTTCCAAAACTCACCTTCCGTACGCTGTACGATGATTGGTTCGTGAGTTATCGATGGTCAAAGAAAAAAAACCGAATTTTCATTCATTCGGCGATATCTCAGTGACGAGTGGTCGTACAAAGAGCAAAAGAATACGAAATTGAAGCTCAAGAATCACGGTAAAAGACTCAAGCTTTGATTCAGGCAGGAATTTTTTTTGCCAGTGGACGATGTTGAAAAACTTTTTGAAAAATGCATTTTTTTAGTCGCGCCATTTTTTTGCTCACTGCCTAGTGTGACCCTAGAAAAATTCTTCCCAAGATTCTTGAACTAGATATTTCAAGCTATGAAATGCTTTTTATTTTTCTCCGATACAATGATTTTGCACGAAGTCAATGACTTTAAAAAATCACTGAAAAATTTGTGAAATTTTCGGCTCCTTTAATTGTTTTGCTGAGTGTATTATAAGTAAAATTTTGCGCCTTATGTGGTGACTCGTCTTCACGATCATTTCCAAGGCAAAAGCGAGATGGTTAAGATGTAACTCGGTAGCGACCAGTTTCTTTATCGTTAGGTAGAAGCAGCCAATATGAGGCGCTCTTTCTTCTGATCGTGCATGCAGTTGGCTGTTGCTAGCTAGTGATAGCGAAAACTGTCGGTACCGTATTGGCAAGTCTATTTTGTCATTATGATAATATTCAACCGGGAGCTGAAACCGTTTGATAATTTAGAGCTTTAACTACATGGTGGATTTCAAGTTTTCCGGCTTTAAAAATATCTATTATGTCTAGTTTAGCAAATCTCGGTTTTTCAACAACCTTAGTACGCAACTTAACTCCTATATAACAATCTTCCAACACGCGAGCAGCAAAACCATGATCACCGCACTTTCGCTCGGCCATCTCCTCAAGAGCACAAGAGTACAAGCATTAACGATGTTGATTGCGACGAATAATAATTATTCACGAAGTGTGGCTCTGTACAGTTAGGAGTACGATGACCATACGCCTTCCCGGCAAACCTTCCGACGGTAAGTTAATCTTGTTAGACGTACGGGTCAATTATTTTGAAAATAAAACTTTATTAGACTCGCCGAGTCTATCGCGAGGCATGGCACATTGAAAGCCCCGGAGGTGCCGCGAAGGAAGCCGGTGACCGACGAAGTGCGGGTCCCCGTTCTGCATGCCATCGAGGAAAACCCCGTGCAGAGCGCACGATGCCTCGCTCGTACGTTAAGTAAGCTCGTGTTCATATTACGAAAAAATGAGAGAGAGAGAGAGAGAGAGGGGGAGAGAGAGAGAGAGAGAGAGAGAGAGAGAGAGAGAGAGAGAGATTTATTGATTGATTTATTTAGCCCAAGTAAACTATAGGGCTAAGTGCGAGGTACAAATGCAAATACAAGTGCAAATATAAATAAAGATCAAATATAAATATAAATATAAATATCAATACAAATATCAATATAGGTAGGTGAGTTTGAAGTTACTCTGATAACACTTCGACCTAGACACGTGACGTGAGAATATGCAGATACAATCGTGGATACATTTATATCGATATACTAATTCTTATAATTACACTACGCGGAGCAGCTAAGATAAGATAAGGTAATATAAGAATGTACTGATCATCTCCCAATCAGGGCATGATCAGAACTACGGCTAAGTTTCAGAGTCGAACAGAAATCTATGAAGTCGTACTTTAAAAACATTGAGAGACGGAGAATTCTTGACAACTATAGGCAAAGAGTGCCAAAAGTGCGGAGCCGATACCCCAAAAGACCGTTGTAGTGTAACAGTACGATAGTTCGGAATGATAAAGGTCGCAGCAGGAAGTCTGGAAGAACTTCTGGTAATGAAGTTGTTAAGTGGTAGAAGTTCGCGCAGGTAGGACGGGCACTGCAGATGTAGTACTCGATACGTCATAATACCCAAGAAATACAGGCGCCTGTTTCTTTACCGATAACCACCTTAACCTATGGCGCTAGGGTGTGATTAGTACATCACGAGGAAGGTTGAAGATGAAGCGGATACAACAATTGATCAGTTTTTGTAGTCTCGTGTTGAGCTCATCTGAGAGGCCGTGATAAGCAAAACAGCAATAATCGGATGCGGAAATATTAGTGAAGAAACCAGTTTAGTACGTAGATCGGAGGATAGGGAGTTCTTATGAAATTTGAGTTTGAAAAGAATACCATTAACCTTGCGTGAGATGGATGAAATATGATTGCGCCATGAAAGGTTCGCCGTAAAGTGCAATCCTAGATTTATTGTGTTGGTTACAAGGGGAATTACCGTGTTATCAACGAGGATATCCATATGGGTACGCGTGCTGATTTCCCGAGTGAAAGCATTGCTCCCGAGGATGAGCGCCTTGGTCTTAGCAGTATTCAGCGTCAACTCATTACTCTTAGCGAAGTCCGCTATGAGATTTGCATCCTGAGAGATCAAGGCAATTGCGTTATCCAATTCATTCGATTTGCAGTGCAAATAAATTTGAACATCGTCTGCGAATATCATAAGGCTAGCAAACCGCAAATTCCTACCAATGTCGTTAATAAAAAGCGAGAAAAGTAGAGGGCCAAGGACAGAGCCCTGGGGCACTCCCTTGGAAGAGGGGAGCCACTCAGAGCACCATCCCTGGACATCAACTACGGATTGAGTTCTGCCCGTAAGATATGAATGGACCCAGCATACTGTTTCAACAGAAAAGCCAATAGTACGTAGTTTATGTAGCAATAGTAAGTGAGGTACAGTGTCGAATGCCTTACTGAAATCGAAGAGTATAAGTATCGTAAGCATGCCTTGATCTATTGCTCGGCGAATGTCATCTGTAACTTGGAGCAGAGCCGACTGAGTACTGTAGGACTCCCTAAACCCCGATTGTCGCTCATTGAGAATATTATGTGCATTTCGGAATGATGTGATTTGTTCGTGGAGGATACGTTCAAACAGTTTGGTGAGCTCACAGAGATTTGCGATGGGACGTGTGTCAGACGGAGATCGCGGTAACTTGACCTTGGAAAGAGGTCGAATGAAGGCCTTCTTCCAAGTACTGGGAAACTGTCAAAGTGAAATAGAGCGATTAAATAAGACTGTTAACATTTCGAGGATAGAAGTATTTGCCTTCCGTAATGCAAATTGAGAGACGCCGTCATGGCCGGCACTGAGTGACGATGAAGTATTGCTAAGGTGCTTAGAGATAGTGTCAGGAGAGATAGCGGTAAAAGAAAAAGATAACACGAAGTGCGGAAACTTTTTGATCGATTCGAGGAAAGCTGTACGGGAGAGATGGTTGCCGTTACCCGAGATAGATATGTAAAACCTGTTCAAAACATCAGGAGTGAAAAAGCTGAGTGGAGAGGAGAGTTTAGGTTTGATCAGGACTAAGTTGGCTAATTCTTTCCAAATCTGAGCCGGCTGGGTGATAACGGAAAGTTTATAAAAAAGGTATTTCTGCTTTGTTTGACGCAGACATAACGTGACTTGGTCCCTGAACTGGCGGTACTTACAAGGAACATCCCTCAGGTGACACCCTTCGATTTTGTTGAAATTTGGATATGTTATAAAGCACCGAAAAGGAAGCGATACGTATTTTTTTTTATCGGCGGAAAAACGGTTTTAAGGGGTGAAACGCGCCCTCGAAAATAGGGGTGTTTTTCGTTTTTCGTCGATAATGGTATCGTTCTCATCTCCAATGTATAGTACATGAAAAAATAAACATTGTTGCAATTTGAATTTTTTTTATGGCTCATACCGTTAAAACGTTATCGACGAAAAACGAAAAAACATCCCCATTTTCGAGGGTGCGTGTCACCCCTCAAAACCGTTTTTCCGCCGATAAAAAAAAATACGTGTCTCAAAATGTTTGATGCTCTATCACATATATGAGTTTCAACAAAATCGGAGGCGGACACCTGAGGGATGTTCCTTGTTAGTGTAACCATGAACATTGTTTGAGCGTTTTGCTTGTTTATAGAGGGAGTCGCGTTCTTTCATCAAGCCTAAAGCTCTAAAGAGAGCCAAGGTGACGGAGGCTTGCGAACAAGGAACTCGCAAATTGGTGCGTAAATATCTAACGCGTCTCTCAGTATCCCCGTAAGTACGTCAACAAGATAATCCACGCAATAATTTCCATCGGTGATCAGGGAATTCTGATCGGTAAATACGGAAAATTTCGTTTCCACTACATTACGGAACGCCATCTCATCGAAGTGTTTCAAGTTACGCTTTGACATTTTACGAGTTGGAAGGCTCGTGGGGCCAGAGTCGTACGCAATTTCAATGTAATCATGGCCTGCAATAAAAGGGGCAGATGATTTAAAAAACGATAGAACTTTGCCAGCACTATCGATAATAAAAGCATCGAGCCAGGAATCACAATAAGATGTATGGAACGTTGCATCAGACGGAACAAGGAAAAGTGCCTGAAAATAGATTAGTTCTGATAGGGTCGAAGCTTCAATATTGCGCGTTAGCAGATTACAATTGAAATTTCCGGTGAAAATAGCATTAATGTATTTATGTTTGACGCGATCGAAACTGGTAAGCAAATCAGTGAAAAAAGATCCCTTAGGACGCCGATAAATAGTCGCAAACAGTATGGCGAGACTTCCCCCAAAACCGATCTCTAGAAGTAGATATTCCGGGGAGTTAGAAAACGAAGAAGGGGATGTATCAAGAATTTTGGCACGACAACGATTGCTTATATAGCATGCAACATCCTCTCCTGTTCCCCCTTCGCGATCATTTCTCAAAATATGAAATCCATCCAAGGCTACAAGTGTGTCTGGCACGTGTTCGTGTAACCAGGTTTCAGAAATCGAGATAATATGAGGCTTCCTTTCGTGGATAAAAATTCTAACCTGGTCAATGTGCGCAAGAAGCGAATTTGCATTAAAGTGAGCCACGCGAAGCACAGTCTCAGATTCACTGAGAGAGGTGGATGAGCTAGACCCACTTGTAGGACTCGGTTGAGGGAGTCATATGATTTTCTCGACATCCTTTTCTTCACGAATGACAAAGGCCGGCTGACCGTTGGCCTTTCGAACTTGAATAACCCCGCCGAGGGTCCAGACGTATTGATAATTTGCCGACTTAGCACGAACTCTCACTTGACGGAGCAATTTGTAGGTTGCGGTTGGTAGGAATTCGTTCACATAGATTTGTCCCGCTCCACAGTAGGAGAAAAGCCCAAAAACCTGGCCAAAACCCCAAAAAATAAATTTTCGAAATAGGGTCAGTTGAGTAGTCATTCAGGTAGAGGACTAGTAACTGCATTCTATTGTGGAAGGGAAAGCCCTTTAAGTGTATACCTGCGCCGCAGCGTCAGTTGGCAGTTAGTGTTCGTGAAGAGTGTACGTGTCACGCGCTGAACAGACGAAAATAACGCTGACTTCAAAAACCCATAACTTTAAAGTGACGGGTTTAATTTCAATTCTGCAACATGGATACGACTTCTGGAGGTATGTAGAACATGTTTTTACATCGGTTGAATCTAAAGTTTATGTATAAATGATTGAAATGTAGTATAGCCTTCGGCATAAATAAAATTGAATAATTTTGAAAACTTATATTTTCAAAGGTCCGAAAAGTTATATATTTTGTCACATTTTGCAAAGCTCCTAGTCTCGGCCTTTAGTTTAATGTATAAGCTTTCGAAATTTACAAGAGTTACCTGCGGAAAACGTGCGTCTTGTCCGTTATGATTTTTTTCGCATCGTGCGGTAGCCGAGCGTGCACGCGGCACTATTGAGCAGCCTCTGCGCCTCTACCTGAGAATGGGTGAAGTAGCATCATAACGGACAAGACGGCTGGTGTACGCTTGAAATAAATTATTTTAATATATATGTATGTGTATATATATATATATAAATTTTCTGTGATTTAATTATGATATATACGTATGCATATATATATATACATATTAAAATCAACCACATAAAAATTTCTTAAATATGAATGAAATGTTATAACATTCAAATAAAATATTTGAATATATATATATTATATAGTAAGCAAAGCTTTCTTTTAACCAAATCCATGTCAATATTTTCTGTCTAATTTTCTTAAAATTATTTCAATTATTGCGGTTATTTATTTGGTAAAATAATGTACATTGTTCAAGTTTTTGTATTAATTGAAAATTTTATCTTTTCCTTTAACACCAATTTTCTACAATTTTATGTCTTTATTACAGGATCCGGTTACAAAGAATTGGTGCTGACAAGGAAAGAAGTATTTCTGATAATCAGCGAGCATTTATCCGATAAATTCGCTTCCTTGATCGAATTTATGGTAGAAAAAATTTCCAAGGACACCGGACGTACAGTTGTAGTGCCTGAGGACTCGAAACAGACTTTTTCGATACTCTTCAATCAAATGAGAACGAGGTGGCAACAAGCTCACAGAAAATCCTGTGTATTTTTCAAGAATAACGGTGAATGGCTTAGCAAGCAGGTATGTTTTGCCGCACCTACAGACACTGTAGTAACAAGCCCGGGTAATACGGGCGGCCGCCCGTCCCTTGAGTTTACAATGTCCAGTGAAAGATCTAAACGAAGGAAGACCCAAGATATTCGTACATCGTTCAACTCGGTCGAGTTAGCATACGCTACTCAGATGAGCCTTCGCTCTTCAGGACAATCCGACGCCGCAAAAGTTATTAAGGACGTAACAATGACGAGTCCTTTAAGAGCTTCCAAGTATCGTAAAGCTTACTCAGCAACGGATGAAATTACTTTATCCGAAGAGGCTGCACTTTCCGCTATGATTGAATATAAATTCTCCAAGAGTACTTACCAGGGAATGAGAAGATTAGGGAAGGAAAATAACTGTAAGCTATATCCGTCTTACGAAAAAGTGATGAAAGCAAAAAAGCGTTGTTATCCACCACGTGATGCAATCAGGATTACAGAGAGTAGTGCAGAAGTCCAACTACAGGCACTATTAGATCATACAGTTGAACGTATTTTACTCGTCCAAAATGTACTCATTCAAAGATTGACTCCAGATAATGTTCGTAAAATGGACTTGATTTGCAAGTGGGGTTGCGATGGAAGTTCTGGGCAAAGTGAATATAAGCAGACGTTCAGTGATGACAGCAAATCTGATGCGCATGTATTCTTTACTTCAGTCGTGCCATTACAACTCGTGTGTTATGATCAACAATCGAAGGAAGAAATAGTTGTTTGGAAGAACCCCAGACCCTCGTCTCCACGATTTTGTAGACCGCTTAGACTACTGTTTCTACGCGAAGACACAGAGTCAACACTTAATGAAGTCCAAATTGTTGAAGAACAAATAAAGTCACTTCGTCCATTCGAAAGTGTAATAGATGGAAAATAAATCTCCGTAATGTACAAGTTGTTGTTCACCATGATAGATGGTAAAGTTTGCAACGCTGTATCATTGACGAAATCTGCTCAACGGTGCTATTTGTGTGGAGCAACCAGCAAAGATTTTAATGCCATCGACACTGTATTGCAAAGGGAAATCAATGAAACAAATTTGAAGTTCGGATTGTCGACGCTGCATGCGTGGATACGGTGCTTCGAGTATTGCTTACACGTGTCTTACAAACTCGGCATTAAAAAATGGCAAGCTCGAAGTGCCGAAGAAAAAAAAATTACCCAGGAACGCAAGAGGGCCATTCAAGAAGGATTCAAGAAGCAATTGGGTCTAAATATCGATCGCCCAAAGCCTGGATACGGCAGCAGCAATGATGGCAACACAGCTCGGCGATTCTTTGAAAATTCGACGGTTTCCGCTGCGATAACGGGGGTCAACGAAGAAGTTATTAAACGCTTGTACGTAATCCTTCAAGTTATATCGTGTGGCCACGAGATAAACTGTGAAAGATTTGAACAGTATGCTATTGAAACGGCAAGAAAGACCGTTGCATTATACCCTTGGTACTCCATGCCTACTTCGGTGCACAAACTATTAATTCATGGTCCAGTGATAATAACTCATGCTCTATTACCAATCGGCCAATTATCCGAAGATGCTCAGGAAGCTCGAAACAAAGACATCAAACGATATCGAGAAGATTTTGCGCGAAAAACTTCCAGGGTTAAAACTATGGAAGATGTTTTTCATCGGCTCTTAGTTACTTCTGATCCGTACATTTCAAGTGTCAGAAGACTACCACAGAAGAAGCTGAAGAGTTTGTCGCCGGAAGCTGTAGCGATGTTGATCGCTCCTAAAGTGACTGCTACAGCAGACGAATTTTGCGCCGAGATTGAAGCCGTGCCGGGAGTTGTAATAGATACAAACTCGGATAATGATTCTGACTCCGACTCCGACTCCGATTACGATTTTGATTAAGAATAAAATTTTATATTTTTGAAACGTTCCGTATGTATTTTGGAAATAAAAATAATAATTGCGTAGAATACACTGTTCACGTTTATTTTATTATGATGATTTTTTTAAATATATTAATTTATCTATTTAGCAGGATACTCGGCCATTTTGTTTATAACAATTTGCTGTAAGCTCTTTGTTGCAAGTTATAAACAATAGATATCGGATTGGTAATCAGCGACCTTGAAAACCCGTATATACCAATTTTTGTCAACATCTGGTAACTTTTTAACGTTCATGTCGGCCATATGGGATCGGCCATTTTTTTACGATAATTTGGCTTGCGGATTCGTAATCAGCGACCTTGAAAACCCGTAAATACCAATTTTTGTCGACATCTGGCAACTTTTTAACATTCATGTCAGCCATATTGGATCGGCCATTTTGTTTACGATAATTTGGCTTTCAGATTCGTAATCAGCGACCTTGAAAACCCCGGTAAGCCAATTTTCATTCCCGTCAAAGGTCATTTGAGGTTTTGGCCAGGTTTTTGGGCTTTTCTCCTACTGTGCGCTCGATCGCCTCCAAATAATTCGCGCGCAGGTAATATGCGCTTTGATCGCTTAGCCCTAGTAATCGCATCACAGACCGATGACGACGTCAGCGTGACGACGAGCGAGAGCGGATTCTGGGTTTCGGTAGGTTGAGAAGCTGACACCGAGCATTTAGGGGCTTTGCGCTTCAGAACGCGCACAGATAAGATGTGACTGCTTAAATCGGGTAAGCCAAGCGCTGCAAGAACCTGGAGTACCAGATTACGTGGGTCTGCGGTCGTGGTATTCGGGAGGCCTGCCACAACAATCTTGTTAGTTGACTTTTCTCGATTTAGTAAATTATTTTTGAGATCGTGTATCTCTTGCTTTAATCTAGCATTCGTTTGCTCTAGGCCATCATGAAACTCCTGACTTAATCTAGTGTTGGTGAGTTCTAAGTTTTCGATCTTAGTTGAGTGACCTGCCACGGTCGCAGCAAGGTTAGGTAGTGTACTTACGACTTCGTGGATTATGGCGATTGCTTCACGTTGCTCCGCAACAAACGCAGAGAAATTAGAATCTGAGTTGCGGATCATGCTGATGATTGTACTAATAGATGGAGGTAGTGCCATTTCTTCTGCCGCACCACTAACGCTGGGTGAAGACGACGCCAGGTTCGACATTAATTTAAAATTATTTCTACAGCATGAGTAGGCCGACAAATGATTAATATAGCTTTTAGCACATCCGGGGTGAAAAGAACGCGAACAAACAAGACAGTAATGAGAGTCGCGAGCGATCGACTTCTTACATTTAGCACAATCTTTCGGCATAAGGATCTATGTTAGGTAGATAAGCTAGGGTGCACGCGTGTTGATAACAGTTTACCCTGCGAGTCGCGTGATGATAGTTGATAAGGACACCACAGGTGGGCGGTGACGTCGCTTTCGTCTGGAGGATCACGCGCGCTGAAGCTCGCGTCAGCTAACTTGATCAATGCCACTTTCCGTTGGATCTCTAATCGAAGCCCCTTATTGGTGGATTTAATTGATACGATACCAAGGCACCTGGCTGGCAGTATGTCGTTCGTTCGCACCGATTTTCCGCGCCTGCGCAGTAGGGTGATCCGTGGCACGGCGAGGTACGCCGTGTCCCGAGGAATTTTGTTGAAGGATGTGTGCAATTCCAATCAATAATTGACAATCCACGAATGGCCGGGTCAGTAGTTTGGTGCGTTAAGCGGTGTAAAGCAATAGTGCGCGTGCTTTGAGTCTGCAAGAAGATCGCCCGGAGGCACGAAAAAGCAGAAACGAGCCGGAAAAGTAGAGAGCGATGTGAGGAGCGTGCAGGTAGACTCACCGTTCCGGAGAGTGAGAGAGAGTGAGAGTGAGAGTGAGAGTGAGAGAGAGAGAGAGAGAGAGAGAGAGAGAGAGAGAGAGAGAGAGGCTTACGCAAATGTGCACCTTTTTGCTTCTCCAGACGTCAACGGCGAAACCGTGCGGAAAATATTGAGGGAGCAGCATTATCCCTACCGCGCACACGTCAGCCAAACTTTTCGCGAACGTGACTACGAGCGTAGGCTTCCGTTCTGCACGTGGGCGATTGGACAAGAGCTGGAGGACCCGGACTTCTTCAAATTTGTTTTATTTCCCGACGAGGCCGGATTCACAAGCCACGGGATATTTAACCGTCGAAATGTCCGGCCTTGGTCTGAAGAAAATCCTGGATGGGTCGTTGAAGATGATCGGCAAAACCACTGACGCGTCAATGTATGGGCCGGTATTCTTGACGATCGAGTGATCGAACCATGGTTTTTTGAGGGCAACATGGACCGTGTTCGGTGTGAAGAATTGTTGACAAACATTATTCCCGAACTTCTCGTGCGAGACAAACTGAATGAACGTTTTCCGAATCGGGTACTCGCTTTACACGGAACGATTCCGTGGCTAGCACCATCGCCCGATTTGACACCCCTTGATTATTTCGTTTGGGGACGATCAAAAACATCGTTTATAGGACACAACCTACTACTGGGGACGATATGCGGGAGCGGATCAGAGGCGCCTTTGCGACCATCACGCCGGTTATGTTGCGGCGGACCAGATAAAACTTCACGAGAAGAGTAGAATTATGCGTAGATAGAGAAGGAGCCCACATTGAACACCTTATTAAGAGATGGAACCCATAGGTTCATTTATTCGGAAGATGTTTAATGCGAGTTCGTGATCTTCTGCGATCAGGTCTTATCTTTTTATAAAGTTGTTTGTGATCTGCTGCATTCCCTACCTTATATATCTCTCCTTCATATTGTTTATCATAGTCCGTTCTAATGTCGTAACATAGTTTAAGTTTTCCAAACGAAAAAAAGTCGGCGTTTCGAATAGGTGGGTTCTGCTGACTACGATTCATTCCACATAAATAGAAAAGAACGATTGAAAAATTGGAGGAAAATTTCTAACACGTTGTTGCTCTATGACCGTGGTGGTGGTAAGCACCCTACTTTTTACCGAATAGCCAAAATGGTACGTATTCTGGAAGAGCGTATACTTAACGCCATCCATGGTCTTCTAAAAAGTTAAGTCCAGATTATCGTTGAGAATAACGGTCTAGGCATTTACCCACCATTGACGATGTCGGGAAAGTTCTATGACCCGGGATATTCCGATGCCTAGACTTATAGGTTTTAGCAGCGTTAAGTCCAATGGTTTGTAGATGCGGTTTCGTCTAACTGTACATATTTCATTTTTTCATCATGTACATAGGTTCATTGTAAATATTTTCTATTCGATTGAAATACCGGTTTCTTAATGTAAATATTTTTCCTTGTCCATATTAATTTGAGGCGTTACCCCCACTTGTAGCGCAAAAAAGGCCTTTTTCATGATTTTTTTAAAAGAATACTACAAAACTATTTTAATCGATCAATAAACCATCTTAAAGAACACATCTTGAAGAACGTTCAGTAATTTTTTTATTGAAAAATATTACACTGTTTAGTGGCAAATAGCCATCGATGAAATAATGTTTTTATATACACGGTTTGTGGTGACCAACATTGCGCCGAAGTGGATTATCTGGACAAAAAATGCGGATGGATTTAGTCAAATATAAGTATAAACTAGTCTTTAATCGAAGGATTTAAAAAAATATTCATTTTTTACAAAATGGCGGACAGTCAAAGTTAATGGTTCGATTTTAACGAATAAAAGCGGCCGTTTTTTTGCTATAAAACGGCCATTTTTCTTTCGAAAAAAAAAATCGAACGACTAAACACTACATTTTTATGTATTAAATAAGCCTGCAAAATTTCAAGAAAATCGGTTCAATAGTGTTCGAGTAATCTTGGTCACCGACTTCAGAAATGCCGTTTTGAGAAAAACGCGTTTAAAGTTTCAATTTCAGTTTACACGAAGAACGGATTCGTCTCTTTCAACGCTCATATCTCAGTCAATTTTGTTCGGATCGACTTGAAATTTCCAGGACATATTCTCAGATACCTAGACTTCAAAAAAATCGCAAGTAGGGGTAATCCCTTTAAGTTCTTTGCAAAATATTAAAACTGTGTTGCGCACGAAGTTTGAGTATTATTTTCTCAGGGGTCGATCGAACCAATAAGTCCAGCCATCTACCAGCTTCTTCGGGGCGTGCTTGCTTCAGTTCAATGATGTGCATTTTCGAAGGAGGTTATAACTTAAATCGAAACATCAAGAATGGCGGTCACTTCATTTTTTTCGCGTAGAGATCGACTCTATGATTAAATGTGACGTTGGAGCACTGGTTAATTGATCCATTCGCTCTGATCGGAAATAAGGTTCAATCGAAAAGGAATGCCAGTGAACGGTCTTAGCACTGTATCGTAGAACATGCGAAAACCGTTTGGAGTATTGAACTAATCTTTATTCTCTCCGTGTCAGCGAATAATGGCTCAGGCCCTGTTTCATTACCGCACCTGACACGCCTTGAGACTCAGAAACAATTAAATAGATAAATTGAAGGATGCGCATGTTCGAATAGCGTTACAGCTGAAGGCGAAACGCTATGCCTGGCGTTAATTTTGTCTCTCTCATGTAGAGAAAATAGGACAAAGTTCAATTTATCATTTCAACATAAAGTATGATACTATCATCTGTAGCGCTCCACTGTCCACAATATACACTCACTTTCATCGAAAGTCGGATAAAATCAACGCCAAATTTAGGCGTTCGAATGTACGCCTGTTTGAAGCCCTACAAACCTATGGAGCAAGGAAATTGCGCTTGGTTACACCTCATTTCGAGATGATGCGTTTACCCATCGAAATATTGATGTATTACAACAGCCCAAATATAATAATGCGTACGGTCGCCGCAATTTATTGCAGTAGCATAAACACCCATTAAGTGCAAGCTCCGAAAGGCGAATTCTGTCACGTCGCGACCAAATGCGTACAATGCCTTTTTAAGCCTAATACGCACGATAGCGGAATTCTCATTTTTCGACGGATCTGAATATTTTCTTTAGAGTTAGGCCTACCACGGCGGAAACGTAGCCTATCGATAATAATATAACTATGCGTTTCTCGTACCTTCCCACGCGAAAGCGTAGCGGTCTTAACGATATCGAGAACGAATATACAAGCGGGAAAATTTCGAACAGTCTCGTTGTAATCCGAACATAGTCCGAGTACCAAAAATACACAAAGGAAACCTTCGGGTTACAAGGATGACGAACACGTGAAGCGACACGCAAGAAATGCGTGATGATATTCATAAAGATGTAAATATATAACGACGCAACGATACCGAATGCTAACCACCATGCAAGAGCGGAAAAATGTCCAAATCCTTAAAATATACACTCGCTAGGAGAAAATCCTCCGACCCAGGAAGTTGCCGCGGTCATAAAACTGCGTTGATATTTCCCATGCGGACTCGCGGGCCTCGGTCAACAAGCCCTATCTCGAGCGTGCGTTCTTGGCGCCGACAAGGCCCCTTTTTCGTCTATATTTTTCCGCGCTCCAGATAAAGAAGCGCAGCTCCAATTCCCGGAAATAGAGCGACGGTTGTGGCTATCGCAACCTACTCCTTGCTCCCACTCTCATTCCAACTTATACATCTTTTCCACCAATCCAAAAGAATGCACCCCCAAATGTGCACTCTCCCAGGGGGCCAGTCTCCCACCACCTCAGCATCCCAATTTTTCCTACATCCTAGAAGAAGAAAATGACCAAGTCAGTCTTCCGGCAACCATGATCACACAAACTTCTTTTTATCGAGTCTCAATCCGAGACTCCAGTCAGAATCCAGCGAGCTCATATCTAGAGTTCCTCAACCGATATCCATCGCGTTGAATATTCATTTCCTTTCTTGTAAAGCATACGTTGTCTTGCAACTCGAGTTTATACAAATCTTGTACTTCGAAAGTTCTCTAACAGTTACGCGATAATTTTAAGAATTTTGACATTTGTATTACGCGGAATATTTCATTGTATTTTCCATTCTCGAACCGCGAAATCCACGAACACTAGAATCTGTGTCACCGAACATTTGCTGTATCCGTCACACACACACCCACACCATCTGCGAGCGTTCGGTCCACCGACGAAGGGCCCTTAGTTTTACGACCGTACCCGACACCCAAGCGACTGGGTCAACGCCGAGACGCATCAATGTAAGCGAACACATTTTCACCCTTTCGTCTTCAATTTGTATCTTTAAAATAATAGGACCAACCCATACGGCTGATTCTAATAAATTACGAGTCAATCGAACACAAGTGTCACAACCGTTATTTTCAACGATTGGATCATCCACGAAATTCTTTAAAATTATCCTTTCCACCAGCACGTCCCCTTTTTAACCCTCATCCCGTGCTATTGCGCTAGGCGTAGGCAAGAAAGAGGGATACCCCACATATATATATGCCCACGTCCCCTCAGGACGTGACATATAATTTTTGGGGGCTCGTCCGGGATAATTAGAAAGGGAATGTGCTAATTAGTCCACCGTCTATAAGTGATTCGGAAATTCGTATATATGATTTGTTACCTGGTTGAAACCTCCTAAACGATCGATCAAGACATTACAAAAATTGTCAAAAATCGGAAACAAACCCACAAAGCTATGACGACTATAAAGCGCGAGCTATAAAGCTATAAAGCGCGCAATGAATTGCAGTCCACTCTCACTAACCACGAAAGCTTCGTCCTGCCCAAATCAGTAAAATGTTGTAATGTATGCAAAAGAGACAATCACACTACAGAAAATTGTCAATTCGCAACCCTCACCTGCCAAAATTATCAAAATCAAGAGCACAATGCCATCGAGCACCAAAGGGTCCTAAATAAACAAATCTCAGTTGTTTGCCAAATATGCAAAAAAATCGGCCATTCAGCAGATAAATGTTTTCAGTTTAAGAACAAAACGCCTAAATCCAACCGACCCATCTGTCGGTATTGCAAAAGGATTGGACACACTATCGAAAACTGCCCTACCCGCGAATATAATAACTCGCGAAATAGTCCGAATACCGGTCGGGCAGCTGCACTGAGAGATTTCACGATCTCAAAGCGTCCGGTCACGATAATCACTCCGCCCGAACCTATCTTACTTACACTATAAACGCGGAAGATTTCGTTAACCGACCCTCGGTGTGTATCGGAGCGCACCCACAAAAAAGAAAAATAACAATGTTGTTAGACAGTGGCGCTATTCTAAACCTAATTAAAAAACAATACACAGGAAATTTCCCAGGTATCTATATATGAATTTCGAAACTTTATTCCACGTCATACCGGATGAGGTTCGACTCCCTCACCCTGGGTTATTGAGGTCCGAATGGTTTTTTTTTACGATAAAATCCAATATAAATTTCAAGACGGAATGCCTTGAGTGTACAGACAAGGCATGTCCGTTCAAAAAGAAAAAAAAACAACCCGACGAAGTAATGAAAATACCCGCGTGTCCGGGAACTTCCTTCCACGGAAGAGTCGAAAACTGCACGTTAAAGGAAGGGTATATCCCGCCTTCAAAAATCCGTAAGGGTGTTTACGCCGGCGACTGCCCGGTAACGAACATCGACGGAAAGGCCCACTAGAGGGTTTCAACCCCACAAATGACGCCGTATGACTGATCGTGCCGGTCATAAAACTACAGGAATTCGACATAATGGAAAACAATAGCAAACAAAAACAAAATTAGATTGCACAACAATCTGTGACTCCAAGCAAAAAAAAAAAGAAAACAAAATCAGATAAAAAAAAAGAAAAAGAAAAAAACCGACGAAAAACGTCGAAATAAAATTTTGTTAACGCTCCAGCGAGAGCGATGATGAAGAAAAAACAAAAAAAAAACAAAACAAAATAAAACAAACCCAGATTGCATGACAATCTCCAATTCTAATTCAATTTCTCGCGATGCTAATCCCAATTTCTCGCGATGCCAATCCCATTTTGTCGCGATGCTAATCCAATTTCTCGCGATGCTGATTCCAATTTCTCGCGATGCTAATCCCATTTTCTCGCGATGCTAATCCAATGTCTCGCGATGCTAATCCCAATTTCTCGCGATGCTAATCTAATTTGTCGCGATGCTAATCCCAATTTCTCGCAATGCTGATCTAATTTCTCGCGATGCTGATTCAATTTCTCGCGATGCTAATCCATTATTTCAAGATTCTAATCCTAAATTTGGACGTAAATTGCATGACAACTACGCCGGTCCAGATCCCAGTGGCCAATAAAAAGAAAAAAAAAACCGACGGAAAACGTCGAAATAAAACTTTGGTAACGCTCCAGCCAGAGCGATGATGAAGAAAAAAAAACAAAACAAACCCAGATTGCATGCCAATCTCCAATTCTAACTCAATTTCTCGCGATGCGAATCCCAATTTCTCGCGATGCTAATCCCATTTACTCACGATGCTAATCCAATTTCTCGCGATGCTAATCCTTATTTCTCGCGATGCGAATCCTTATTTCTCGCGATGCTAATCCTTATTTCTCGCGATGCTAATCCAATTCCTCACTATGCTAATCCAATTTCTCGCGATGCTAATCCTTCCTTCTCGCGATGCTAACCCTTATTTCTCGCGATGCTAATCCAATTTCTCGCGATGCTAATCCTTCCTTCTCGCGATGCTAACCCTTATTTCTCGCGATGCTAATCCAGTTTCTCGCGACGCTAATCCATTTTTTTCAAGATTCTAATTCTAATTCGGACATACATTGCACGGAGAAAGAGGGATATCTTGCCCCTTTCAAAATCAGTGACGGTGTCTATGCCGGCGACTGCCTAGTGACAACCGTCAATGGAAAGGCTCACTTGAAGGTTTATGATACCACTAATGACGCCGTAAAATTAATCGTGCCGGTCGTAAGACTGCGGGCTTTCGATACGGTCGAAACCTTGTCAGCAGACGAGATCGAATCAGATTCTTCGAAAATTTCAAGTCCTTTCAATTCTTCTATTCCCAGCGTAGATCGCATGACGACTACGTTGTTCCAGGGTCCTTCCGCGGCCCGTAAAAAAACCTCGACCAGCCGAGACGAGATAAATCCTTTCAATTCTTCTATTCCCAGCGCAGATCGCATGACGACTACGTTGTTCCAGGGTCCTTCCACGGCCCGTAAAAAAAACCCTCGACCAGCCGAGTCGAGATAAATCCTTCCAATTCTTCTATTCCCAGCGTAGATTGCATGACGACTACGTTGTTCCAGGGTCCTTCCGCGGCCCATAAAAAACCTTCGACAAACCTAGTCGAGATAAAACCTTGCCACCGCTATAACGAAAACGATGACCAAGGAAAAACAAAACAAACCTCCAGTAGTGAGGAAAAAACTAAACCAAAAACATATAAAAACGAAACAAGAATTCAAATAGAAAGGAAGATGAAATTGTCGAATCAAACAAAGGTAAAAATGTAAATTCAATCTCCACCTAACAGACAACATCGGATAAAATATAAAAATAACTCGGAGCATTCCCAAGTAATAAAATCTCTCCTACGATTAGAGCACCTCACGCAAGACGAATTAGAACATGTCAAAAAAAAAGAAAAAAAACCCATCGAAAAATACTCAGACAGGTTCGACATAAAGGGTGAGCCTCTCAAAGAGACACATGTTCTTCGACACAAGATCCCCACGGTCGACGACCTACCGATCAATATGAAACAGTATAGGTTTCCCCAGACGCACTAGGCCCTACAAACCTCCGCGTCGAACTCAAAGAGTCATAAACTACGAGGAGAGTAGTAGCGAGAAAACGGAGGCCGAAATAATAAGTCCCGCACGTGTTAGGCGACCCACTAAGGGCATCAACCCCAAACCAGCTGAGGTACCCGACGGGCGCAAAGCACCTCCTGCCATTTATTCCGGAAACTCCTCGATTCCCAACTCCGATGATCAAGCAGATCCAGACTCCAGTTCGATTGACTCAAAACTTTATGACGAAAATCCTGCAGTCGAAGAAACTAGAAGGTCAGAATTAAAAATCGCTTATCGCGTCAGTATGAAGGAACAGTTCCAATTTCGAAATGACAATCTAGTCTATGTCATAGACCAGGGAAACTCGGAGATCATTACACGGGACCTCATAAGGTCCTGGAAAAAATAGATAAGGGTAACGTAGAGATCCAGTACCAAGGCAAGCCACGAGTCGTGCATGAAAATAGATTACGATAGTCGCACATCAACGCCGAAGTAAGGCCTAAAAGAAAACCCAAACCAACGGGAGTCGACGACTCCGAATTTTAAATTAGCAAGTAATCAATTAATGATAATTATTCCATTGTTTTCAGATGATCGTTATCCATTTAATATGGTTCATTTTTTTAACCAACCCTGTCGTCAGCATGGTGGGATATGACTGAGGATCGAGCTCGTCGAACATTCGACTTGGGCAGATGTAATTAATACCATGAAAAGAGCATTCAAGAACAATCAAATCAAAATATAAATATGTTTGGGAACTTTGCAATATGTACCGACTGAACAAGGCGATCTCATTTTCAACGAAATGCACAAGTCCCCAATCGGAGGACACAAAGGTGTCTCAAAACCCAATTTTAATCCTAATTGAATAAATAATCATAATAATGACCTTGTTTTTCAGATGGCCGTGATCAACCTATTCAGTAACATCTATCCATATCACCTTTGCACTTGCAACCAAAGAAACAGATTAAATTTTTAGTTACAGTATCCTCAGCGCAGAACACCCGAAATTGTTTATATTCGAAACTCGCCGAACTAACTGTTTCATAATTCGAGAAAAAAATCCCCATCGCAAACCTACATACAATCGCTTACGTCAATTCCAAATTCATATACGTAATCATTATGTTATATTAGGAAATCATCATATTACGATATGCATACCCAACAGAGTAACATAAGGCATCAAAATTCAAAACTCGCTGAACTAACTGTTTCATAATCCGAGAAAAATGTCCAGTCGCAAACCTACATATAATTGCTTGTACCAATTCGAAATTTGTATACGTAGCCATTATATTATATTAGAAAATCATTATATTAAGATACGCCTACGAAGCAGTGAAAAAGGGGATCGTCATATACTCCAAAATAGTTTGTTAGTAGCGATCCAAGCCTCGGACAAATTGTGTACAATTTAATGAAGACGCCAGACTATATGGCGATACTTGTAGGCGAACAAGTATACGTTATTCAATTTATTATAATAGAAGTAGCCTGACCAGGTTAAAAGAATGTTGCGATCAATTGCCTGTCGCTCGTGAGAACGAAACATATTTCCTTACTCCTCAAACGCACATATTATGAAAAAGCGAAATGCAAACAACTTTCAACTCCCTATTTCTCCCATCTTACTTCTTGGGGACACCTAGTATATACCTGTTGCGATCGAAGCTATACCACCTGCAAGCGTGATGGCAACGACGAAATCTACTTGGCGATACACCAACCCAGCATCATGTGGGATCTATTTCAAAGAAAATATCGACAACGTACGAGAACGCATAATGTTTCCCGTAGAAAACCCGCTGCCCTAAGCAATATGGCACGGAGCATCAGTGGTCTAAATACTGTTAACCAAAGAGAGAAGTTGTTGAATCTCCTGGACAACAACAACCTACAATATCAAGCGGACTCCACCTGAATTCAAACCTGGGGGAAAATTCTTTCCATTCGGTACAGCAAACGCTGGTGTCACCCGGATGTTATCCATTGTGGAAACGATCATGCTCATCGGAGATCCATACATGCAGCCTACATACTGTGTACGGCCGGTCGGTCTACCGCGTCGGTGCAGTACAGGACTCGGTTACGCACCTCCTGATGCACCTGGCTAAACGACCTAAGAAGAAAACGTCAGCCATGAAACTGGGCAAGAACTTCATAAACTCGTCACAGCTCCTTCTGTCGAACCAAAGGGTCATGCCAAGGCCAACGCTGCAACACCCGATCTCTATATTAACGTCTCTGATCGTTCAAGGTACGATCAACCTCCTAATCTACGTTCCTCTCCCTTGAGTTCGCACGAGAAGACTTTCTAGTATCAAAACAACCACTCTCATAATGCTCAATAACCTTTTTCTCTATCCTCATTATTATTGTTCTTTTAACCTTGTCAAGTAAGATGAGTTGTCATAAGTAAATAAGTATATATGCATAAGGAGAAAGAAAGAGAAAAAAACGCGCACCTATTATATATTTCATAGTGAAGTAAAAGGTATATATACATTAAAAAAAAAAAAACTTTCTTGTAAGGCGATAATCACATTTACACCGCCATATTAGACAACAATCTTCGAACATATTTAAGTCACATTGTAAGTCGATCAATGACAATGCCAATTGATACTATCGTGCCACTAAATTTTCGGTTGCAACCCTCAACGAACCTGATCGAGCGAGACGCTCAATCCTAAAGGGGGGAGGTGTCACGTCGCGACCAAATGCGTACAATGCCTTTTTAAGCCTAATACGCACGATAGAGGAATTCTCATTTTTCGACGGATCTGAATATTTTCTTTAGAGTTAGGACTACCACGGCGGAAACGTAGCCTATCCATAATAATATAACTAAGCGTTTCTCGTACCTTCCCACGCGAAAGCGTAGCGGTCTTAACGATATCGAGAACGAATTTAGAAGCGGGAAAATTTCGAACAGTCTCGTTGTAATCCGAACAGAGTCCGAGTACCAAAAATACACAAAGGAAACCTTCGGGTTACAAGGATGACGAACACGTGAAGCGACACGCAAAAAATGCGTGATGATATTCATAAAGACGTGAATATATAACGACGCAACGATACCGAATGCTAACGACCATGCAAGAGCGGAAAAATGTCCAAATCCTTAAAATATACACTCGCTAGGAGAAAATCCTCCGACCCAGGAAGTTGCCGCGGTCATAAAACTGCGTTGATATTTCCCATGCGGACACGCGGGCCTCGGTCAACAAGCCCTATCTCGAGCGTGCGTTCTTGGCGCCGACAAGGCCCCTTTTTCGTCTATATTTTTCCGCGCTCCAGATAAAGAAGCGCAGCTCCAATGCCCGGAAATAGAGCGACGGTTGTGGCTATCGCAACCTACTCCTCGCTCCCACTCTCATTCCAACTTATACATATTTTCCACCAATCCAAAAGAATGCACCCCCAAATGTGCACTCTCCCAGGGGGCCAGTCTCCCACCACCTCAGCATCCCAATTTTTCCTACATCCTAGAAGAAGAAAATGACCAAGTCAGTCTTCCGGCAACCACGATCACACAAACTTCTTTTTATCGAGTCTCAATCCGAGACTCCAGTCAGAATCCAGCGAGCTCATATCTAGAGTTCCTTAACCGATATCCATCGCGTTGAATATTCATTTCCTTTCTTGTAAAGAGTACGTTGTCTTGCAACTCGAGTTTATACAAATCTTGTACTTCGAAAGTTCTCTAACAGTTACGCGATAATCTTAAGAATTTTGACATTTGTATTACGCGCAATATTTCATTGTATTTTCCATTCTCGAACCGCGAAATCCACGAACACTAGAATCCGTGTCACCGAACATTTGCTGTATCCGTCACACACACCCACACCATCTGCGAGCGTTCGGTCCACCGACGAAGGGCCCTTAGTTTTACGACCGTACCCGACACCCAAGCGACTGGGTCAACGCCGAGACGCATCAATGTAAGCGAACACATTTTCACCCTTTCGTCTTCAATTTGTATCTTTAAAATAATAGGATCAACCCATACGGCTGATTCTAATAAATTACGAGTCAATCGAACACAAGGGTCACAACCGTTATTTTCAACGATTGGATCATCCACGAAATTCTTTAAAATTATCCTTTCCACCAGCACGTCCCCTTTTTAACCCTCATCCCGTGCTATTGCGCTAGGCGTAGGCAAGATAGAGGGATACCACACATATATATATGCCCACGTCCCCTCAGGACGTGACAATTCTGCTTCTCCGCACGACAAAAATTAATTTACCGTTATCAACGTAAGTTGATATTACTGATATTACTGACTCAAACTCGTCTCCGATTTCAACTTACTTCTGGTCAAATCAAGTCGCGAGTTTGACGATGCAGGGAGAACGACGACGGGAGGATTATTAAAAAAGATGAAATCTACGAATATCCGGTAGCCGTTTATGGAATGTTTTTCTGAGCCCACAAAAACTATTTGGATTTCATATGTGCTCGTTCAATTGTCTTTATGCACCTAGAACAGCCGTGGTTTTTAAAATTCAAGAATATCTATTCAATAAGAAACGTTATATTGCATTATAAATCTATTTCTTTTCCCGCCGTCGAGATCATTTTTCTAATTATCGAAAGTGTTCTCGACCCTCCGAGCCCTCGACCCGCCGGAAACCAGCGCATCAAAGAAGAAAATGTTTTTATTTTTTTCTCATCTGTTAATTGTTCACAAAGGCAGATGACTTCCGTTCTTGTCAGCGATCTACACATTCACCACGCCTCCATTAACGTCGATTCGTTGGTTCGGAGCAATTTCGTTCCGTTAGTCATGGGCAACAATCATCTCAGCATGGCTACGGAGACAGATGAAGCGAAAATGTTGGCAGGTTTTAGTTACATATTAACATAACTCTCCACGATAAGAGAATTCACAAATCATTGCGAATATTTACAAGCCTTCGTGCAATGTTTATTCCGATTCGAAGAAAATTTGCGTTTCGAATGCCCGTCCGACTTCCTCAAAACTGTGACTGGAATATTTAAATTGGTTCATTATCAAATATTTTGAATAATCGACCAACATAGAATGTCTTTATTCAATAGAAAATGAATTAATTTGATGTAGGGAAAAATTGAGAGCCGAAACATTCGTTTGAGGTGTGCAATTTGTTAGAAAATACTGGGGCGAAAATGACTCAGCGTAGGAAGGATTTATACCAGTGTATCGAATGGTTAATAGCAGAGTAAAAATACGTAGGATCTTAGGTTTACTTACAATTTGGATCCGTCCAGAACTTCTTTGTGCATATGATTTACGATAATAAAATCGCGCATGGAGGGGTGATGTCGGTTAATAAAATTCCTCATATATTCCAATGTTTGTATTGTCGGTAACACCACGAAAACTTCACTTCCAATTTTTTTCAACGTCTTCGTCGAAATTTCCCTTTTCGTCTTCTTCTTTCATCATCATCTCGGCTAAGCCGACAACAATTTCGACAAAAATTTCGTGATTCAAATAATTTTTTTTCGAATTTGGCGATTTTCCTTGAAATATACTTTGAATGTGATGTCTCCCAAAAATCTGATGTGACAGTGAGAGATATCGATCAGTGACAAGACAGGTGTACAGGGTGTTTCATAATAACTGACCCAACCTCGGCTGACGGGTTCAAGGGGGTGGCCGGAGCAATCCTGCCAACGCGTTTATATCGGTCAAATAGTTTTTGAATGGGAGCAATTCGAATTTCGGAGTTCGGATGATTGTTGTAGGGCCTGCCCTTAACGACGATGCCACTCGAGCGCTGAGTCTGGGCACGAGAAATGTAGAAGGTGACGAGCAAGCTAGATCGGCGTTCGTCTCGCTTGCCCGGGCAATATGACATTTCGTGTGTCGTCTGCTATAGACTTCCGCCACATTTCACGGGCAAGTTTAGATCGCGCGTCAACGTTCTGCAGAAAGGCAAGGTTTAACAGATAACGGCGAGGGTGATTTGACGCCTCTCGTATAATTCCCTTAGGCCACCTGCAAACCAATCGGGTTCGAGACTCGTGACAGAACGGCTGATTCGGCATTTTACCCGTCGTCTTCCGTCGGTCCATGAACGTCGTGCCGAGTCATGAAGATCGTTGAGATTCATGATGATTGTAGTTCTTCATACGGCAATGATAAATGCAGCAATGATGAACAATTCAAATTATTCACTGGATTCGTCGGAATAATGAATCGAAAGATAAATAACTAGATGTTTCTTACATTTGGAGGCACCAACCGATTATTTTTACAAGTTGCAAGCTTTGATTGACTTGATTATTTTACTTAAGATGATTATTCAACTTGGCAATGCATGATTCAATTTAAAAAAAAAGTAAATGAGAGAAACCATTTTCTGTGGTATGGAAAACGGTGTTGTTGTTGCAAACTGTGGATGCTAACGTCACAAAGGTAAATTCGGTGCTTGGAATGGGTCCCGGGTCCGCACTCCAGCGTTGCGGATATTACCGTACAGAATCCGTCGCCAATTTCTTCTTACTTCCGGGCAGATTGCGTCGAGAAGTCTCACGATGCTGCAAGAACTGTTATACGAACATTGATGATGTATGGAAGATATAATAGGTGCTGCGAAACGTTCGTGCGTCAGTAGAAGAGCTACAGCGGTTCTAACCCTGGGATCTCAGGGGGCAGCGGGGCGGGGGAGTCGAGCGCGGGGCAGCCGCGGTATGTACGGCGGAGGGGGGGGTGGATCCTGCATGCGGCAGCCGAGTGCGGGGTTGGGCGGGGGGGGCGGGGGGGTGTTAGAGAGTGGAGAGGCTAGTTTTTGTGAAGCCGCTATCGACTCTGTGGGGGAGGGGGCATCATAGAGTCGCAGGTCCTTGAAATCCCATTATATCTGATAATTTATTATCAACATTATAGATGTAAGCGGAGCGTTTTTGTCTAAACTATTCACAGTGGTCTATATATATGAAAATAAAACTTAGCCAAATGTGTGCATTTGTGTGTGCGTGCGTGCGTGCGTGTGTGTGTGTGTGTGTGTGTGTGTGTGTGTGTGTGTGTGTGTGTGTGTGTGTGTGTGTGTGTGTGTGTGTGTGTGTGTGTGTGTGTGTGTGTGTGTGTGTGTGTGTGTGTGTGTGTGTGTGTGTGTGTGTGTGTGTGTGTGTGTGTGTGTGTGTGTGTGTGTGTGTGTGTGTGTGTGTGTGTGTGTGTGTGTGTGTGTGGAGGAGGGGGGGGACCCTGCATGCGGCAGCCGAGTGCGGGGTTGTGGCGAAGGGGAGGGTGTTAAAGAGTGGGGAGGCTAGTTTTCTGGTCGCCGAGATTGGGGGAAAAGGATCCAACACGCGAGAGAAGGGAGGGAGTCAATGAAACATACACTTTTTGTTATTATAACAATTACTTATTATTTTTAATTGTGTGTGTGTGTGTGTGTGTGTGTGTGTGTTCTCGCATGCGTTACAAAATGAGTCTCTATTCACAACCCGTGTCACCAAACTGAAACAAACAAGAAAACGCATTTTTTTTTGTTACATAAACTGATTTCATTCTTATGATTCAATTCACAACACTCACAATGATTTTTGATCCCGTGCATCTCAAACACGCGGATTTCGGCATCGCTTGGAATAATGGCTCTCTGCAGTCCTTGCAATATTTGCCCTCCATGAATTTTAGTATTTCAACGGTGTGGACGCGGACCTCACGCATTTCCGTATAGACGCCTCCTGCATTGGCGAAACACGATATGCACAGCGAAATATCCATGTGCACGCCTTCATAAAACAGATGGTGCACGCAAACTTTGTCCATATTGTTGAAATTATTTACGGCCATTCTATTTAAATAGCGTTCCGAGTATTCATAGTGTTGACCATCATCACTATCACTCGCATAATCCAAGTCATCCGAGATGACTTGATCGTCGTTGTCGTCATCGTTGGCATTGGCGACATCATCATCATTATCTTCATCGTCAGCGTCGTCGTCGACGTCGTCCTCAATGGCGATGACCTCAGGCTCTTCATCTTCAATAACGATGACCTCGGGCTCATCATAATCGTCCGGTTCGGCAACTGCATTGTTGACGTCCATGCGGCGTTCACCACCGTCATTGATTACAACGACGTCACTATCATAATAGTGATATTCAGCTAAAAATACATCGTCAACCACGATCATTTCGTCTTCACTATCCGAAATCACGATTTCTTCAGCCATTTTTAATCTTTCTCACGCTATCTTGTCGAAGTACAGTCAAAAAGTGCATTCTCCGGAGGTTCGAGACTATAATGATGAAAACTGCTGCCCCAAATGCCCTTTTTGGGGAAGTGCATATTTTCGAATCCCTATAGGTTTTTTCTAGTATGGTGGGGATGCCTATCTGCTGTTCGATTTTTTAACATAGTTTTAGTACAAGAGATGGAAAGCGTTTTTGCACTTGATCCTAGGCGAAATACGAAAAAAAAAAAAAATAATACAAACTTTGTCTCTTAAGAAGTTACGTAGAGAGCTAAGAAAAGGTGGATAAATTTACCCAGATGTTCTTTGTTTTCAGCTATCTGGACGGAGGCTCATGTCCGAGAGACTGTTATTCACTACAACGTTTCAACCACCTCGTCCGAAAGTCTCAAATTTTACGACTCTTGTTTTTCTTACGTCGAGCGCCAGGGACCGTCATATCCTATCGCTTCGCATGTGCAACTCGGGCCTCATCATTCCATAGGTCCACACTTGAAAACCCATAAAATTTTACGACAGCATGCGACGAAGACAGTGATCCGGGGAAAAAGTGCATTTCCATTTTGCAGGGCTTTAGTTTTTCATCTCTGAATGATAATATATACAGAGAGTGCAACGTCAATCCTTGATGCCGAGACTTGAGATCATGCAGGTCTGGACAAGTTAGCCCCATGGTTAAGGATTTTTTCTTCGTTAAGACCACTCTCCAAGCTATTAGAATTTTTTTTATTACTCCGCTATTCAGAGCATATATGATAACGGGATGTTTATGTTGAAAAACTATAAACTTTCGGAGATCTATGGATAAAGACCTGTTTAGGCTTCGACCGTGCACCACTTAGGAACTTTGAAAGTGCGGGGAAAAATGGATTTCACGAGTATCAACAAAGTCAGCCGGATGACGGAATTCCTTCCTACAAAGAAGCTATCAGAACTCCGCATTCACTCGTATCATCGAATCTCCGACATGAGGGCCGTGCAAACCAAGGTTGAGAAACGATACATCGCGGGCATCGTAGATGAGTTCACCGTCTTCTTACCAGCACGCCTTGTGAAGGCCTTCGACGAAGATTTGGAAACGTTCGAGCGTATGCGGCAAGCGGCACGTGATCATCATCTCTGGATGACATACAAAGGTGGAAAATACAACAGCGTCGACTTCTTCCGACTCTGAGCACACCATGGTGAATAAAGACGAAATTCGTTGGAACACCATCGCCGAACAGCTGTCCACATCATCAAAAGTATGCTGTAGCTGGTGCGCAAATGGTCAACTCTACATGCAGTTGTGGAAAATACAACAGCGTGAAGTTCCATCATCTCTGTGCATGGTGGAAAAGAGCAAATTCGTGGGGGCAGCATCGTTGAGTGGAACAACCGTCGGCATCACAGTCGTCTCGCCTTCGTTTTCAACGTTTTTGTGTTGACTATGTAAAAATGTATGTACAAAAACTGTTTTATCGAAATGTAAGAGGAGGAAAAGTTCAAACTATTTTCGTCGTAGAATAAAGTATACCAATAACATATATTTTCATCGAAATGTTTGTATTCATTTTTCGAAAAAACCCTCGCTCACACAACGCTTCGTATACACTCACCCAGCTTTTCAGTGATTTTACATTTGCATGGGCGCAATTGTATTTCGTGTTGAAGGAATGATGCGGGCATTTAGATTTCGTGATTTTCGGCAACTTCTGCAGCGATTGACAGTCCAGAGTCTCCAAGTCGATGAGCTGTGTTGCGGGATCCGTGAATCTTGATAGCCAAGTGCATTTCTCGAATCCCTTCGCATAGATGGTAGGAGCTCCTTGCAAGATTCGTCGAAAGTTCGGTCGAAGACTTTGCTACGTGGGAGCAACGGATTGACGGGGTCATCGAAGTACTGAAAACGCAAAGCCGAATGAAGCGCCCACGATTATCAACTGAACGTCAGCAGTCATTGATAGCCCAAATATCGCATGTGGAAGGATTGAAGAATTCCACGCACAGACATTTTGTACACATGGGTACAGGAGACAGCGATGATGGGTTAATATGGCGAGAGATGGAGTTGAACGCGTAATGGTCCATAGTTCAAACCCTGCTCGATGAAATTAAATAACGTGACAGTAGCTGAGCTTTACGACAAATACGTAATCTTCCAATAAATGTAACTAAGTATAATCCAATCCACGTTGAATGTT
Organism: Ophion costatus; assembly: GCA_951751655.1. Lineage (NCBI taxonomy): Eukaryota > Metazoa > Arthropoda > Insecta > Hymenoptera > Ichneumonidae > Ophion > Ophion costatus. The sequence continues at coordinate 6,445,817 of OX632362.1, read as the reverse complement.
ATATCTTATTGCCGTGGGAGATAATGATTATAAGGGCTGCAATTGATGTGCAAACAAAAGATAATATACGCTGCGCATGGGCGGCTGTCACAGCTTTATACCCAGCTGAACGAAACAGTGAGCAGGCATCTTCTCACGCACATTGTTTAACGGTATTGAATCTACTGAACATTGGATTCCCAGAGACAGCAGATAAAAAAATTGAGCTTCAAGCAATCGATTCATCACTGTGTATACCACAAAAAAATACATTGTTCGATACGCATCACTCAATGTGAGAAGGAAAAGCACATTAATTTGCTATGCATACAAGGTACCAAGGACAATAATATATGATATTTCGCATGAACCGAGAACCTGTCGAGTCTCCTGAGCACATAACTGAACAGTAACAGCTATAAGGATATATGTATGCGATCGGTGTGTGAAGTCGACATAATGACTAATTCGTTATATGTGCTAGACGAATTAAACAACAATCCACAAATTCGTAGATGTTTGTATTACTTTAGATCAGCGGGCAAATTGCAATCACATAAGATCGATTGTTGAGCAGAAAAGAACTGGACCAACCGACTACCATCGGACTAGCCATAAGTGGCTCCATTGTAAAGGCCTATATGGAGTGTTCATGTTTCTTAAAACTAATGATAGAGTAGATGAGGGTGTGGAAAGACTGATGAGAAGAACGTGGCAAAGGACATCTATCAATATCATGGAGTATTTATTATTGACTACTACATGTGTTGTTCATATGACGAATCCCTACCATAGTATCAGTCACAGCACAGCGCTGATTTCATACCATGAATTGTTGAAGAACTAGAAAAACTAGCGCTGTGCATATAATACATTTTCTGCGACAATCAATGCTCGTCGTGAGTTAATTCTAATACGTTGGCGCAATGACAATAATTGTGTATTCAGTCATCATCCATCAGAAGAGGTGGAAGTTGAATTACTCAAGATACAATGGCATATGCTCCACATAATATTAAATGATATAAATAAATTGTCATTACTTCGAATATTGGAATGTATGCAATACTTGAGTTTGTATTTTCGCTTTTGGGGTCTATACGAGTATGCACTGCTACAAAGCACAACGAAATATTTATAGATCGTACAAGCTGCCATCCCAGCTAGACAAACCAAAATACGTCATTTTTGCGTCATAGACTGGTGAAAAGAATTCTATGGCAAATGACATTACATTATTCGTCGACTGCAAACTCACCAGAGTTAAACTTTAGCTCAATTCGGAATTCTATCCAGACGATGGCTCGAATTTGCACTTTGACAAAAAAAATTTGGCCCTCTCACGGTTAATGATTGATTGCATCAGACCGAGCCTGTGAGCAAATGCTGCCGTAGATGCGTGAATAGAGTTCGAATGCAAGGAAGATTCACCATCGAATACAACTGCATATTGTTTCAATCGTACACGATCGTGTTGTTGCATATTGTCCAATGACCGACACTATCCATACAATTCTATAGATCCGCAAATACTCCCTCGCCTAAATGAATGAATAGCTTAAAAATGAGTTTCTCAAAGATCAACGTCAGTCGTGATTGGTTCTTGTCATCGACTAGATCACGCTAAAACATATTCATTATGACTGTGCCCACCTTTGTGGATCTTCAAGGATTCATTGTTGGAAGGAACTTTATCGTGAAGGAAGTAGCAATTCTGAGAGCGGGATGCGTACTCTCCCATTACATTTTCGCGAGTCCCATACCATGGAGACTTCTCACAAAATCTGAGAGATAAGAAGGGTCATGGTTGATTCGCAATTATCATGGTCTCAAGTGGACCTATGGAAACGTTCCATATAGCATGGCCGAAGATTTAACAACGGCCGCAGTTGAAGGTTCAACGGAAGACGACATGTGTTCTATCGTATATGTTAAGGGTCATGAAAAACGAGAACGGCTAACTGATATACTAAATATGAAAAATGAGCTAGTTATTGAGTCGTTCAATATGGATTTGGACGATATGGATGCCTCAAGTAAATTAGATGGAAGTTCTACTGTACGATGTGAAAAGCATAAAAACAATTGTGCCTTACAAAATGTATTTAAAATCTACGACTGGTGGCTGAATCATAAAGATTCGTGCAAATAAAAGAAATGTAACATTATGTACTTTTTTATTCTCCTCGCCCCGTATTTTATTATGTCAGAATCATCGGATATCGAATTCTGCAACCGAATAAAATATTTCTTTCGAATGTGAAACCCATTTTTTTTTGTATGGGATATACAAAAGTCGAACACTGCGAGGTGTTTGAAGATTTTCGAGAGTCCTTCGTGAAATGTTCAAGAGACTTCCGAAGACATTCATAAGACATTTAAAGACATTCCCGAGACGTTCGAAAACATTCATAATACGTTTGAAGACATTCATGAGGGGTACAAGGAGGTTCAAGGGACTTTCTAGGACGTTCATGAGACGCTTGAAGATGTTCGGGAGGCGTTCAAGAGCCTTTATGAGAGTTTCGAAGACGTTCAAGAGATTTTCGAAGACGTTCAAGAGATCTTCGACGGCATTCATAATACGTTTGAAGACATCGATGAGGGGTTCAAAGAAGTTCAAGAGACTTCCAACGACAATGATAGTACGTTTGACGACATACATGCGGGGTTCAATGACGCTTGAGAGACTATCGAAGAGATTTCGAGGACCGCGATGACATACAAGAGGCTTTCGAAGGCATTCGCGAGACTTTCGAAGACGTTTGAAGACATTCAAGAGGGGTTCGAAGACGTTTAACAGACTTGCAAAAACATTCACGACGGCTGTGAAGACGTTCAAGAGACTTTCGGAAACGTTTGTGAGACTTTCGAAGACATGTATAAGACGTTTGAAGACATTCACGAGGGGTTCGAAGACGTTCAGGAGTAATTTGAGTACCCTCCTGAGACATTCGAAGATTTCATGACGTTTCAGTTTTGTTTGGGTCAGTTCGAGTTTGTTTGGGATTTTCACCCAAACAAACTCGAAAGAACCCAAACAAAACTGAAACATCATGAAATCTTCGAATTTATGAAACTTTATGACTCAAACTTCACTTCAAACTAAAACATCCAAAACTTCATGACGTTTCAGTTTCGTTTGGGTTAGTTCGAGTTTGTTTGGGATTTTCACCCAAACAAACTCGAACGAACCCAAACAAAACTGAAACGTCATGAAATCTTCGAATGTCTCAGGAGGGTACTCAGATTACTCCTGAACGTCTTCGAACCCCTCGTGAATGTCTTCAAACGTCTTATACATGTCTTCGAAAGACGCACAAACGTTTCCGAAAGTCTCTTGAACGTCTTCACAGCCATCGTGAATGTTTTTGCAAGTCTGTTAAACGTCTTCGAACCCCTCGTGAATGTCTTCAAACGTCTTCGAAAGTCTCGCGAATGCCTTCGAAAGCCTCTTGTATGTCATCGAGGTCCTCGAAATCTCTTCGATAGTCTCTCAAGCGTCATTGAACCCCGCATGTATGTCTTCAAACGTACTATCATTGTCGTGGAAGTCTCTTGAACTTCTTCGAACCCCTCATCGACGTCTTCAAACATATTATGAATGCCGTCGAAGATCTCTTGAACGTCTTCGAAAATCCCTTGAACGTCTTCGAAACTCTCATGAATGTCTTCAAACGTCTAATAAACGTTTTCTAAAGGCTCTTGAACGCCTCCCGAACATCTTCAAGCGTCTCATGAACGTCCTAGAAAGTCCCTTGAACCTCTTTGTACCCCTCATGAATATCTTCAAACGTATTATGAATGTTTTCGAACGTCTCGGGAGTGTCTTTAAATGTCTTATGAATGTCTTCGGAAGTCTCTTGAACATTTCACGAAGGACTCTCGAAAATCTTCAAACACCTCGCAGTGTTCGACTTTTGTATATACCATACAAAAAAAATGGGTTTCACATTCGAAAGAAATATTTTATTCGGTTGCAGAATTCGATATCCGATGATTCTGACATAATAAAGTACGGGGCGAGGAGAATAAATAAGTACATAATGTTACATTTCTTTTATTTGCACGAATCTTTATGATTCAGCCACCAGATGTAGATTTTAAATACATTTTGTAAGGCACAATTGTTTTTATGCTTTTCACATCGTACAGTAGAATTTCCATCTAATTTACTTGAGGCATCCATATCGTCCAAATCCATATTCAACGACTCAATAACTAGCTCATTTTTCATTTTTAGTATATCGGTTAGCCATTCTCGTTTTTCATGACCCTTAACATATACGATAGAACCTTCAACTGCGGCCGTTGTTAAATCTTCGGCCATGCTATATGGAACGTTTCCATAGGCCCACTTGAGACAATGATGATTGCGATTCAACCATGACCCTTCGTATCTCTCAGATTTTGTGAGAAGTCTCCATGGTATGGGACTCGCGAAAATGTAATGGGAGAGTACGCATCCCGCTCTCAGAATTGCTACTTCCTTCACGATAAAGTTCCTTCCAACAATGAATCCTTGAAGATCCACAAAGCTGGGCACAGTCATAATGAATATGTTTTAGCGTGATCTAGTGGATGACAAGAACCAATCACGACTGACGTTGATCTTTGAGAAACTCATTTTTAAGCTATTCATTCATTTAGGCGAGGGAGTATTTGCGGATCTATAGAATTGTATGGATAGTGTCGGTCATTGGACAATATGCAACAACGCGATCGTGTACGATTGAAACAATATGCAGTTGTATTCGATGGTGAATCTTCCTTGCATTCGAACTCTATTCACGCATCTACGGTAGCATTTGCTCACAGGCTCGTTCTGATGCAATCAATCATTACCCGTGAGAGGGCCAAATTTTGTTTGTCGAAGTGCAAATTCGAGCCATCGTCTGGATAGAATTCCGAATTGAGCTAAAGTTTAACTCTGGTGAGTTTGCAGTCGACGAATAATGTAATGTCATTTGCCATAGAATTCTTTTCACCAGTCTATGACGCAAAAATGACGTATTTTGGTTTGTCTAGCTGGGATGGCAGCTTGTACAATCTATAAATATTTCGTTGTGCTTTGTAGCAGTGCATACTCGTATAGACCCCAAAAGCGAAAATACAAACTCAAGTATTGCATACATTCCAATATTCGAAGTACTGACAATTTATTTATATCATTTAATATTATGTGGAGCATATGCCATTGTATCTTGAGTAATTCAACTTCCACCTCTTCTGATGGATGATGACTGAATACACAATTATTGTCATTGCGCCAACGTATTAGAATTAACTCACGACGAGCATTGATTGTCGCAGAAAATGTATTATATGCACAGCGCTAGTTTTTCTAGTTCTTCAACAATTCATGGTATGGAATCAGCGCTGTGCTGTGACTGATAGTATGGTAGGGATTCGTCATATGAGCAACACATGTAGTAGTCAATAATAAATACTCCATGATATTGATAGATGCCAGTAGTATGGGGGCCACTATGGCGACCCCCACTCCTCATCCCCACTCCTACCCCCACTCCTCGGCAGCCGAGATGGTGGGGATGGAGAGGGGATGACCGTGCTTATCCCCTCCCCCGCGCCCCAGAGGGGTGCGGAGGGGGGGAAGGCCGGAGTGGGGGTTTCGCCATAGTGGCCCCATTTTTTTCTGCTTTCTGAAAATTCATTTTTAGTTTGTTTTGCTCACCGTTGCTGCTCCTTGTGACGGTGAACTCCGAGGGTACGCACAGACACACACACACACACACACACACACGCACACACACACACACACGCCCACACGAGGACGAGTGTCACAGCTCGTTCTCCCGCCCCTCCAGCTCGAACGAGTCGTCGAACCCGTCGTCGGGCCACCCCGCGTCGTAAAAAGCGACGGGTTCGGGCCCATCGCTCAACGCCGCGATGAGTACCGTCGCGACGTTGACCCCGTTGTACATGCGTACACGGGGGAGGGGGGTGGCGCTTTCGGCCACAGCCACGACGACGCGGTTCTCTACGAGGTCCGCGAGCAGGTCCGAGACGAAGGGGATGGTTTCAAGATGCGCGATCCCCGAAACCGTGCACTGAACCACGAGACCCGCAACAAACGCGCAAAAGGGCGCTGGGGTATACAGCGAGTCCGCGTCTACGTACCCGCTGTATCCCATCATCCACGAAAAAAACTTCACTGTATCCCTCGGAGTCGCACGACACTATGTTCCTGCTGCCCGACGCTGCACGTAAAATGCGTACAGGGCTTCACGCAACCACTCGTGCGTTTCGCCCGTCGCCACTGAACGTATATATATACGGCCAAGCCGTCGACGCGGGAAACACGGCACGCGAACGGCGCCAAAGGGAGCTCGAGGCACTCGGGATACATTTTTGGCGAACTGGTGTAAAAGAAGAAGACGAGACGCACGCGACGGAGTCTGAAGAGCAACTGAAGCTGCCCGTCGTATGAAGAGCATCTTTTGCAGATTTTGACAGGTCAGCATAATTGCACGCGTGCGAGGTAGCCGATACATCGTTCTACGATGAGCTCACCCGCCGTTGAGCGCGAATGTTCTACGATGAGCTCATCCGATGGCGAGCACGGACTTTAGATAGCATAGATGCAAGCTAAGCAATGAGTTCATCCGCCGGGTGAGCTCACCGCACGAGTTCGCGAATTATGCTGATAACTGTCAAAATCTTTTGCGCAGCAACCCGCAAGGAAGAAACCGTATTCTCGGCCTCTCCTCCGCGGGAAACGCGGCACGCGAACGGCGCCAGAGGGAGCTCGAGGCACTCGGGATACATTTTTGGCGAACTGGTGTATAAGAAGAAGACGAGACGCACGCGACGAAGTCTGAAGAGCAACTGAAGCTGCCCGTCGTATTAAGGGCATCTTTTGCAGATTTTGACAGGTCAGCATTATTGCACGCGTGCGAGGTAGCCGATGCATCGTTCTACGATGAGCTCACCCGCCGTTGAGCGCGATCGTACTACGATGAGCTCATCCGATGGCGAGCACGGACTTTAGATAGCATAGATGCAAGCTAAGCAATGAGTTCATCCGCCGGGTGAGCTCACCGCACGAGTTCGCGAATTATGCTGATAACTGTCAAAATCTTTTGCGCAGCAACCCGCAAGGAAGGAACCGTATTCTCGGCCTTTCCTCTTCGTGCGGATATTCGTACCTGCTATAGGCGCACACACCGACGGACACGAGCATACGTGTGTCGTGACATCGGGCCGCTTCCTGGCACACGCACACGCACACACACACACACACACACACACACACGCGCACGCACACACACACACACGCGCACGCACACACACACACACACACACACACACACACACACACACACACACACACACACACACGCGCGCGCGCGCGCGCGCGCGCGCGCACGCAAGGGAGAAGCCGTATTCTCGGCCTCTCGTCTTTGTGCGGATATTCGTACCTGCTATACAGCGCACACACCGACGCGCACGAGCATCGGGCGGCAAGCCGGCCCACACACACGCGGCCTCGTAGCAGCCCGCAAGGGAGAAGCCGTACTCCCGGCCTCTCCTCTTTGTACGGATATTCGTACCCGCTGTAGAGCGCGCACACCGACAAGCTCGAGCGTACGTGTGTGTGTGGCACAGGGCCGCTTGCTACTGCACACACGCACGCGCATCGCAAGCTTCTCTTAGGTATAAAAAAGCAGTGATTGGCCGAGGGATTATTGTTTTTCGATCCATAGTTTTTGTTAACGAATATCGAGCGATTTTTGCTCACGCAATATCAATGCAATGAACGAGTAAAAAACAGATCGTCCGGTCGTTCGTTCGTTCGTCCGTTAAACGGACGTAAGCTCGATCGCACGCGACGAACGATCAAGTACACGCAGTAAGTAAATAAAGGAACAAGCGATCGGACGCTCGAAGGATCGCACGATCGGAAGACCCAACGGACGAGCGCATCGACCGGTCCATCGAACACATAAACGAGCGAATACCACAGTTCCATGTGGTGGTATCGATTTTCAGGAAAAACTATCTATGTTCGTTGAAAAAACATCTATCGAAAAAAAATGTTCGCGCAATCCCAGCTGTTTGATATGTAAAAGAACTTTGCAGTCGTTCGGTGTTTCGATCGCTCGATGCGTTTGCTCGCTCGTTCGGTCTTTCGTTCGCTAACCCGTTGCGCCTGTACGATCGTTCGTTCGTTCTCTCGATGGTTCGTTCAATCGCTCGTTCGTCCATTCCTTCGCCGCGTTCACTCAATCGTTCGTTGCGCTCGTTCGATCGTTCGTGCCATTGTTTGGGTTACACACGCGCGTCGCAAGCTTCTTTGAGATATAAAAAAGCAGTGATTGGCCGAGGGATTATTGTTTTTCGATCCATAGTTTTTGTTAACGAATATCGAGCGTTTTTTGTTCACCCAATATCAATGCAATGAACGAGTAAAAAACGGATCGTCCGGTCATTCGTTCGTTCGTCCGTTAAACGGACGTAAGCTCGAACGCACGCGACGACCAATCAAGTACACGCAGTGAGTAAATGAAGGCACACGCGATCGAACGTTCGAAGGATCGCACGATCGGAAGACCCAACGGACGAGCGTCTCGACCGGTCCATCGTACGAATGAACGAGCGAATACCACAGTTCCATGTGGTGGTATCGATTTTCAGGAAAAACTCTCTATGTTCGTTGAAAAAACATCTATCGAAAAAAAATCTTCGCGCAATCCCAGCTGTTTGATATGTAAAAGAACTTTGCAGTCGTTCGTTGTTTCGATCGCTCGATGCGTTTGCTCGCTCGTTCGGTCTTTCGTTCGTTAACCCGATGCGCCTGTACGATCGTTCGTTCGTTCGCTCGATGGTTCGTTCAATCGCTCGTTCGTCCATTCCTTCGCCGCGTTTACTCAATCGTTCGGTGCGCTCGCTCGATCGTTCGGGCCATCGTTTATTTCATATGCAACGGAAGCGTGTGTTCATTCGTTCGTTACCTTCGTTCGCTCGTTTTTGTGAAACGAAATAAAAAATCAAAATCGTCATGGAAACAAATCGAAACCGATGCCTCCGTTCGAAAGTTCGATTAATCGGTTGTTCGTAGCGAAATAAGAAAATCGAAATCTGCATGAAGAAAATCTTAATCAAAATCGCTGTTCTCTTTTGTTCATTAATTCCATCCGTTCGCTCGATCGTTTGTTCGCTGCGGTCGTTCCGACACGCAGCGAGTAAATGAAGGAACAAGCGATCTTACGTTCGAAGGATCGCACGATCGGAAGACCCAGCGAACGAGCGCATCGACAGGTCCATCGAACAAATGATTGAACGAATACCACAGTTCCATGTGGTGGTATCGATTTTCACGGAAAAACTCTCTATGTTCGTTGAAAAAACATCTATCGAAAAAAATCGTCGCGCAATCCCTGCTGTTTGACATGTAAAAGAACTTTGCAGTCGTTGGCTGTTTCGATCGTTCGATGCGTTTGCTCACTCGTTCGGTCTTTTCGTTCGTTAACCCGTTGCGTCCGTACGATCGTTCGTTCAATCACTCATTCGTTCATTCCTTCGCCGCGTTTACTCGATCATTCGTTGCGCTCGTTCGATCGTTCGTGTCATTGTTTATTTCATATGCAAAAGAAGCGTGTGTCCATTCGATCGTTACCTTCGTTCGCTCGTTTTTATGAAACGAAATAAAAGATCAAATTCGTCATGGAAACAAATCGAAACCGATGCTTACGTTCGATCGTTCGTTCAATCGCTTGTGCATAGCGAAATCAAAAAATCGAAATCGGCATGAAAAAAATCGTAATCAAAATCGCTGTTCTCTTTTGTTCATTAATTCCATCCGGTCGCTCGATCGTTTGTTCGCTGCGCTCGTTCCGCGTTGTGCCCGCTCGTTCCGCGTTGTGCCCGCTCGATTGTTCGTTCAATCGCTCGTTCGGTCATTTCTTCATTGCTCTTGTTCGACACTTTGTTTATTCACTCGTTGCGTGATTTCGCCGTTTCATCACTGCATCTGTTACGTTTGTTCTATCCTTCGGTGCGTTCGCTCGACCGTTCGTTCGTTTTACATTAAACTTCTCCGACAATAAACGCTCGACGGAGACGTTGATGGAGATACTTTCAGGAATGTTCGCGAGTCAGCAAAAATGCAGCTACGCGAAATATCGGTTTCCACGCTCGGAGCAATAAATCTCGAGATTTTCAAAAAGGCTACTGTCTCCGAATGTGCTACATGTATGCGTGATAAAACACACACTTCGCGTAGCAGTCGCAATGGAGAAGCCGTATTCTCGGCCTCTCCTCTTTGTGCGGATATTCGTACCCGCTATAGAGCGCGCACACCGACGAGCACGAGCATACGTGTGTGTGTGGCACAGGGCCGCTTGCTACTGCACACACACACACGCGCGTCGCAAGCGTCTTTGAGATATTAAAAAGCAGTGATTGGCCGAGGGATTATTGTTTTTCGATCCATAGATTTTGTTAACGAATATCGAGCGTTTTTTGTTCACCCAATATCAATGCAATGAACGAGTAAAAAACGGATCGTCCCGTCATTCGTTCGTTCGTCCGTTAAACGGACGTAAGATCGAATGAACGCAATGAACGAACAAGTACACGCAGTGAGTAAATAAAGGATCAAGCGATCGAACGTTCGAAGGTTCGCACGATCAGAAGACCCAACGAACGAGCGCATCTACCGGTCCATCGTACGAATGAACGAGCGAATACCACAGTTCCATGTGGTGGTATCGATTTTCAGGGAAAAACTCTCTGAGTTCGTTGAAAAAACATTTATCGAAAAAAAATCTTCGCGCAATCCCTGCTGTGTGATATGTAAAAGAACTTTGCAGTCGTTCGTTGTTTCGATCGTTCGATGCGTTTGCTCGCTCGTTCGGGCTTTCGTTTACCTGTTGCGTCCGTACGATCGTTCGTTCATTCGCTCGATGGTTCGTTCTATCACTCGTTCGTTCATTCCTTCACCGCGTTCACTCGACCGTTTGTTCATTCGCTCGATGGTTCGTTCAATCACTCGTTCGTTCATTCCTTCACCGCGTTCACTCGATCGATCGTTGCGCTCGATCGATCGTTCGTGTCATTGTTTATTTCATATGCCAAAGAAGCGTGTGTTCATTAACTCGTTCGTCCATTCGTTCGTTCCCTTCGTTCGCTCGTTTTTATGAACGAAATAAAAAATCAAAATCGTCATGGAAACAAATCGAAACCGCTGCCTCCGTTCGATAGTTCGTTCATTCGTCCGTTAAACGGACGTAAGATCGAATGCACGCAATGAACGATCAAGTACACGGAGTGAGTAAATGAAGGAACAAGCGATCGAACGTTCGAAGGATCGCACGATCGGAAGACCCAACGAACGAGCGCATCGCCCGGTCCATCGTACGAATGAACGAGCGAATACCACAGTTCGATGTGGTGGTATCGATTTTCAGGGAAAAACTCTCTATGTTCGTTGAAAAAACATTTATCGAAAAAAAATCTTCGCGCAATCCCTGCTGTGTGATATGTAAAAGAACTTTGGAGTCGTTCGTTGTTTCGATCGTTCGATGCGTTTGCTCGCTCGTTCGGTCTTTCGTTTACCCGTTGCGTCCGTACGATCGCTCGTTCATTCGCTCGATGGTTCGTTCAATCACTCGTTCGTTCATTCCTTCGCCGCGTCCACTCGATCGTTCGTTCATTCGCTCGATGGTTCGTTCAATCACTCGTTCGTTCATTCCTTCACCGCGTTCACTCGATCGATCGTTGCGCTCGATCGATCGTTCGTATCATTGTTTATTTCATTTGCCAAAGAAGCGTGTGTTCATTAACTCGTTCGTCCATTCGTTCGTTCCCTTCGTTCGCTCGTTTTTATGAACGAAATAAAAAATCAAAATCGTCATGGAAACAAATCGAGCCCGCTGCCTCCGTTCGATAGTTCGTTTATTCGCTTGTTCGTTCATTTGATTGTTGCTCGACACGAACGATCGAACGATCGAGTGAACGCGGCGAATGATTGAACGAACCATCGAGCGAAGGAACGAACGATCCTACGGACGCAACGGGTTTACGAACGAAAGACCGACCGAGCGCGCAAACACATCAAACGATCGAAACAACCAACGACTGCAAAGTTCTTTTACATATCAGACAGCAGGGATTACACGAAGATTTTGTTTTTCGATAGTTGTTTTTTCAACGAACATAGAGAGTTTTTCCCTGAAAATCTATACCACCACATGGAACTTTGGTATTCGTTCGTTCATTTGTTCGATGGACCTGCCAATGCGCTCGTTCGTTTGGTCTTCCGATCGTGCGATCCTTCGAATGTTCGATCGCTTGTTCCTTCATTTACTGGCTGCGTGTACTTGATCGTTCGTTGCGTGCGTTCGATCTTACGTCCGTTTAACGGACGAGCGAGCGAATGACCGGACGATCCGTTTTTTACTCGTTCGATACATTGATATTGGGTGAACGAAAAACGCGCGATATTCGTTAACAAAAACTATGGATCGAAAAACAATAATCCCTCGGCCAATCGCTGCTTTTTTTATATCTAAGAGAAGCTTGCGACTCGCGTGCGTGTGTGCATTAGCAAGCGGCCCTGTGCCACACACACACACGTATGCTCGTGCTCGTCGGTGTGCGCGCTCTATAGCGGGTACGAATATCCGCACAAAGAGGAGAGGCCGAGAATACGTGTGCCTTGGCATTGGGCCGCTTGCTTGCCCACACACACACACACACGGGCGCCCCCGCAGCAGCCCGCAAGGGAGAAGCCGTATTCTCGGCGGCCGAGGGATTATTGTTTTTCGATCCATAGTTTTTGGTAACGAATATCACGCGTTTTTTGTTCACCCAATATCAATGTATCGAACGAGTAAAAAACAGATCGTCCGGTCATTCGCTCGCTCGTCCGTTAAACGGACGTAAAATCGAACGCACGCAACGAACGATCAAGTACACGCAGCAAGTAAATGAAGGAACAAGCGATCGAACATTCGAAGGATCGCACGATCGGAAGACCCAACAAACGAGCGCATTGGCAGGTCCATCGAACAAATGAATGAACGAATACCACAGTTCCATGTGGTGGTATTGAATTGCAGGGAAAAACTCTCTATGTTCGTTGAAAAAACAACTATGGAAAAAAAAATCTTCGTGTAATCCCTGCTGTCTGATATGTAAAAGAACTTTGCAGTCGTTGGTTGTTTCGATCGTTTGATGCGTTTGCTCGCTCGGTCGGTCTTTCGTTCGTAAACCCGTTGCGTCCGTACGATCGTTCGTTCCTTCGCTCGATGGTTCGTTCAATCCTTCGCCGCGTTCACTCGATCGTTCGATCGTTCGTGTCGAGCAACAAACAAATGAACGAACAAGCGATTGAACGAACTATCGAACGGAGGCAGCGGTTTCGATTTGTTTCCATGACGAGTTTGATTTTTTATTTCGTTTCATAAAAACCAGCGAACCAAAAATCTCGAGATTTACTTCTCCGAGTGTGTAAGCCGATATTTCGCGAGCAACAAACAAATGAACGAACAAGCGATTGAATGAACTATCGAACGGAGGAACCGTTTTCGATTTGTTTCCATTACGATTTTGATTTTTTATTTCGTTTCATAAAGTCGAGCGAACGAAGGGAACGAACGAATGGACGAACGAGTGAATGAACACACGCTTCTTTGGCATATGAAATAAACAATGCCACGATCGATCGCTCGAGCGCAACGATCGATCGAGTGAACGCGGCGAAGGAATGAACGAACGAGTGATTGAACGAGTGATTGAACGAACCATCGGGCGAATGAACGATCGATCGTACGGACGCAACGGGTAAACGAAAGACCGAACGAGCGAGCAAACGCATCGAACGATCGAAACAACGAACGACTGCAAAGTTCTTTTACATATCACACAGCAGGGATTGCGCGAAGATTTTTTTTCGATAAATGTTTTTTCAACGAACATAGAGAGTTTTTCCCTGAAAATCGATACCACCACATGGAACTGTGGTATTCGCTCGTTCATTCGTACGATGGACCGGTAGATGCGCTCGTTCGTTGGGTCTTCTGATCGTGCGAACCTTCGAACGTTCGATCGCTTGATCCTTTATTTACTCACTGCGTGTACTTGTTCGTTCATTGCGTTCATTCGATCTTACGTCCGTTTAACGGACGAACGAACGAATGACCGGACGATCCGTTTTTTACTCGTTCATTGCATTGATATTGGGTGAACAAAAAACGCTCGATATTCGTTAACAAAAACTATGGATCGAAAAACAATAATCCCTCGGCCAATCACTGCTTTTTTATATCTCAAAGAAGCTTGCGACGCGCGTGTGTGTGTGTGCAGTAGCAAGCGGCCCTGTGCCACACACACACGTATGCTCGTGCTCGTCGGTGTGCGCGCTCTATAGCGGGTACGAATATCCGCACAAAGAGGAGAGGCCGAGAATACGGCTTCTCCGTTGCGGGCAGCTACGCGGGCGCATGCATGTAGTAGCAAGCGGTCCGGTGCCACACACACGTATCCTCGTGCTCGTCGGTGTGCACGCTCTATACCGGGTACGAATATCCGCACAAAGAGACGAGGCCGAGAATACGGCTTGTCCATTGCGACTGCTACGCTAAGTGTGTGTTTTATCTCGCCTGCATGTAGCACATTCGGAGACAGTAGCCTTTTTGAAAATCTCGAGATTTATTTCTCCGAGCGTGGAAACCGATATTTCGCGTACCTGCATTTTTGCTGACTCGCGAACATTCCTGAAAGTATCTCCATCAACGTCTCCGTCGAGCGTTTATTGTCGGAGAAGTTTAATGTAAAACGAACGAGCGGTCGAGCGTACGCACCGAAGGGATGAACAAACGGAACAGATGCAGTGATGAAACGTAGAAATCACGCAACAAACGAGTGAATAAACAAAATGTCGAACAAGAGCAATGAAGAACTAACCGAACGAGCGATTGAACGAACGATCGAGCGGGCACAACGCCGAACGAGCGCAGCGAACAAACGATCGAGCGACCGGATGGAATTAATGAACAAAAGAGAACAGCGATTTTGATTACGATTTTTTTCATGCCGATTTCGATTTTTTGATTTCGCTATGCACAAGCGATTGAACGAACGATCGAACGGAAGCATCGTTTTCGATTTGTTTCCATGACGAAATTGATTTTTTATTTCGTTTCATAAAGTCGAGCGAACGAAGGGAACGAACGAATGAACACACGCTTCTTTTCCATATGAAATAAACAATGACACGAACGATCGAACGAGCGCAACGAATGATCGAGTGAACGCGGCGAAGGAATGAACGAATGAGTGATTGAACGAACGATTGTACGGACGCAACGGGTTAACGAACGAAAAGACCGAACGAGTGAGCAAACGCATCGAACGATCGAAACACCCAACGACTGCAAAGTTCTTTTACATGTCAAACAGCAGGGATTACGCGATGATTTTTTTCGATACATGTTTTTTCAACGAACATAGAGAGTTTATCCGTGAAAATCGATACCACCACATGGAACTGTGGGATTCGTTCGTTCATTTTTTCGATGGACCTGTCGATGCGCTCGTTCGTTGGGTCTTCCGATCGTCCGATCCTTCGAACGTTAGATCGCTTGTTCCTTCATTTACTCGCTGCGTGTCCGAACGACCGCAGCGAACAAACGATCGAGCGAACGGATGGAATTAATGAACAAAAGGGAACAGCGATTTTGATTACGATTTTGTTCATGCCGATTTTGATTTTTTTATTTCGCTACGAACAAGCGATTAAACGAACTTTCGAACGGAGGCATCGGTTTCGATTTGTTTCCATGACGATTTTGATTTTTTATTTCGTTTCACAAAAACGAGCGAACGAAGGTAACGAACGAATGAACACACGCTTCTTTTGCATATGAAATAAACAATGGCACGAACGATCGAACGAGCGCAACGAACGATTAAGTGAACGCGGCGAAGGAATGGACGAACGAGCGATTGAACGAACCATCGAGCGAATGAACGAACGATCGTACAGGCGCAACGGGTTAACGAACGAAAGACCGAACGAGCGAGCAAACGCATCGAGCGATCGAAACAACGAACGACTGCAAAGTTCTTTTACCTATTAAACAGCTGGGATTGCGCGAAGATTTTTTTTCGATGTTTTTTCAACGAACATAGATAGTTTTTCCTGAAAATCGATACCACCACATGGAACTGTGGTATTCGCTCGTTCATGTGTTCGATGGACTGGTCGATGCGCTCGTCCGTTGGGTCTTCCGATCGTGCGATCCTTCGAACGTTCGATCGCTTGTTCCTTCATTTACTCACTGCGTGTACTTGATCGTTAGTCGCGTGCGTTCAAGCTTACGTCCGTTTAACGGACGAACGAACGAACGACCGGACGATCTGTTTTTTACTCGTTCATTGCATTGCTATTGCGAAACTATGGATCGAAAAACAATAATCCCTCGGCCAATCACTGCTTTTTTATACCTAAGAGAAGCTTGCGACGCGCGTGCGTGTGTGCAGTAGCAAGCGGCCCTGTGCCACACACACACGTATGCTCGTGCTCGTCGGTGTGCGCGCTCTACAGCGGGTACGAATATCCGTACAAAGAGGAGAGGCCGAGAGTACGGCTTCTCCCTTGCGGGCTGCTACGAAGGCGCGCGTGTGTGTGGGCCGGCAAGCCGCCCGATGCTCGTGCACGTCGGTGTGTGCTCTGTATAGCAGGTACGAATATCCGCACGAAGAGGAGAGGCCGAGAATACGGTTTCTTCCTTGCGGGTTGCTGCGCAAAAGATTTTGACAGTTATCAGCATAATTCGCGAACTCGTGCGGTGAGCTCACCGGCGGATGAACTCATTACTTAGCTTGCATCTATGCTATCTAAAGTCCGTGCTCGCCATCGGATGAGCTCATCGTAGAAAGATCGCGCTCAACGGCGGGTGAGCTCATCGTAGAACGATGCATCGGCTACCTCGCACGCGTGCAATTATGCTGACCTGTCAAAATCTGCAAAAGATGCCCTTAATACGACGGGCAGCTTCAGTTGCTCTTCAAACTCCGTCGCGTGCGTCTCGTCTTCTTCTTTTACACCAGTTCGCCAAAAATGTATCCCGAGTGCCTCGAGCTCCCTCTGGCGCCGTTCGCGTGCCGCGTTTCCCGCGGAGGAGAATCCGAGAATACGGTTTCTTCCTTGCGGGTTGCTGCGCAAAAGATTTTGACAGTTATCAGCATAATTCGCGAACTCGTGCGGTGAGCTCACTGGCGGATGAACTCACTGCTTAGCTTGCATCTATGCTATCTAAACTCCGTGCTCGCCATCGGATGAGCTCATCATAGAACGATCGCGCTCAACGGCGGGTGAGCTCATCGTAGAACGATGCATCGGCTACCTCGCACACGTGCGATTATGCTGACCTGTCAAAATCTGCAAAAGATGCTCTTCATACGACGGGCAGCTTCAGTTGCTCTTCAGACTCCGTCGCGTGCGTCTCGTCTTCTCTTACACCAGTTCGCCAAAAATGTATCCCGAGTGCCTCGAGCTCCCTGTTGCGCCGTTCGCGTGCCGTGTTTCCCGCGTCGACGGCTTGGCCGTATCTATAGACGTACAGTGGCGACGGGCGAAACGCACGAGTGGTTGCGTGAAGCCCTGTACGCATTTACGTGCAGCGTCGGGCAGCGGGAACATAGTGTCGTGCGACTCCGAGGGATACAGTGAAGTTTTTTTCGTGGATGATGGGGTACAGCGGGTACGTAGACGCGGACTCGCCGTATACCCGTGCGCCCTTTTGCGCGTTTGTTGCGGGTCTCGGGGTTCAGTGCACGGTTTCGGGGATCGCGCATCTTGAAACCATCCCCTTCGTCTCGGACCTGCTCGCGGACCTCGTAGAGAACCGCGTCGTCGTGGCTGTGGCCGAAAGCGGCACCCCCCTCCCCCGTGTACGCATGTACATCGGGGTCGACGTCGCGACGGTACTCATCGCGGCGTTGAGCGATGGGCCCGAACCCGTCGCTTTTTACGACGCGGGGTGGCCCGACGACGGGTTCGACGACTCGTTCGAGCCGGAGGGGTGGGAGAACGAGCCGTGACACTCGTGCTCGTGTGGGCGTGTGTGTGTGTGTGTGTGTGTGTGTGTGTGTGTGTGTGTGTGTGTGTGTGTGTGTGTGTGTGTGTGTGTGTGTGTGTGTGTGTGTGTGTGTGAGTGTGTGTGTGTGTGTGTGTGTGTGTGTGTGTGTGTGTGTGTGTGTGTGTGTGTGTGTGTGTGTGTGTGTGTGTGTGTGTGTGTGTGTGTGTGTGTGTGTGTGTGTGTGTGTGTGTGTGTGTGTGTGTGTGTGTGTGTGTGTGTGTGTGTGTGTGTGTGTGTGTGTGTGTGTGTGTGTGTGTGTGTGTGTGTGTGTGTGTGTGTGTGTGTGTGTGTGTGTGTGTGTGTGTGTGTGTGTGTGTGTGTGTGTGTGTGTGTGTGTGTGTGTGTGTGTGTGTGTGTGTGTGTGTGTGTGTGTGTGTGTGTGTGTGTGTGTGTGTGTGTGTGTGTGTGTGTGTGTGTGTGTGTGTGTGTGTGTGTGTGTGTGTGTGTGTGTGTGTGTGTGTGTGTGTGTGTGTGTGTGTGTGTGTGTGTGTGTGTGTGTGTGTGTGTGTGTGTGTGTGTGTGTGTGTGTGTGTGTGTGTGTGTGTGTGTGTGTGTGTGTGTGTGTGTGTGTGTGTGTGTGTGTGTGTGTGTGTGTGTGTGTGTGTGTGTGTGTGTGTGTGTGTGTGTGTGTGTGTGTGTGTGTGTGTGTGTGTGTGTGTGTGTGTGTGTGTGTGTGTGTGTGTGTGTGTGTGTGTGTGTGTGTGTGTGTGTGTGTGTGTGTGTGTGTGTGTGTGTGTGTGTGTGTGTGTGTGTGTGTGTGTGTGTGTGTGTGTGTGTGTGTGTGTGTGTGTGTGTGTGTGTGTGTGTGTGTGTGTGTGTGTGTGTGTGTGTGTGTGTGTGTGTGTGTGTGTGTGTGTGTGTGTGTGTGTGTGTGTGTGTGTGTGTGTGTGTGTGTGTGTGTGTGTGTGTGTGTGTGTGTGTGTGTGTGTGTGTGTGTGTGTGTGTGTGTGTGTGTGTGTGTGTGTGTGTGTGTGTGTGTGTGTGTGTGTGTGTGTGTGTGTGTGTGTGTGTGTGTGTGTGTGTGTGTGTGTGTGTGTGTGTGTGTGTGTGTGTGTGTGTGTGTGTGTGTGTGTGTGTGTGTGTGTGTGTGTGTGTGTGTGTGTGTGTGTGTGTGTGTGTGTGTGTGTGTGTGTGTGTGTGTGTGTGTGTGTGTGTGTGTGTGTGTGTGTGTGTGTGTGTGTGTGTGTGTGTGTGTGTGTGTGTGTGTGTGTGTGTGTGTGTGTGTGTGTGTGTGTGTGTGTGTGTGTGTGTGTGTGTGTGTGTGTGTGTGTGTGTGTGTGTGTGTGTGTGTGTGTGTGTGTGTGTGTGTGTGTGTGTGTGTGTGTGTGTGTGTGTGTGTGTGTGTGTGTGTGTGTGTGTGTGTGTGTGTGTGTGTGTGTGTGTGTGTGTGTGTGTGTGTGTGTGTGTGTGTGTGTGTGTGTGTGTGTGTGTGTGTGTGTGTGTGTGTGTGTGTGTGTGTGTGTGTGTGTGTGTGTGTGTGTGTGTGTGTGTGTGTGTGTGTGTGTGTGTGTGTGTGTGTGTGTGTGTGTGTGTGTGTGTGTGTGTGTGTGTGTGTGTGTGTGTGTGTGTGTGTGTGTGTGTGTGTGTGTGTGTGTGTGTGTGTGTGTGTGTGTGTGTGTGTGTGTGTGTGTGTGTGTGTGTGTGTGTGTGTGTGTGTGTGTGTGTGTGTGTGTGTGTGTGTGTGTGTGTGTGTGTGTGTGTGTGTGTGTGTGTGTGTGTGTGTGTGTGTGTGTGTGTGTGTGTGTGTGTGTGTGTGTGTGTGTGTGTGTGTGTGTGTGTGTGTGTGTGTGTGTGTGTGTGTGTGTGTGTGTGTGTGTGTGTGTGTGTGTGTGTGTGTGTGTGTGTGTGTGTGTGTGTGTGTGTGTGTGTGTGTGTGTGTGTGTGTGTGTGTGTGTGTGTGTGTGTGTGTGTGTGTGTGTGTGTGTGTGTGTGTGTGTGTGTGTGTGTGTGTGTGTGTGTGTGTGTGTGTGTGCGTACCCTCGGAGTTCACCGTCACAAGGAGCAGCAACGGTGAGCAAAATAAACTAAAAATGAATTTTCAGAAAGCAGAAAAAAAAATGGGGCCACTATGGCGAAACCCCCACTCCGGCCTTCGCCCCCTCCGCACCCCTCTGGGGCGCGGTGGAGGGGATAAGCACGGTCATCCCCACTCCATCCCCACCACCTCGGCTGCCGAGGAGTGGGGGTAGGAGTGGGGATAAGGAGTGGGGGTCGCCATAGTGGCCCCCATACTACTGATGCCCTTTGCCACGTTCTTCTCATCAGTCTTTCCACACCCTCATCTACTCTATCATTAGTTTTAAGAAACATAAACACTCCATATAGGCCTTTACAATGAAGCCACTTATGGCTAGTCCGATGGTAGTCGGTTGGTCCAGTTCTTTTCTGCTCAACAATCGACCTTATGTGATTGCAAATTGCCCGCTGATCTAAAGTAATGCAAACACCTACGAAATTGTTGATTGTTGTTTAATTCGTTTAGCACATATAACGAATTAGTCATTATGTTGACATCACACACCGATCGCATACATATATCCTTATAGCTGTTACTGTTCAGTTATGTGCTCAGGAGACTCGACGGGTTCTCGATTCATGCGAAATATCATATATTATTGTCCTTGGTACCTTGTATGCATAGCAAATTAATGTGCTTTTCCTTCTCACATTGAGTGATGCGTATCGGAAAAATGTATTTTTTTTGTGGTATACACAGTGATGAATCGATTGCTTGAAGCTCAATTTTTTTATCTGCTGTCTCTGGGAATCCAATGTTCAGTAGATTCAATACCGTTAAACAATGTGCGTAAGAAGATGCCTGCTCACTGTTTCGTTCAGCTGGGTATAGAGCTGTGACAGCCGCCCATGCGCAGTCCATATTATCTTTTGATTGCACATCAATTGCAGCCCTTATAATCATTATCTCCCACGGCAATAAGATATAACATTCAACGTGGATTGGAGTATACTTAGTTACATTTATTGGAAGATTACGTATTTGTCGTAAAGCTCAGCTACTGTCACGTTATTGAATTTCATCGAGCAGGGCTTGAAGTATGGACCATTGCGCGTTCAACTCAATCTCTCGCCATATTAACCCATCATCGCTGCCTCCTGTTCCCATGTGTCCAAAATGTCTGTGCGTGGAATTCTTCAATCCTTCCGCATGCGATATTTGGGCTATCAATGACTGCTGAAGTTCAGTTGATAATCGTGGGCGCTTAATTCGGCTTTGCGTTTTCAGTACTTCGATGACCCCGTCAATCCGTTGCTCCCACGTAGCAAAGTCTTCGACTGAACTTTCGACGAATCTTGCAAGGAGCTCCTACCATCTATGCGAAGGGATTCGAGAAATGCACTTGGCTATCAAGATTCACGGATCCCGCAACACAGCTCATCGACTTGGAGACTCTGGACTGTCCATCGCTGCAGAAGTTGCCGAAAATCACGAAATCCAAATGCCCGCATCATTCCTTCAACACGAAATACAATTGCGCCCATTCAAATTTAAAATCACTGAAAAGCTGGGTGAGTGTATACGAAGCGTTGGGTGAGCGAGGGTTTTTTCGAAAAATGAATAAAAACATTTCGATGAAAATATATGTTATTTGTATACTTTATTCTACGACGAAAATAGTTTGAACTTCTCCTCCTCTTACATTTCGATAAAACAGTTTTTTTACATACATTTTTACTTAGTCAACACAAAAACGTTGAAAACGAAGGCGAGACGACTGTGATGCCGACGGTTGGTCCACTCAACGATGCTGCCCCCACGAATTTGCTCTTTTCCACCATGCACAGAGATGATGGAACTTCACGCTGTTGTATCTTCCACAACTGCATGTAAAGTTGACCATTTGCGCACCAGCTACAGCATACTTTCGATGATGTGGACAGTTGTTCGGCGACGGTGTTCCAACGAATTTCGTCTTTATCCACCATGGTGTGCTCAGAGTCGGAAGAAGTCGACGCTGTTGTATTTTCCACCTTTGTATGTCATCCAGAGATGATGATCACGTGCCGCTTGCCGCATACGCTCGAACGTTTCCAAATCTTCGTTGAAGGCCTTCGCAAGTCGTGCTGGTAAGAAGACGGTGAACTCATCTACGATGCCCGCGATGTATCGTTTCCCAAACTTGGTTTGCACGGCCCTCGTGTCGGAGATTCGATGATACGAGTGAATGCGGAGTTCTGATAGCTTCTTCGTAGGAAGGAATTCCGCCATCCGGCTGACTTTGTTGATACTCGTGAAATCCATTTTTCCCCGCACTTTCAAAATTCCTAAGTGGTACACGGTCGAAGCCTAAACAGGTGTTTATCCATAGATCTCCGAAAGTTTATAGTTTTTCAACATAAACATCCCGTTATCATATATGCTCTGAATAGCGGAGTAATAAAAAAAATTCTAATAGCTTAGAGAGTGGTCTTAACGAAGAAAAAATCCTTAACCATGGGGCTAACTTGTCCAGACCTGCATGATCTCAACTCTCGGCATGAAGGATTGACGTTGCACTCTCTGTATATATTATCATTCAGAGATGACAAACTAAAGCCCTGCAAAATGGAAATGCACTTTTTCCCCGGATCACTGTCTTCGTCGCATGCTGTCGTAAAATTTTATGGGTTTTCAAGTGTGGACCTATGGAATGATGAGGCCCGAGTTGCACATGCGAAGCGATAGCGTATGACGGTCCCTGGCGCTCGACGTAAGAAAAAAAAGAGTCGTAAAATTTGAGACTTTCGGACGAGGTGGTTGAAACGTTGTAGTGAATAGCAGTCTCTCGGACATGAGCCTCCGTCCAGATAGTTGAAAAAAAGAACATCTGGGTAAATTCATCCACCTTTTCTTAGCTCTCTACGTAACTTCTTAAGAGACATAGTTTGTATTATTTTTTTTTTTTTTCGTATTTCGCCTATGATCAAGTGCGAAAGCGCTTTCCATCTCTCCTACTAAAACTATGTTAAAAAATCGAACAGCAGATAGGCATCCCCACCATACTAGAAAAAACCTATAGGGATTCGAAAATCTGCACTTCCCCAAAAAGGGCATTTGGGGCAGCAGTTTTCATCATTATAGTCTCGAACCTCCGGAGAATGTACTTTTTGACTGTACATCGACAAGATAGCGTGAGAAAGATTAAAAATGTCTGATGAAATCGTGATTTCGGATAGTGAAGACGAAATGATCGTGGTTGACGATGTATATTTAGCTGAATATCACTATTATAATAGTGACGTTGAAATCAATGACGGTGGTGAACGCCTCATGGACGTCAACCATGGAGTTGCCGAACCGGACGATTATGATGAGCCCGAGGTCATCGTTATTGAAGATGAAGAGCCTGAGGTCATCGCCATTGAGGACGACGTCGACGACGACGCTGACGATGAAGATATTGATGATGATGTCGCCAACGCCAACGATGACGACAACGACGATCAAGTAATCTCGGATGACTCGGATTATGCGAGTGATAGGGATGATGGTGAACACTATGAATCCTCGGAACGCTATTTAAATAGAATGGCCGTAAATAGTTTCAACAATATGGACAAAGTTTGCGTGCACCATCTGTTTTATGAAGGCATGCACATGGTTATTTCGCTGTGCATATCGTGTTTCGCCAATGCAGGAGGCGTCTTTACGGAAATGGGTGAGGTCCGCGTCCACACCGTTGAAATACTAAAATTCATTGAGGGAAAACATTGAAAGACTGCAGAGAGCCATTATTCCAAGCGAGACCGAAATCCGCGTGTTTGAGATGCACGGGATCAAAAATCATTGTGAGTGTTGTGAATTGAATCATAAGAATGAAATAAGTTTATGTAAAAAAAAAATAAATGTGTTTCCTTGTTTGTTTCAGTTTGGTGACACGGGTTGTGAATAGAGACTCATTTTGTAACGCATGCGCGAACACACACACACACACACACACAATTAAAAATAAAAAGTGATTGATATAAAAACAAAAAGTGTATGTTTCATTGGCTCCCTCCCTTCTCTCGCGTGTTGCATCCTTTACCACCAATCTCGGCGACCAGAAAACTAGCCTCCCCACTCTCTAACACCTCCCCCCCCTGCGCCACAACCCCGCACTCGGCTGCCGCATGCAGGCCCCCCCCCCCCCCCCACACACACACACACACACACAAATGCACACATTTGGCTAAGTTTTTTTTTCATATATATAGACTAGTCTAGACTATATATATAGTCTAGACTATTCACCCCCGTGAATAGTCTCATCAGAAAAATGCTCCGCTTACATCTATAATGTTGATAATAAATTATCAGATTTAATGGGTTTTCAAGGACCTGCGACTCTATGATGCCCCCTCCCCCACAGAGTCGATAGCGGCTTCCCCCTCTCGCCCGAGGGTCCACCTATCGCCTGGAAGACATTGTCCCCAAAAACTAGCCGCCCCACTCTCTATCACGCCCCCCCCCCCCCCGCCCGACCCCGCACTCGGCTGCCGCATGCAGGATACCCCCCCCCCCGCCGCCATGCATACCACGGCTTCCCCGCGCTCGACTCCCCCGCCCCGCTCCCCCCTGAGATCCCTGTGCTAGAACCGCTGTAGCTCTTCTACTTGCGTCTTCACTCGAACATTCCGGTTATGACAGGGCCGATTTTACCTCCTCTTTTATCTTCCGTCCAGTCGTAGTGCGTCAAAAAGTCTGACGATGCCGCGAAACCGATGACGCTAGCAATTGTTGTTAAACAAAGATAAAGGCGATGCTCGTGCCAGGTCTAGGGACCTCGATCGGACATCCACGATGTGACGGCACCGAGTTCGCTATCGCTTTTATCTTATTTCCGATCATAGTGCGTCAAGATGCCTGACGGTGCCGTGAGAACGATGGCATGAGCATTTAATAGTAAACAAATGTGAAAGCGGCGCTCGTGACGGTTCTATGGGACTCGATCGGTGATCCGCGACTCGACGGCCCAGAGTTCGTCTCTAGTGTCATCTTACCGATGGTCATTTTTCGTCAAGGAGTCTGACGACGCCACGAGAATGATAACCGGAGCAACGGCTAGTAAAAAAAGTTAGGAGCCGTGCACGCGATTGCTAGAAGTGCCTCGATCGGTCATTCGCGATACTACGAACCCTAGTTTGCCTCTCCTTTCATCTTACTTCTGATTCTTTTTCGTCAAGATAGCTGACGATGCCGCCCGAACGATGACCGGAGCATTTGTTAGTAAACAATGATGAAAGCAGTGCTCGCGATAGTTCTAGGGGCATCGATCGGTGACATTCCCGATACAACGGCCCCGAGTTTGTCTCCGCTTTGATCTTAGATCCGGTAATTTTTCGTCAAGAAGGCTGAAGATGCCACGAGAACGATGACCGAAGCATTTGATACCAAACAAAGATAAAAGCAGTGCGCGCGATGATTCTTGTGGTCCCGGTCGGTTATCCTCGACGCGACGGCACCGAGTTTCTCTCTCCTTTCATCTCTATTGCGGGAATTTTTCGTCCAGAAATCTGACGATGCCTCAAGAAAAATGACCGGAGCGTTTGTTCATAAACAAAGGTAAAAGTAGAGCTAGCGATGGTTCTCGGGTTCTCGGTCGGACATCCCCGACTCGCCGGCCCCAAGTTCGTCTCTGCTTTCATCTTAAATACGGTCGTTTTTTATCAAGCAAGCTAACGATGCCGCGAGAACAATGACCGGAGCGTTTGTTCGTAAACGATCATGAAATCAGTGCTCTTGATGGTTTTGGGGGCCTCGATTGGTCATTCCCGATATGATGACCCTGAATTTGTCTCAGCTTTCATCTTACTTGCGGTCATTTTTTGTCGAAAAGTCCAACCGTACCGCGAGAACGATGAGCGGAGCATTTGTTAAGGATGATGACTTCCTATGAAATGTGTTAATGTTAATTGTTCAATAAATAGCTTCTTAATCGTCATGAAATTTCTACACGACCTCCTGAATACTTCATGGAAAAACATACAAGATTTTTAGAATTCTATCATCATTACTTCAACCTTCTTAAGGGTTGAAATAAAAAATGATCAGAAAATTCTGAAAATTTGGTATGTTTTTGTATGAAGTATTTAAGAGGTCGTGTTAAAATTTAACGACGATTAGGAACCTCGTTATTAAAAAATTAACATTTTTTTAAGAACAATTTTTAAAAGAAATAAAAAAAAATTATCAATAAACTTCGTTTTGTTTCCGTTGCTTTCAGTAGATTGTAGATATTACAAAATTGAGAGGTCAAAAATGAAACTTATTGCAAAGTTACATCAGTTTCCATAAGACAGCATTTAATTTGTGAATGTTAATTGTTCAATAACGAGCTTCCTAATAGTCGAAAAATTTCTACACGACCTCTGAAATACTTCATACAAAAACATACCAAATTTTCAGAATTTTATTATCATTTGCGATTTGGGACACAACATCCTTAATAAACCAAAAAAGCAATGCTCGCGATGGTACTTGGGGTCTCGTACGGTCATCTTTGACGCGCCGGCCCCGAGTGTCTCTTTGCTTTCACCTTACTTCCCGTCATTTTTCGTCAAGAAATCTGACGATGCCGTCATAGCGATGACCGGAACATTTGTTAAAAAACAAAGATAAAAGCAGTGCTTGCTATAGTTCTGGGGGCCTCGATCGGTCATTCCCGATACAACGGCCCCGAGTTTGTCTCTGCTTTCATCTTACTTCCGGTCTTTTTTCGTCAAGAAGTCTGACGATGCCGCGAGAACAATGACCGGAACATTTGATAGTGAACGAAGATAAAAGCAGTGCACGCGATGGTTTGGGGTGTCTCGATCGGTCATTCCCAATACGACGGCCCCGAGTTTCTCTCGGCTTTCAGCTCACATCCAGTAATTTTTCGCCCAGAAATCTGACGATGCCGTAAGAACTACGACCGGAGCGATTGTTACTAAATAAAGATGAAAGCAGCGCTCGCAATGGTTTTGGGGGCCTCGATCGGTTATTCCCGATACGACGGCCCCGACTTCGTCTCTGCTTTCATCTTACTTCCGGTCATTTTTCGTCAAGAAGACTGACGATGCCGCGAGAACGGTGACCAGAGCGTTTGTTACTAGACAAAGATGAAATAAATGCTCGCGATGGTTTTGGGTGTCTCGATCGGTCATTCCTAATACGACGGCCCCGAGTTTCTCTCTGCTTTCAGCTCACATCCAGTAATTTTCCGCCCAGAAATCTGACGATGCCGCAAGAACTACGACCGGAGCGATGGTTATCAAATAAAGATGAATGCAGCGCTCGCGATGGTTTTGGGGGCCTCGATCGGTTATTCCCGATATGACGGCCCCGACTTCGTCTCTGCTTTCATCTTACTACCGGTCATTTTTCGTCAAGAAGACTGACGATGCCGCGAGAACCATGACCGGAGCGTTTGTTACTAAACAAAGATGAAAGAAATGCTCGCGATGGTTTTGGGGGCCTCGATTGGTCATTCCTGATACGACGGCCCCGAATTTGTCACTGCTTTCATCTTACGTCCAGTCATTTTTCATCGAGAAGTCCAACGTTACTGCGAGAACGATGAGCGGAACATTTGTTAATAATTTTAAAATAACGCAATGCTCGCGATGGCACTTAGGGTCTCGTTCGGTCATTCTCGACGACTGGGCCCTGATGTTGTTTTTGCTTTCACCTTACTTCCGGTCATTTTTCGTCAAGAGGTCTGACGATGCTGTCATAACGATGACGGGAGCATTTGTTAATAATCAAAGATAAAAGCAGTGCTCGCGATGGTTCTGGCGGCCTCGATCGGTGATTCTCGACGTGAGGGCCCCGAGTTTGTTTCTGATTTCATCTTACCTCCGGTCGTTTTTTGTCAAAAAGGCTGATGATTCCGCGAGACCGATGACCGGGGCATCTGTTACTAAACAAAGATAAAAGAAGTACGCGCCATGATTCCTGTGGTGTCGATCGGTCATCCTCGGCGCAACGTCACGGAGTTTCTCTCTGCTTTCATCTCTCTTCCAGGAATTTTTCGTCCCTAAATCTATGCTGTAAGAACTATGACCGGATTGTTTGTTATTAAACAAAGGTAATAGCAGCGCTAGTGATGGTTGTCGGGGTCTCGGTCGGACATCCCGGATTCGACGGCCCGTAGTTTGTCTCTGCTTTCATCTTAATTCCGGTCATTTTTCGTCAAGCAAGCTAGGGAAGCCGCAAGAACAATGACCGGAGCGTTTGTTAGTAAACCAAGATGTAATCAGTGCTCGCGATTGTTTTGGGAACCTCGATTGGTCGTTCCCGATACGATGATCCCGAATTTGTCTCTGCTTTCATCTTACTTGCGTTCATGATTCGTCGAAAAGTCCAACCTTACCGCGAGAACGATGAGCGGAGCATTTGTTAACAAACAAAAAAAAGCAATGCTCACGATGGTACTCAGGGTCTCGTTTGGCCATCCTCGGTGCGACGGCCCCGAGTTTGTCTTTGCTTCCACCTTACTTCCGGTCATTTTTCGTCGAGAAATCTGACGATATCGTCATAGCGATGATCGGAGCATTTGTTGAAAAACAAAGATAAACGCAGTGCTTGGGATGGTTCTGGGGGTCTCGATCGGTCATTCCCGATACAACGGCTCCGAGTTTGTGTGTGCTTTCATCTCACTTCTGGTCATTTTGCGACAAGAAGGCAGACGATGCCGCGAGAACGATGACCGGAGCATTTCTTAATAAACCAAGATGAAAGCAGTGCTCGCGATGGTTCTGGGGTCCTCGATCGGTCCTTCCCGATACGACGGGCCCGAGTTTGTCTCCGCTTTCATCTCATTTCCGGTTATTTTCCGTCAAGAAGGCTGACGGCCGGAGCATTTCATACGAAACAAAAATAAAAGCAGTGCTCGCGATGGTTCTGGAAGCCTCGTTCGGTCGATCCCGATAAGACGGACCCGTGTTTGTCTATGCTTTTATCTTACTTCCAGTCATTTTTCGTTAAGAAGGCTGACGATACCGCGAGACCGATGACCGGGGCATTTGTTACTAAACAAAGATAAAAGAAGTACGCGCGATGATTCCTGTGGTGTCGGTCGGTCATCCTCGGCGCAACGTCACGGAGTTTCTCTCTGCTTTCATCTCTCTTCCAGGAATTTTTCGTCCAAAAATCTAGGCTGAAAGAACTATGACCGGATTGTTTGTTATTAAACAAAGGTAAAAGCAGTGCTCGCGATAGTTCTAGGGGCATCGATCGGTGACATTCCCGATACGACGGCCCCGAGTTTGTCTCCGCTTTGATCTTAGATCCGGTAATTTTTAGTCAAGAAGGCTGACGTGCCGTCATAACGATGACCGGAGCATTTGTTAAAAAACAAAGATAAAAGCAGTGGTTGGGATGGTTCTGGGGGCTCGATCGGTCATTCCCGATACAACGGCTTCGAGTTTATTCGTGCTTTCACCTTACTTCCGGTCTTTTTTCGTCAAGAAGTCGGACGATGCCGCCAGAACGATGACCGGACCATTTGCTAGTGAACGAAGATAAATGCAGTGCACACGATGGTTAGGGGTGCCTCGATCGGTCGTTCCCAATACGAGGGCCCCGAGTTTCTCCCTGCTTTCATCGCTTTTTCGGTAATTTTTCGCCCAGCAATCTGACGTTCCCGTCATAACGATGACCGGAGCATTTGTTAGTAAACAACGATAAAAGCAGTTCTCACTATGGTTCTTGGGGTCTTGGTCGGTCATTCTCGACGCGATGGCAGGAACATTTGCAAACCCCTTCACAATCACGGGAAATTTAGAGTTTCGTGCCACTTTTGTATTGGAAAAAACTCTTCACAGACTTACCCTAAAATTTCAGTTTAAACGGTTTTCGAGGTTGCTGAATCTTAAACAGAATTGCCACAATTCACTATTGTGGCCCCAATACGATAGGAAAGGACTTCAGTTTTAGTATGATTAAGTTGATTCGTTTGGGTTTGTTTGGGTTTGGGTAATCTAAACAATGTTAATATAACGAATAACGGTATGATCAGGTTAAATACCGAAATTCGTTTTCATGTGTTGTCCAAACGTGAAATAAGAGGTATGAATTAAAGAAGAAAAACCTTACAAACAATGAAAACTAAACAATCGATACAGACAACAACGAAAAATAATAAAATCGAAATAAAAGTAAATACGAAAGAAATATGAATTTTTGAAGCTGCCAAAATACAAAAAGAAATTGAATACGAGAAATACGAATAAAAAAATGAAAATATGATTAGTAACAAGAAATTCGAAAAATACAAAAACCACAGAAAAAAATAAAAATACAAAAAGCACAAAAAAATAAAAAATACAAAAAGTAAAAAAAATACAAAATCGTAGTCAATGACGTTCATGTCCTCGGCCCGTGACTCTGGGTTCGGCAGAGACCGGGATGTAAAACCAAAAAAGTATTTTTTTTACATATGTTACTATGGATCGGTTGTCATACATGATTCGCTAAATTTTAATTCATCATATTGTATGAAAGCATTAGAGACTTAAAGTTAGGACTCTAATTCGAGATTCCCGACCATAAAGATCCTAAAGATACTACTTTTTATCGAAATGTAACTACTTCTCGAATTTGCGTCCGCCATATTGGATTCGTTATTATAAATTTGGAAATTCCGAATACATATTCAGATTCAGCGACCTCAAAAACCATACGGTGCGTGCTGTCGTTAGCATCAACGCATTTTTCGGATTTGCGCCCGCCATATTGGATCCGCTAATTTGAATTTTGGAAATTTGATTTCAAATTTGGGTTCAGCGACCTCAAACCCTATGATTTAGTAAATTATAGTCAAATCGCTGAAGTACAAGTATGTTTTATTTCAAATGCCCACATGTGTGTCCTGTCACAAAAATGGCACTTATTTTGCCATATGTGCATCACTGACTGTCAAAGGGTTAATTCACAAAAATAGAAGCGGTGCTCACCATTGTTCTGTTGGCCTCAATCGGACACTCTTTATATGACCGGGTTTTAATTCGTCCCCGCTTTTGTCGTACTTCCACAATATTTAATAGACCATTCGTCTTCTACTCGAAGCTACAAGTTCAATTCTTTATGCGACAAGAACGAAAAGAACGTATTGCTTGATGTCACAGCATGAGTTTAACTCTCTTTCGACCATACTATTTATTGAATTGATGGATTATTTGATTTTGCGGTAGTGAGCGCCGAGAATTTTGAGATGCACTACTACAAAAGAGCCTTAGTCATTATTTCCTGATATCAAGGAAATAAACCGATGCTCCAACGGTTTTCACATATTCTATCGATTCTGATATAGAAATCGACCGTTATTTGTTTTTGTAACTTCTCGCACGGATCTCCCGTTGAGAATATCGGCAATGAGGCGCGATTTCATTTGAATGAGACGCTATTTCATTTTAATGAGGCGCTATTTCATTTTAATTATGCAATTGATTATTAGATACTAGAGAGAAAGTCGAATAGAGCGAAATAAAAGAGTTAGGGAACTTCGATAATGCGTGATGTGCGTTCGTACGTACGTGAGAAAATGTTCATTGTCCTTAATAATTTTGACCAAAGCTCTATTTACATTTGTTTCAATTTTCTATATTTGTATTATTTACAGTTTTTCATTTTTATTCTCGACACTAATTATTTTTATTCTTGACAAATTTTTATATTTATTCTTTTTTATATTTTATTCTTTATATATTTCTTCAATTAATATTAATTTTTCCAAAATCTCCACGGTACCTGAACTCCCGGTCAGAGGAAACCCTGCAAACTAAAGACAAATTTTATTCGCATCTATTTCATTTCCCGATACGGTGGCAGGTACTTTTATTAACAAATTTTAAATATTCTTCCCAATGAAAGGTGCCTTCCGCTGCCGGAAGCAATCTTTGGATTGGTGTATTCACCTGTTCATCGTCGACGCTGTTATCGTTGTTCGACGTCTTTCTTCGCCTTCGCTCGTGACGGTCAATCGGTATCTCAGAGTGGCTAAATTTACAAATAATAGTAGTGATTTAGGTATCTTCCATGGAAAGAAATTAATGGCCTGAGGACATTCACAAATAATTACCTTGGCGGTACACTATTAAATTGCGATCGGCCTAAAATCCACTCACGCATCGCCCGTCCAACTTCTACGAAACTGTTACTGTAAAGAAATTATTGTTGATCATTACACGCCATTTTATTACCGGAGTAAAATTAAACATATCCATTTAATTGTAGTTATCATCTCGCTATTTCCATGACGTTTTCTGTGATTTTCTTTACTTCGATGAATGCGGTCATTGCGCGACGATGTCGATCGAGGATATTTCAGAGATAATTTTGCCTTTTTTTTGTCGGTGATGCCACAAAAGAGAAACTGCAAATTTTCTTCAATATGCTTGCCAAAATCCATTTCTCATTCCCACTTTTAATTTGGCTAAAATTGACAACAACTTTTCCTAAAATTTCGTCGTTCATAAGCAGGTTCGTGTAGTATTTGCGTGGATTTTGCTACGCCGAGTCCCGCACAGCGCCCGAAGCCATCATGACAGTGACAGTGAAAGATAAATGGGTGCAAATTCCTTCTCCTGTCACCGCCTCCAACATGAACTAAGCTTAGTCTCCTCACGCTTAGTTCACGGTGGAGAATAAAGCTTAACCCTTTGAAGCATACATTTTTCCATACGTGGAATCAGCTCAAAGCTGCAATTGATTTCTAGCTATCAGCGAAAAATGTGCCGGGCACCCATCGTGTTGATACTACATTCTGTTTCTTGTTTCCAACGGTATTTCTTCCAATAGCGGACCTAATGTTTCTTGGAGCAATGTGGTGTACTTCCTACCATTAAGATTCTCTTCAATGAAATGAGGGCCTATGATTCTATCGCCAATAATCCCGCACCATACATTAACGGACCACGGTCTTCGGTGTACAACTTGCCGCAGCCAATGTGGATTTTCAGTTGACCACAAATGCATGTTATGCAAGTTAAAATTTCCATGATTCGTAAATGTTGCCTCATTAGTAAATAACATATGATTAATAAATGAGTCATCTCTCTGAATGTGGCGTTGAGCGCATCGGCAGAATTCAGTGCGATTCATAAAATCTGTACCAATTAATTCCTGGTGGAGACTGATGTGGTGAGTATGATATTTATGACGATGTAGAATACGTAGAATACTTCCTTGGCTTACGCCAAATACCCTCGCAATTTGACGAGAACTCGCACAAGGGTCTCTATGAACGGTGGCAAGAACGCCAATTTCAGTTTCTTCGTTAGTAACTCGCTTTTGTCGGTTACTTTCCCGACGGGTTGAGGATCCAGTTATCCTCAGTTTAGTGTACAAAATTTGACATGTACGGCGTGTAGGATGAGAACGTTCTGGAAATCTCTCACCCTATAAGTCAAGGAAGTTTCAGGAAGTAAGGTGAAAACAAAGACAACCGCAGGGCCGTGTCGTCGAGAATGACCGAACGCGGCGCCCAGAACCCTCGCGAGCACTGCTTTCATCTTTGTTTACTAACAAATGATTTGGTCATCGGTCTCGCGGCATCTTCAGCTGTCTTGACGAAAAAGTATCAGAAGATGAAAGCAGAGGCAAACTAGGGTTCGTCGTATCGCGAATGACCGATCGAGGCACTCCTAACAATCGCGTGCACGGCTCCTATCTTTGTTTACTATCCGCTGCTCCGGTCATCATTCTCGTGGCGTCGTCAGACTCCTTGACGAAAAATGACCGTCGATAAGATTACAGCAGAGAGGAGCTCTGGGCCGTCGAGTCGCGGATCACCGATCGAGTCCCCTAGAACCGTCACGAGCGCCGCTTTCACTTTTGTTTACTATTAAATGCTCCTGCCATCGGTCTCACGGCACCGGCAGGCATCTTGACGCACTATGACATCATCAATGTTCTTATAACAGTTATTGCAGCATCGTGAGACTTCTCGACGCAATCTGCCCGGAAGTAAGAAGAAATTGGCGACGGATTCTGTACGGTAATATCCGGAATGCTTGAGTGCGGCCCCGGGAACCATTCCAAGCACCGAATTTATCTTTGTTACGTTAACAACCACAGTTTGCAATAACAACAACGTTTTGCATACCACAGAAAATTGTTCCTTTCATTTACTTTTTTTTTAAATTGAATCATGCATTGCCACGTTAAATAATCATCTTAAGTAAAATAATCAAGTTAATAAAAGCTTGCAACTTGTAAAAATAGTCGGTCGGTGGCTCCAAATTTAAAAAACATCAAGTTATTTATCTTTCGATTCATTATTCCGACGAATCCAGTGAATAATTTGAATTTTTCATCATTGTTGCATTTATCATTGCCGCGCGAATAATTACACGCATCATGAATCTCAACGATCTTCATGCCTCGTCACGAAATTCATGGAGCGACGGAAGACGACGGGTAAAATGCTGAATCGGCCGTTCTGTCACGAGTCTCGAACCCGATTGGTTTGCTGGTGGCCTAAGGGAATTATACGGGAGACGTCAAATCACCCTCGCCGTTATCTGTTAAACCTTGCCTTTCTGCAGTACCTTGACGCGCGGTTTGAACTTGCCCGTGAAGGGTGGCGGAAGTCCATAGCAGACGATACACGAAATGTCATATTGCCAGGGCAAGCGAGACGAACGCCGACCTACCTTGCTCGTCACCTTCTACATTTCCCGTGCCCAGACTCAGCGCTCGAGTCGCATCTTCGTTAAGGGCAGGTCCTACAACAATCATCCGAACTCCGACATTCTAATTGCTCGCATTCAAAAACTATTTGACCGATAAAAAAAAGCGTTGGCAGGATTGCTCCGGGCACCCCTTGAACCCGCCAGTCGCGGTTGGATCAGTTATTATGAAACACCCTGTACACCTGTCATGTCACTAATCGACATCTCTCACTGTCACATCAGATTTTTGGGAGACATAACATTCAACGTATATTTTAAGGAAAATCGCAAAATTCGAAAAAAAATTATTTGAATTACGAAATTTTTGATGAAATTGTTGTCGGCTTAGCCGAGATGATGATGAAAGAAGAAGACGAAAAGGAAAATTTCGGCGAAGACGTTGAAGAAAATTGGAAGTGAAGTTTTCGTGGTGATACCGACAATACAAACATTGAAATATATGAGGAATTTTATTAACCGACATCGCTCCACCATCCGCAAATTTATTTGATGAAATTGTTATCGGCTTAGCCGAGATGATGATGAAAGGAGAAGACGAAAAGGGAAATTGCGGCGGAGACGTT
Organism: Ophion costatus; assembly: GCA_951751655.1. NCBI lineage: Eukaryota > Metazoa > Arthropoda > Insecta > Hymenoptera > Ichneumonidae > Ophion > Ophion costatus. The sequence goes on along the minus strand of OX632362.1, from coordinate 6,410,509 downwards.
GAAGAAAATTGGAAGTGAAGTTTTCGTGGTGATACCGACAATACAAACATTGGAATATATGAGGAATTTTGTTAAGGGCGGGGTAAAATATTAAAATTTTTTTTTCATTTTTTAAAATCTTTTAAATGAATGCATAATATGTCAAGAATATTGTGTTAAAATTTCAAGTCGATCGGAGTAATATTGACGAAGTTATGAGTATTTGAGCGTCTATTGCTCCATGCCGGGTTTTATACCTGGGCGGCAGCTGCGCGGCGCGCTATTGTATTTTTCGACCCCGAATAAATTTCTTGATAAGCGGGCCTGTTCCGGTCCCGTTATGTATATTCGAGGCATGGTGTATATTAGTATACACATTAGCCTGTACATCAGTTAACCGCTCATCAGTAGACAAACGCAAAAAGATGCTCCTGATCATCTCGATGGAAGCCTTTTGCTCTACGGACCTGGCATCGACCACTTTGAGTGAGTATAAGAAAATTATCGAGTTTTATTTTCAATTTCTAAAAATTCAAAGATGGTTGAAAAATCTGAAAAAATTCATACGTATTCCGAAAATTGAACGAATCGCGAAAAAAAATTGGGTTGCGGGGAAATTTATTGACTAATTTTTTTTTTCATCATTTTGTTAATAACATTTTCGAATCATTAATATGCAAAATTAATCTTTTGAGTACCTTTAATATGCATGAATTTTCTCAGATTTTTATGCAATCGAGAAGTGTTCTCAAACTTATGTGCAATGAGCGCTAAGCGACCAAACTCTTCTGCGTTTTTCAAACCGTTTTTCTGAGACTTGTCATATTTGAAGTCCGTGTGCACGATAACTTAAAGTCTACTGGACCAATCGCTTTGAAATTTTGCACAGTACTTCTTCACATAATTCACCAGGTATTGTCGAGAGCTTTTTTGTTTTTTCTAATAATTACGAATTTTTCAACAACAAAGTAGCCGATTTTTTTAGCGAAAATCGGGTTTTTGGCTCCCAAGTGCTACGAAAAAACGAAAAAAAAGAAAATCCTCCCGTCATTACTTCGAGAAACATCTCCTTTAACAAATGCATTTTGATTTTTTTGTTTCAGCTGATTCTGTTGCGAGTTATGGTGCACACCGCAAACCAACTTTTTTTCGAGGCGCCTCCGGGATTTAATTTTCACTCGCTCAATTTTGAATATTTTGCAATGCAAATTTAGGAGAATATTGTTCAAATGTTACTTTATTATATGTAAATTTTTCAATAAACGAACACTATTCGTTACGCCAAAAAAAATCTTAAATACATGCCTTTTTTTCGCCGAATTAACTTTACCCCGCCCTCAACCGACATCGCCCCTCCATCCGCAAATTTATTATCGTTAAAAATATGCACATAGAAGTTCTGGACGGATCCAAATTGTAAGTAAACCTAAGATCCTACGTACTTTTACTCTGCTATTAACCATTCGATACACTGGTCTTAATCCTTCCTACGCTGAGTCATTTGGCCCAAGTATTTTCTAACAAATCGCACACTTCAAACGAATGTTTCGGCTCTCAATTTTTCCCTACATTAAATTAATTCATTTTCTATTGAAAAAAACATTCTATGTTGGTCGATTATTCAAAATATTTGATAATTATGAGATCAAACGAACTTACCTGTAAGTGAAGTTCGATCTTAATTGTATGTAGCGCCTCTTCCGAAGAGATCAGTGTGTAGTGCCCCCTCGATATGCCGATATTGCCACAATTTTTACAGTTTTTTGTTTTGGTTCTGGTCGGTGTGTATTCCGACAGGCAATTCATTCTTTCAAAGTGCTGCCGTAACCATTAGCGTTTCTAATGTGTGTATCATTAGAAAAGGGGAAAATTTATTGGGTGGGTCTGATCTCTTCGGAAGAGGCGCTTCGTTCAATTAAGGTCGAACTTCACTTACAGGTAAGTTCGTTTGATCTCATAATTGTATTACGCGCCTCTTCCTCGAGATCAGTGTGTAGTTATTTAAAGTTCGTTACGGCAGATATTTACGAAATCGGAAATTCGATATCATTTATTTTTATTTAATTAATTCTTTAACCATACGATTAAGTGTAATGCATAAGAAATTGTAATGTTATACATGGCTGCTATCTAGAATCGCTTTTCCAAACATGGCTTTGCTTGTTACAATATGACGATCGTAGAACCTAGCGATGGTACTCGAACGTTCTGTCCACCTTGCAGCTTTTCTAATAATGTCTATATTGACCCCACTCCTTTTTGCGGACGAGGTAGACGCATGACGAGTACTCTAAGCATCGAATGCCTCTGTATTCACCCCACTTTCCGTTAGGGTCTTTATTATCCATCTGCTTATAGTTTGAGTCGATACTTGTGTGTGTGGTTTTTTTAGGGCTATAAAAAGACGAGATTAATTTCCTCGTATATCTTTTTTCTTATCTATGTACGTTACTAGTGCTGATGCCGGACAGATATATGCATTTTCAATTATGATGGGTATCGCGTGTTAATGTAAGCGGAGGAAGGGGGAAGGGGAAATAATTAAAGGTTTATTCCATGCTAAAATTTCAAACATTATTTAATTCACAATAAAAAGAAAACATAACTCGATATAAAGAAAAGGAATTTAATTTAATGAATTACAACAATAAGAAAAATAAAAAGACTCGATATAATAAAAATAATAATAATAAGAATGATAATAATTGACGCGACTGTTACGGGTTACTGGACACGCGAAGTCCCGACCTAATTTCTCGACCCGTTCTAAATATTTTATTCGATCCCGTATGTATTATTTCTTAGCTATGTTGGGCGCCAGCCTTGCTCGGGCAGTCGCGTCTCACGCGACAACGAAGAAAAAAAATCAAAACAAATCGCTCGGTTGCCCGGCGAGCGAGAGACTCGATACAATTGCGCGGGGGGGACGTCGCATGGGTATCTGGGTGCGGACTCGGTTCTCCGATTCGAGAGCTTGTTATCACCACGACTATTATATGTTCCGGGATATTACACAAAATTATTATAATCAATTACGACTAATAAATGCGCGAGAAAACAATTTAAAAAAACGCGATCACTTCGATCGACTCGGCCGTCGGTCGAGGCGCGACCACGGCTACGCACGCGCGACGGGAATTTTCACGGGGGACGGCGGGGGATGCGCCACGCACCTTCTTACACGATTTTTGCACTCGATTTTCCTATTTCACAATTTTTCTTTTCGGCGCGATTTTTCTAGTTCTACGTTATAATTATTCTTTTTATTCGGCGCGATTTTTTCTATTGTACAACTCTTTATTTGGCGACACGCACGGAAAGGGACGGCGAGGGGAAATATCACGGGAGGGGGAAAGGGACACGTCAAATCGCCCGAGCGATACAATATTCCGCACTGATTTTATTTCGGCACGGAGCCGCTCTCGCAAAGAATCAAAGGAGAAGAGACTTACTTGTGATATGGTATACGAGGAGCATACGTCGCTGTCTCTCTCTCTCTATCACTCTCGTGCTTCTTCAATAATTCGTTTTCGGTTTCGTCCGTCGCTGACCACGTTCGGAGACTCAATGGCTGGCCACGCCGACCGGCTCCTTCGCCTCGATCCACGCGGGTTCGTAGATGGGAAACCTCCCATCGATTTTCCGATCGATCCATGGCTCGCCCTTCCGACCATCGCCGATGATTGCTGTCCGAGTCGTCGAGCTTCCCGATCGATAATTGGGCTCGGCCGGCCCCGCCGAGCGCGAGACGGTGTCCTCCGGGGGCGTCGTGCTCCGACGACTCGGGAGATGGCGGTAGTAGGCCGTCGGTGGCGAGCCCGATGTCCCGCGCGGCCGAGTGATGGCGTTGTTAGCGGATCGGTGCGCCCGCACCGACGTGGCCTTACACGCCCGTCCGTGGTCACGCTCAGGGGACAGCGAGCGAAACGGGGGTACGGGGAGGGAACGGAGGGGGGGGGGATGTCGCGGCTTCTATACAATAAAACTTAAATCTAATCTTAAAATTAACATCGTTATTCATTTTCATGAAGGGCGCGGCGGAGATTGAGCCCCTGCGTGGTCACGCGGGCTCTTTCTCGACTATCCTTGTGACGTCACGTCACAACTCCCCCCTGCTTAAACGGAAGTACTCCCCTCCTTTGTTCGGCAAGAGCGGTCCTTCAGTTACTCTTGTTACGTGCAGGGGAGGAGAGCGGGATGGGTATTGGGGGGAAAGGTGGGCCGTAGTGCCCTATGGCTCAAATGGTTTTACTAATACCTGCGCGGTAATTCTTAATTTTATATCACAGACTTGTTACCTTAATGCCAGCCTTATTTTTGCGATGGTGTTGCCCTAGGGGCTGTAGTCAGTCGCGTATTCAGTCTTGATTTGCCTCTCCATCGGATTCGTGACTCGATGTTGGCGGGGGCTCACGGAGTGGCTTCCGTGGCCGTTCACCGTCGTTATTCTTAGTTGACTCGATGTTGACTAGCGGGTTACTGGATGGCTGCTTTTCCATCGCGGCATCTTCTTTGGCCGTTCAGCGAAACTATTCCATGGCAGGGGCCATTAGAATGGGGTATTTCGATATTGGGACAGCAGTAGATGGGGGTTGGAGTTGGGGCATCTTGATTGGCGACATCAGGGTTGGAGGGGGTTTCGGGGCATCTGGATTAGGACATCAGGGTTGGAGGCGGTTTTGGGGCATCTGGATTAGGACATCAGGGTTGGAGGGGGTTTCGGGGCATCTGGATTGGGACATCAGGGTTGGAGGGGGTTTTTGGGGCTTCGGGATCGGGACATTAGGATTGGGGGGGGATGTGGGGCGTCCGGATCGGGGCCTCCGGATTGGAGGGGTTTTGGGAGTTCATCGTGGGGGATGGGGTCGTTTCTCGAGGGCCCGGGGGCAATTGCCCGCTCGCTGACCGGTCCGGGCACACGCCCAGCATCGGGAGATTTCGATGCGGCCGGTCGCCGAAGCGGTCTTGGAGGTGGGAAGGGTGCGGGAGGTGGGGGTTGCACTTGGCGGGGAGAGTTTCAGGGACATTAGGGAGGGGATCGGAAGGGAAGCCCGGCCTGGGACCGGCCGGGAACGGGGGACTAAGGGATAGGCGGGGGAGCGTGTGGGGGGATTGGCCCCCTCGGCGAGGCCGAGGAGGGGGTCTGGCCTCCCCCAGCGGCAATGGCCCGGGCGAGAGCCTTCGCCCGTTGCTGCCGCCGTCGGAGGGTGGCCTGGGAAGGGCCGACACAGGGACTCGGGGGCGGCGGCGCTCGCGGCCGCGGGGCCAGAAGGGCCATGGCGCGTGCGGCCTGGCCGCAACCCGAGTCCGGAGAGCAGGGGCCGAGCGCGGCCACCCCCCAGTATGAGGGTTGGCGGGGCCGCGGGGGTTGGAGCAGGTTCCGGGGAAGGGGAAGGGGAAGGCGTGGAGGAGGGGCTCGGCGACAGGGGGGGATATTCCCTCTCCGAGAGGCTGGGCATCCGCCTCGTAGGACTGCGTGGGCTCGCTCCGCCGCCACCCCGGCTCGGCCGCCCAGCTGCCGGGAACTGGAGTAGGAGTCCCCCTCCGGTCACCGCGAACGGGACCTCGTCATCCGAAGCCAGATCGTACAAACGGGCACGGTAATCCTCGCGCCATCCTTCCACCACGTGGCAGGAGGGACGAGGATACTGCTCCTCCGGCTCCCACCGCCGGAATTGTGGGGGCACTACTAATTCCTCGTCGGGCCGCCTATAAGGCGGCCGGGAGGTGATGCCCCTTCTAGGCATCCTGCTACTTATTTTCTTGTCTCAAGCTGCGAACAACACATGCACAAAGCAGCATTAGCACACGAAGCATAGCAAGCATTAGTAAGCGGTATTCTGTCCCTGATCGTACTGTCCTTGTCGTTCTAAACGCGAAATCAGGTCAAAGAGGTGGGCGTCGCTAAGCTCTACTGGCTTGGAGCGTTGGGAGCATAGCCCGCTGCGGCGACGCCGCTTTGGGCTGGAGTCTGGGTTACGGGAGATCGCGGCCTGCTTGGGCCGGCGATTGCTGGGTCTGGGGCTGCCATTTCTTCGGGGATTGGGGCACCTTGGGATTCCCGGAAGGGTTTCAGGTCCTTTATATGAACTCTCGGGTTGCAACGACTCGTCGGGTCCTCGAGTTCATACACCACGGGAGAGTGCACCGCCAGTATACGGAAGGGGCCGCTGTACCGCGGCGCTAGCTTGGCGGCAAAGTTCTGCGCTCCTGACGACAGAACTCGGTTCTTTCTCAGAACTACATCTCCCACTTGATACCTCGTATCTCTCCGATTCTTACTGTAATACGTGGCCTGCCGCTTCGCGGCGGCCTCCAAGTTCTTACGAACCCAATCGTGCAGCAGAGGTGACCGCTGCATTCGGTTGGACCAAACTTCCGGGTCTCCTGGGGTTAATTTGGGGGGTTCAGGGACTTCGTCTCGTAGGCTTTTAGCGGGGCGGGGGTTATGACCAAAAATTAAAAATGTTGGGGTCATCTGGGTGGATGACTGCACGGCGGTGTTCATCGCGAAACATAATTCCGGAAGATGGACGTCCCAGTCTCGATGATCGAGTCCAACGTACGAACTTTAGAGTTCGATTGACTCGCTCGACCGGATTCGCCTGTGCATGGTAGGGGGGTACCGCCGTCTGGTGAATTCCGAGTTCTCCCAAATACCGTGTCACGTGCGTGTTCACAAACTCCGTCCCGTTGTCGGTCAGGAAGTACTGTGGGCATCCGTACCGGTTGATCACCAGGGTCTCGAATGCCTTCATTATGGTGGCGCCGGTAGCACTACCGAGGGCCTTAGCCTCCACGAACTTCGTGAAGACATCCTGGAAGACGACGACGTACCGCTTCTTGATCTTGCTGGGCGGGATCGGACCCATTACGTCGGCAGCGACCACACACCATGGACATTCCGTGGTGCGTTCTCGCATCAGGCCGGACGGGGGTAATTGCGAAACCTTATGGAGCTGGCATAAGGGGCAACGCGCCACGTACCGTGCTACGTCTTGGAATATGCCTGGCCAGAAGAAATCCTGGATGACCCGTTGGTAAGTTTTTTCCGTCCCCAGGTGACCAGCCTGGGGTCCTTGATGAGCATCCTCCATTGCACGCGGCCTAGCCTTGGCCGGTAAGACGAGCTTCCAAGCGTCCAAATCCACAATCGTTGGATCGATGATCGAACGCGGCCGATGGTAATACAGCTTGTTGTCCTCTATCTTCCAGCTCGGATATTTCCAGGGGAACTCGCGTACGTTCTGTACCTTGTCCAGGTACCAGGGGTCAGTCCTTTCTCCGAGCGCGGCCAGGGCCGCGTCGGTGTCCTCGTACATACGGGATAGGGCATCAGGGACGACGTGAAGAGTTCCTTTGCGATGGACGATCGACATGTCCAACGCCTGCATCGAAAGGGCCCATCGGGCTAATCGTCCAGAAGGGTCTTTGAGATTCCGTAACCACTGGAGACTGCTATGGTCGGTAATGACCGTAAAGTGGGTACCTTCGATGTACGGTCGAAATTTCCGCACTGCCCAAATTACCGCCAGGCACTCCTTCTCAGTGACCGTATATTCCCGTTCGGCATTGCCCAGCACCTTGCTGGCAAATACTATTGGATGCTCTTCACCGTCGAATTCCTGCGTCAGTACGGCTCTAATGGCCGCGTCACTGGCGTCGGTTTGAAGGACGAAGGGGAGGTTGAAATCGGGGCGGGCCAGGATAGGGGTTTGGGTCAGGGCCTCTCGGAGTGACTCGAATGCTTCCTGCTGTTCGGTCCCCTAGTTCCAGGGAACATCTTTTTTCAGAAGCTCGGTCAAGGGGATCTTATCTCGCGAGAGGGTTGGTAGGAAACGGGCATACCACCCTACCATTCCCAGAAAACGGCGTAACTGCCGAAGGGTCCTGGGCGGAGGGTAGTTTAGGATGGGGGCTACTTTTTCCGGGTCTGCCTTTAATCCGTCCCAGCCGATGGCGTATCCAAGATTCGTGACTCCCCGGCAGAAAAATTCGCTTTTTTCTCGGTTGATCGTGAGCCCCGCGGCTCTAAAGACTTCCAGGACGATCCTCAAATACGCGAAGTGCTCGGCTTCGGTGTCGGTGGCGATGATCACGTCATCGAGATACGCAAAGACATGGGGCTCCCATGCTGGATCGATGAGCTGATCCATCAGCCGCTGGAAGGTCGCTGGTGCGTTCGTCAACCCGAACGGCATTCGTCGAAACTGGAAAAGTCCTCGGCCGGGAACGGCGAAGGCCGTAATAGGACGACTCTGGGGGTCTACAGGGATCTGGAAATAAGCCTGGCTCAAGTCCAACTTGGAGATAAACCGGGCTAGCCGAAGGCCGTCCAGGATCCGATCCATATTCGGCAGGGGGTAGGCATCCTTCAAGGTTACCCGGTTCACGTCGCGATAGTCAATGCAGAAACGATATTTTCCGCCTGGCTTCGGGACGATCACCGGGCTACTCAGCCCAGAGCTCTTCGTCCTTTCTATAACCCCCTCTTGGACCATCTTATCGACTTCGGCCTAGGCAATGTGAAGGAGGTAGGGGGAAATCGTTCGGGGCTTCTGTCTGATCGGGGGATGTCCTTACACGTCGATGTGATGTTGCGTCAAATTAGTTCGTCCTAACTGTCCGTCCTGTGAGGGAAATACTAATTCGTCCAAAAGGGCCTCTGAACGTCTGTTTGCCGAGACCGAGGCAGGTTCCAAGCCTGCAGTCTCGGGGAATACGGAGATGCTCCAACGTGGCCCATCCGGTGTCGCGAAGCTCCGCTCCGGACCACCGTGTAGGGACTACGTATCCGTTTTGTAATCCACCCGCATTTCAAACAGTCTCAAAAAATCAATCCCCATGACAAATTCGTAGCCTAACGCGGCTACGCGTACCGGAAGGGATTCTACTTTTCCCGCCAAATCGAAGGTCAGCGTAACGGCTCCATTCACCGGACGCACTGCCCCGTTGGCGACCCGAACGCCCTCCACTATCGGCTGCAAGTGGAGTCCTCTCCTCCTTGCCACCTCCAGTCCGAGGTACGTCTTACTAGACCCAGGGTCTACCAACGCCAATAGGAGCTCGCCGCCTACGTTAAGCCATAGGTGATGGCAAGCGTCCGTACTTAAGGCTCCGATGATCATTTCTTCCTTTCCCGTCACGCATTCCTCCGTATGGGGAGCCATATGTCCACAAGGGAACAAGTCTAATCTGTCATTGCCGGGAGAGGGTCGGGCTGGCTGTTCCTGCCGCTCAGGCCATTCGCTCGTCAGGGCGCATCCGGGCTGCGGCTGGGAACAGGGGATCTGAACGAACTCGTCCTTCCTTAACAACCGGCGGGAGGCACAGGGGCTTACTGCTCTCCCGCCTGGGCATTTCCCGAACGTTTTCTTTCGCAGTTGCGACACGAGTTCACGTCGCATCCGGGCCATCCGCAAATCCTGCAGAATCGACCCATTTGCTGCGTGCAGTCTCGAAACCGATGTCCCGGCTGTCGACAGTTGTAACACCTCGGGCCAGATCCCGGAGGAGTGCTGGTCCGAGGCTGATTCGGGGATGGGCTGGTGGGAATTCGCGGGGTATTCGGGGGACGTATCGATGGCGGGTTTTTCCAGAGCGGAAGGGGGCGGTGGAAGGATTGGAGCTGTGGCTGGGGACTGGGTCTCTGAGGCTGGATCACCTTCAGAGGGAATCTGCCGGGACCTTTCGTCCAGGCGGCGGGGTCGGGGGCATTGGAGTGAGGGGTTTGGCTTGTCGCGAGGGAATGCGGCGGAGGGGTTGGGAACGATTGCTTGAACTTGGAAGGGTCGGCTGCCGCTGGAGCTTCCATGGCGGCTACGTTCGCGCGGTTCTCCCGCTCCGGCGGCTTGTAAGCTGCCGAAGGTAATATCGACTGTGCTTGCGTCGGTGGTGGTCGGTAGGTTCTCGCCTTTTCCCTCAGCATTTCGCGGTGGTCCCATCCGCTGCAGCTCGAGGAAGTTGGTGATATCCTTACGCTGAATATGCTCAGCGAAGTCCGGATGCAAGTTCGCACAGCAAATATCAAGTTGGGTCTCGATGGTCAATGGCGGACTCAGATGGCTGAAGAGCAGCCGCATCTTGACGATGTATTCGGCGATGGGTTTTCCCGGACCCTGAGTGCGAAGCTCCACTTCGCGACGGAGTCGCTCCTGCAATTCCCCATGGCCGAATCTTTCCCGAAAATAAAAGACGAATTCCTCATACGTCGTCCAGCCATCTCGTTCTACCCGGAGCCATAAGAGGGATTCCCCGGTGAAAGCCTCGGGAAGCGCCCTCAACAAGTCCTCCTCGGAGAGATTCCGTGAGGTGGAAATATTCGTGCATCCGGCGTAGAAATTCTTCTGAGTCTTCGTCCTTCTTCCCTGCGAATCGGGGTCCGAATTTCCTCCAATGATGAATCCCGCGGTTATCCCGGGACCAATGGGTATCCGAGAGCGAGGGGGCATCGGATAGGGGGCGACCTCTGGGAGGGGGAGGGAGGGATGGCTTGGTCTTGCCAAGGGTAGAGGTCCTATCCGAGTGCTATTACGGGGGCTCGGGGCTGCCAGGGTGTAGGTACCCTGCGGTGGCCAGCTCTGGCTACCGCTAACCCTTAACAGTCCTGTGGGTGTGGGGCTGGATGTGGGGAGGGCGGGGGAAGGTCTTTGGGGTGAATGGGCGGTGGGAAGGGCAAAGGTAACCGCCGTACGGTCGGGGGGGCCTGTTCCTGGTCTTCGGGGCGCGGGTGTCGGACTGAGTCGTCCACTCTCCGACCTCGTATCCCGCTGGCCCGCAAGAGTTCGGGGAGATGGCGTCGGCGTCTGATCTCCTTCGTCATGGCCCGGCGTCTCTCCTGCGAATCTCGTCGATGGCAACGTAAGCGACCTCCATCGGGTTTGGTCGCGGTTGTCGGCTGGCTGTTGCCGGTGGCTTTCGTACGTCAGCGGACGAAGCAGCATTTCCGTCAACGGTTCCACCAAAGCAGCTGAGAGTGTGAATGGGGGAGAATCTCCCCGTTCGTCCTTCGCTGCGTCCCACCTGATCAGGGCTCCTGGAACCCGTATCCCAGTGCAGCCAGATCGCGCGCGAACGTTACCCTCTCTCTAGTCCCTCGCGCGCCCATCACACAATCATAGTAGCGCGTGTCCGTGAGCGAGCGACGCTCGGACATCTTCGGAAAGAGCCGAGTGCCGTCGAACTGTCCCGACCGCGCCTTCGGCAGCTACACCAACACATAGACACGCTGAGCACGTTCATGTGCGGCCAAGCCGAACGAAGGCTTCGAGGGAAAAAGCAATCTGAGCACGGCCCGCGCGTGACGTCACGCGACGGCACGCGCGAGACTTTTAGATGATTTCAATGCTTATTTAGCTCTTGATTCTCTGCGTTATTAATGTATACAAAAAATGTATCGCGCACTCTGAACGCTTATATTTTTAGTTTATACGTTCATTTAAATATAATAATAAATCTAAATTACAACTTATTTATCTTCTAAAAAATTGTTTACGCTTTACTCACACCCGTCCTTATGCCAAATAAATTATAATTCAGAAAAGTAAGTGAAAATATATTTATATTCGTATTATTATATTAATTCTCATACTTTCATCAAGCGATAAAGTATTATCTCCAAAAACAAGTCAATCACCAATCGGGCCGCCAATCGTAACTGCCAGAAAGTGCATCTTTAACACAAGTGATAGGATGGTCCCGTTGGTAGCGTTCCTGGCTTCGGTCCGTAGGGGCGCAGGATCGTTCCTCACGCTCAGCGCTTTTTTTTTAATCATGGTTACTATTAATTTTTATTTGATTAGTTATTTTTATTAGTTATCATATTTATTTTAATTAGTTATCTTTTAGTACCGAAAAATTTATCGCGCACTCTGACTGCTTAATTTATTAGTTTTTACGTTAATTTAAATATAATAAATCTAAAATACAACTTATTTATCTTCTAGCAAAATGTTTGCGCTTTACTCACACCCGACCCTATGCCAAATAAATTGTAATTCATAAAAGTAAGCGGAAATATATTTATATTCGTATTATTATATTCATTCTCATATACTTTCATCAAGCAAAAAAGTATTAGCCCAAAAACAACCATCCATCCGACCGCGAATCGTAAGTACCAGAAAGTGAACATACATTGACACAAAAAATTAAAGGAGCAAGAAAAGTTGAACTTCGTCAAAAGTGTTCGTACAAAAAAAAAGGATGTTAAAGCTTCAAGTTTCTAGTTTTAGTTCCGACAATGATTTTTTTTTGAGAATCACTGATTGCGCGGTAGGAAGAAACATCACGGCAAAAAAAATGTTGCAAATTTTTACGTTTTTCAAAGTTCTGCACGTGTTTTGGAGATTTTATTCGGACTTGACCAATATCAAGGTCATTGAGCCCATTCAATTCAGTTCAATTTGCTTCTTTTTTTATCTCCTTACGACCATTTTTCGCTGATATCGGCCTCCTCGTCGGCCTCTGAATGAAAAAACGTCCTTTTGTCTTCAGTCATCGATATCTCGGGAACTAATGGTCGTACGGGAATTCGACCGGCAATGTTGGAAACGTGAATGCATACTCTACAAGCTCTGATTATTATTGTAGGTTAAAAAAAAAATATTTTTGCCATCAGTTTTAAAAAAGTACAAAAAATCGATGTTTTCTTGTTTTTTATAAAATCCACCGCTACTTTGCAAATATTGCGATAAACACTATTGTTTATGGACGGTCATTCGGCTCAATATGTCCCCAAGAGATATGCAAAATTCCACATTGATCCGTTCATCGGTCTTTCTTGCCCGATTGACCAAAATATGAAAAAAAAATTAAAGGAACAAGTTTCCTCCTTCTCAGACATCATTTCATGATTATTAAGAGGAAAAACAACTTTTCACTACTTTTCGTACAATTGGGTATTGAGTACGCATTAAATGTTGGAAAAGAACCCTGAAAATCATATTGACTAAAAATTTTCGATTTTTTTTTTTTAATAACAAAAATGTTGAAACTTTTTTGTTTATAAAAAAATCTATTTCGATTTTTTTTATTTTTTTAATGTTGACATTTTTTTTCGATTCAACATTGTACCGCCAGCATTAGAATTACCCAAAGTGTACGTAGAATTACCCAAAGCGTACCTCCCCGTGGTATGCTTTGGGCAATTCTAATGCTGGCGGTACAATGTTGATTTGAAAAAAATTTAAACATTAAAAAAAAAATCGAAACTGATTTTTTTATAAAAAAAAAATTTTCAATATTTTTTTTATGAAAAAATTTTTTTTTCGAAAATTTTTAATCAATATGATTTTCACGGTTTTTTTCCAACATTCAATGCGTACTCAATACCCAATTGTACGAAAAGTAATGAAAAGTTTTTTTTCCTCATGAAATGATGTCTGAAAAGGAGAAAACTTGTTCCTTTAATTTTTTTTCAAATTTTGGTTAATCGGGCAAGAAAGACCGATAATCGGATCAACTTGGAATTTTGCATGGCTCTTGGGGACATATTGAGCTGAATGACCGTCCATAAACATTAGTCTTTATCGCAATATTTGCAAAGTAGCGGTGGAATTCATAAAAACCAAGAAGACATCGTTTTTTTGTACTTTTCTAAAACTAATGGCAAAAATAAAAAATAAAAGTTTCACCACAATAATAATCGGAGCTTGTAGAGTATTCACGTTGCCAAAACTACCGATCGAATTCCCGTACGACCATTAGTTCCTGAGATATCTCAGCGAAAAATGGTCGTACGGAGAAAAAAAAGCAAATTGAAGTGAATTGAATGGGCTCAATGACCTTGATATTGGTAAAGTCAGAAAAAAATCTCCAAAACACGTGCAGAACTTTGAAAAACGTAAAAATTTGCAACATTTTTTTTGCCGTCATATTTCTTCCGACCGCGCAATCAGTGATTCTCAAAAAAAAAATCATTGTCGGATCTAAAACTAGAAACTTGAAGCTTTAAAATCCTTTTTTTTGTACGACCACTTTTGACAAAGTTCAACTTTTCTTGCTCCTTTAATTTTTTGTGTCAATGTATGTTCACTTTCTGGTACTGACGATTCGCGGTCGGATGGATGATTGTTTTTGGGGATAATACTTTATCGCTTGATGAAAGTATATGAGAATGAATATAATAATACGAAGATAAATATATTTCCGCTTACTTTTATCAATTACAATTTATTTGGCATAGGGTCGGGTGTGAGTAAAGCGCAAACATTGTGCTAGAAGATAAATAAGTTGTATTTTAGATTTATTATATTTAAATTAACGTAAAAACTAATAAAATAAGCGGTCAGAGTGCGCGATAAATTTTTCGGTACTAAAAGATAACTAATTAAAATAAATATGATAACTAATAAAAGTAACTAATCAAATAAGAATTAAGGATGTTGGGTCCCAAATCGCAAATGATGATAAAATTCTGAAACTTTGGTATGTTTTTGTATGAAGTATTTCAGAGGTCGTGTAAAAATTTCACGACAATTAGGAAGCTCGTTATTGAACAATTAACATTCACAAATTAAATGCTGTCTTATGGAAACTGATGTAACTTTGCAATAAGTTTTTCTTTTGACCTCTCAATTTTGTAATATCTACAATATACTGAAAGCAACGGAAACAAAACGAAGTTTATTGATACATTTTTTTTATTTCTTTTAAAAATTGTTCTTAACAAAATGTTAATTTTTCAATAACGAGCTTCCTAATCGTCGTGAAATTTTAACACGGCCTCTTAAATACTTCATACAAAATCATACCAAATTTTCAGAATTTTCTTATCATTTTTTATTTCAACCCTTAAGGAAGTTGAAGTAATGATGATAGAATTCTGAAAATTTGGTATGTTTTTACATGAAGTATTCAGGAGGTCGTGTAAAAATTTCATGACGATTAAGAAGCTATTTATTGAACAATTAACATTAACATGTTTTATAGGGACTCAACATCCTTAATAGTAACCATGATTAAAAAAAAAAAAAAAGCGCTGAGCGTGAGGAACGATCCTGCGCCCCTACGGACCGAAGCCAGGAACGCTACCAACGGGACCATCCTATCGCTTGTGTTAAAGACGCATTTTCTGGCACTTACGATTGGCGGCCGGATGGATGATTGATTTGTTATTGGAGATAATACTTTATCGCTTGATGAAAGTATGAGAATTAATATAATCATACGAATATAAATATATTTTCACTTACTTTTCTGAATTATAATTTATTTGGCATAAGGACGGGTGTGAGTAAAGCGTAAACAATTTTTTAGAAGATAAATGAGTTGTAATTTAGATTTATTATTATATTTAAATTAACGTATGAACTAAAAAAATAAGCGTTCAGAGTGCGCGATACAATTCTTTTGTATACATTAATAACGCAGAGAATCAAGAGCTAAATAAGCATTGAAATCATCTAAAAGCCTCACGCGTGCCGTCGCGTGACGTCACGCGCGGGCCGTGCTCAGATTGCTTTTTCCCTCGAAGCCTTCGTTCGGCTTGGCCGCACATGAACGTGCTCAGCGTGCCTATGTCTGGTGTAGCTGCCGAAGGCGCGGTCGGGACAGTTCGACGGCACTCGGTTCTTTCCGAAGATGTCCGAGCGTCGCTCGCTCACGGACACGCGCTACTATGATTGTGTGATGGGCGCGCGAGGGACTAGAGAGAGGGTAACTTTCGCGCGCGATCTGGCTGCAGTGGCTGTATCCTTAACTCGTGGCGGACGAGGCGATCCCTCACTTCGCTCTCCGTCCCGTCGATACTGAGCGCTGCCCTGTCGCAGGCTCCCATTAATTCTCGGAGGGTGGTTAGGCGGGCCACCTTTTGTCGTGCCATCCTCTCTTCCGTGGCCATTAATGAAAGATCGGCGACTTCCACGGAGAGGGGTGATCTTGCTCGTCGAGGGTCTTCTAGGGGGGAGGTGGTCATAATGGGGGACGAGCATGTGGTGGTTGTGACCGTGCACGTGGTTACCGGGGCGTCTGCCATTTTGGCCGGGAATTATAACAAAAACAATGTTTCCCAAAAATAAATATACCCTGGAAGCGGTAGGGGAATATCCTAGACGTTTCGAAGAAAAAAAAACAACAAACTAAAATAAATTCATTAAATAAGCGAAAAGAAAAATAAAATGAACTTCAATAACGAATTACTCGGTAGAATCTTAAAAATCTCCAATTTAATCTCAATTAACGTTCTCTGTTTTCAAATAATTATTCACGACGGTCTTTGCCGTACTTTTCGATACGAAAAGAAAATTTTTAATAATCGATACTCTCTTCCAGGCGTAGCTAGGGGAATTTTTCGTAAATTTATTGATCCGGTAATCCAAATAAAACGACGTAATAACCAAGCAAATCGGGGGGGCTAGGGAAGGGGGAAACCGTTCGCGAGGGGCTCAGCGTCACGGTTTTAAAGGAGGGTATTGAGTCTCGGACAACAAAAATAAGTAAATAACTGATTAACCCAAACGGCTTAAGTGAACCTATTTCGTTCCAATACTCAATTATACCAAAAAAATGAAAGTAGCAAATCTTGATTAACAAGCAACGTTTGTTGGCTTGGCTTAATGCGACTTTATAATTTTGGTCTACGACTGAATCATTACTCTTAAGGAAGTCATTACTTCCATCCGAAATCACAAAAAAACGATTGTGTCCAAATTCCAATTTTCTCAAATTTCCCAAATTTCTCAAATTTTCAACAAAATGGGAATTTTTCGTTTCCTTATTTTCACCGTCCAACTGAGTAATTATTCCTAAAGGGATTTTGCTTTCCCAGCCTAAGACACGAAGTGTCTCTTAAATTACTCAGAAGGAACCAATAAGAAACAAAAACAAATTCTTAACGCAGAGGGCAAGGGGTGAAAAGGGGGGGGGCTGACCGCTCGCGAGGGGTTCCGCGTCGTGGTCTTTATTGGGGCTTCGTATAAAAAACAAATTACGTAAGGGTCATCAAATCAGCGAAACACACAAAAATGGGGGGGGGGGCGTATTCGTGGTCAGCGAAAAAGCGGGGAAAGCAAACAAAAGCAACGGGGTAAACCTAACGTCACTGTACCGTCATCGTCATCGCAAAAATACGGCGCAAGCTCAAAAAAAACAAATGCACAAAATCTCAATAGCAAACAAAAGAAGTATGCTGAATCTCGAATACAAAAAAAAATGCAGGTACACAAGCTCAAAAAACAGTGCGAGATGAATAATCAATTAAAAAATAACGGTAGCATAAATATTATTCAATTATTCACGGCACAGAAAAGCATGGTCTCCAAAAGCAATAATACATTGCACCGAATTGCCAAAGCAATATACCACCAATGCTAATTCGCAAAATTTTGCAAATTCGCAAAAATTGCAAAACACAATGAAAAATCGCCAAGCACAAAAATGGGTTTATTGGGTAAGGGGAAAATGCGGTCGCCGAAAATACACAAAAAAAAAAATTCAAATCCTAAACACGGAAAAAAAATCTTATTTTCTTGTAGTTAATGGTCAAAAGAAAATTATTATTCGTGTGCGAGAACAAAATTATTTTATAAAATTTTTATTTTATTTTATTATTTTGTTAAATAATTCTTCGGTATTTTTCAGAATTATTCTGATCACTGGTGCTGTGGCGGGACAGGCTATACCCGTCAAGGGTGGGGGAAATTCGGATTTCAAAAAGGAAATTCAATATCGACAATCCAATTTTTAAACAAAATATATAATTTTTAACGTAATACCAAAAAAAACGAAAATAAATCACAATTTCAAATAATAATAATAATCCCGAAAATTAATAATAATAATAAACCAGACAATAAAGTTAATAATAATAATCACAATAACAATAGTTGTGGTGGGCTCTTGTTTTAAAAAACGGAAGTTTTTCGGACCCCACGTTGGGCGCCAATTTTATGATGGGTATCGCGTGTTAATGTAAACGGAGGAAGGGGAAAGGGGAAATAATCAAAGGTTTATTCCATGCTAAAATTTCAAACATTATTTAGTTCACAATAAAAAGAAAACATGACTCTATATAAAGAAAAGGAATTTAAATTAATGAATTACAACAATAAGAAACATAAAAAGACTCGATATAATGAAAATATTAGTAATACGAATGATAATAATTGACGCGAATGTTACGGGTTACTGGACACGTGAAGTCCCGACCTAATTTCTCGACCCGTTCTAAATATTTTATTCGATTCCGTATGTATTATTCCTTAGCTATGTCGGGCGCCAGCCTTGCTCGGGCAGTCGCGTCTCACGCGACAACGAAGAAAAAAAATCAAAACAAATCGCTCGGTTGCCCGGCGAGCGAGAGACTCGATACAATTGCGCGGGGGGGGACGTCTCATGGGTATCTGAGTGCGGACTGGGTTCTCCGATTCGAGAGCTGGTTATCACCACGACTATTTTATGTTCCGGGATATTACACAAAATTATTATAACCAATTACGACTAATAAATGCGCGAGAAAACAATAAAAAAGAACGCGATCACTTCGATCGACTCGGCCGTCGGTCGAGGCGCGACCGCGGCTACGCACGCGCGAGGGGAATTTCCAAGGGGGAAGGCGGGGGATCCGCCACGCACCTTCTTACACGATTTTTGCACTCGATTTTCCTATTTAACAATTTTTCTTTTCGGCGCGATTTTTCTAGTTCTACGTTATAATTATTCTTTTTTATCGGCGCGATTTTTTCTATTGTACAACTCTTTATTTGGCGACACGCACGGAAAGGGATGGCGAGGGGAAATATCACGGGAGGGGGAAAGGGACACGTCAAATCGCCCGAGCGATACAATATTCCGCACTGATTTTATTTCGGCACGGAGCCGCTCTCGCAAAGAATTAAAGGAGAAGAGACTCACTTGTGATATGGTATACGAGGAGCGTACGTCGCTGTCTCTCTCTCTCTATCTCTCTCGTGCTTCTTCAATAATTCGTTTTCGGTTTCGTCCGTCGCTGACCCCGTTCGGAGACTCAATGGCTGGCCACGCCGGCCGGCTCCTTCGCCTCGATCCACGCGGGCCGTAGATGGGAAACCTCCCATCGATTTTCCGATCGATCCGTGGCTCACCCTTCCGACCATCGCCGATGATTGCTGTCCGAGTCGTCGAGCTCCCCGATCGATAATTGGGCTCGGCCGGCCCGGCCCAGCGCGAGACGGTGTCCTCCGGGGGCGTCGTGCTCCGACGACTCGGGAGATGGCGGTAGTAGGCCGTCGGTGGCGAGCCCGATGTCCCGCGCGGCCGGGTGATGGCGTTGTTAGCGGATCGGTGCGCCCGCACCGACGTGGCCTTACACGCCAGTCCGTGGTTACGCTCAGGGGACAGCGAGAGAAACGGCGGTACGAGGAGGGAACGGGGGGGGGGGGGAATGTCGCGGCTTCTATACAATAAAACTTAAATCTAATCTTAAAATTAACATCGTTATTCATTTTCATGAAGGGCGCGGCGGAGATTGAGCCCCTGCGTGGTCACGCGGGCTCTTTCTCGACTATCCTTGTGACGTCACGTCACACAATATAGAGAGGAATGCTTAAAACTGGCTGCGCTTTATTTACTTTTGATGTTTTTAGTCGCGTCGGGATTTTAATTTCGATCAACTCTGCTGATTTTTCTATATTTCGAATGTCTATGGATGCGAGTGTCTGCATTCGTTGCCCTGTAACTAACGTTAATAATGTGACCAGCTTGAGAGTTAGTTTTTCAAAGGGAATTCCCTCGTTAGGACCCCATTGCGCAACGTGGCTTAATACAAGTTGCGGGTCCCACGTCGAATCGTATTTGGGTTTTGTCGGTCTAAGATTTGCGATACCTTTAAACAATCTCCGCACTCTGGGATCTTCTCCCAATTCTGGCCCACGCAACAGAGCAAGCGCGGATCGACAGGAGTTCAACGTGCCATAAGAAGCGCCTTTTCCAAACTCAGTGGACAAAAATTTTAGAACGTGTGACGTATCGCATTTGTAAGGGTCTCTAAATTCACCATGGCAAAATAGCCACCACTTTTTTAAGCAGCCATCATATTGCTTCAGCGATGAATCTGAGAGTGAGGAAACCACAATAGTAAGTGCTTCTTTCGGTACGTTTTTTCTACCTAGTGCTTCCTGGATAGCAGCCCTGCAACCAGGGTAATTTCCTTCCAAATCGGGTGTGGTTGTCTATCAAGAGAGCGTAAAAGATTTATATTTGGTTGGAAATATATCGGTTCGCCATCTAGCATACCAGTGAAGACAGGAAACCAAACTTGAGCTGGCCAGTACGGTACAACCACGACACCTTTACCACGATCCTCTTTAAGTTTCCTCAAAACGCGTAAAACTATTGCAAATGGTGGAAATGCATTAAAAAAAACATTGACTCCAATCTACTGTGAACGCATCAACAGCAACTGAGTCCGGGTCTCTTGACCAAGAAATATAACGCTTACATTTCGCATTCGTCCTTGTTGCAAATAAATCTATTTCGGGCTCTCCCCATTTATTTTTAATTTTGCGGAAGGCCCAATTTGACAAGGCGTATTCTGTTTCCGGTTCAAGTCGTCTTGATTCAAAGTCAGCTTCATAATTTTCCTGCGACGAAATGTAAGATGCGTAAATGAAAATATTTTTTTGTTCGCACCATTTCCAAATCTTTTTTGTGAGTCCACTTAGCACCGGAAATTTAATGCCTCCCTTTTTGTTAATGTAAGTGATAGCCGTGGTATTATCGATTCTCAATAACACATCGCAGTCCTTAAGATTTTTTGCAAAGCATTTTAAGCCGAACAAAGCCGCCAATAATTCTAGATAATTAAAATGATGAGCTTGCTGTTCTTGGCTCCAGTGACCATGCGGTCGGTTGCCTTCACAGCACGCTCCCCATCCAGAGCGCGACGCGTCGGAGGAAATTTCGAGGGCTGCTTTAAATGGTATTAACGAACGCACTGCTTTGTTTATATGAATTTCCCACCAATCAAAATCAATCTGTACATTTTTCGAAAGGTGCATTTGCGCTTCGAAATTTCCGTTGTTTAATGCGAGAGCCAAGAATTGTGCTCTCTCAAAACTCTTTATGTGAACCCAGCCGTAATTGATTGCTAAGCAACTCGAACCTAGTGTTCCAATCAATCCCGCGAATTGCCGGATTGTACAATGGCTCATTTCACTAAATTCTTCAATTTTTTTAGCAGTCTTGATCACCTTTTCTTCTGGAAGCCGGATATTCATTTTTTCTGAATCATAAATGAATCCAAGAAATTTACATGTCGTTGACGGAATCATCTGACTCTTCTTTTCATTGATAACAAATCCTAACTTCTCGAATAACTGTCTTGTTATAAGAGTATTCCGTGAACATTCTTCGTATGAATTTCCAAGCATCAATAAATCATCCAGATATATCACTGACAATAAACCTCGTTCTCTGAGATACGACACTACCGGCTTCATTAGTTTTGTAAACGTATAAGGAGCCCTATTTAGTCCGAAAGACAAACACGTAAATTGATACAATTTCGTTTCGACGATAAATCCTAAAAACCTGCGATCAGATTTTGCAATCGGGATTAAATAATAATCATCTTTTAGGTCAATTGATGTCATGAAAAATCCACGGGTTATCATTTGCTTTGCCATTTTCCCATCTTCTAATTTAAAGTGATCCGTAGCTATAAACTCGTTTAACAACTCTAAATTCAGAATGAAACGGTGAGAGCCATCCGGTTTCGGTACAAGACAAATTTTTGAGATGTATTGTCCGGACTCAGGTTGACACCCTTCTATATCCCCTTTTTCTGGCAATACTGCGATTTGCTCTCGAATCACAAGTTTTTCTTGATCCGACCACCGAGATTCGACAAGCGGGATAAGTTGATGTACTTTCGATGTGAACGGTATCTTGTAGCCTGTAATCCAGCTCAAGATGGTTTCGTCTGAGGTCACTTCAAGCCAGCTGTGCTTGAAACGAGCTAAGCGACCGGCAATTTTACCTACATTTAATTGATCTTCTTCGGAAGCAGGTGCTCTTGTTTTTGCTGATAATTCCGTCCGCGTATCATGGGTCTGTTGCCTCGATTGTAGTTGTTGTTGCGACTGTAATTGTTGTGACTCTGTTTGTACCCGCCCCCTCTCGAATACGTATTCAATCGATGCTGGTTTTGTTGAGGCGGGCCCCTCGTGTTTTTTGAATTTTTTCCTTGATCGAATATTTGCTTTACGGGTTGCTTCAAATCTCTCGATGATTGCTGCAGAACTTTAGCCGCTTTTATTTTTTCGCTCAGATCCCTTCCAAACAGCCAATCGCCTGACGATAGATCCTTCAGTGTATCTCTGAACGCCACCTCGATATTTTTTAGGATCAAATTCTTCCGGATCGATGTTTCGTCGTGCTGTAGATCCGCCAGAAGTTTCACAGCTACATTGAGCGGCTCTAAATATTGCTTCTTATCCGCCGGATTTGATTTAATTATTAGATCTATAACCTTTCCCACGCTTGAGAGTGAAGCAGCGACTTTTTCCTGTTTTTCAGTCATCCTTTCATCTCGTTTTATAATCGTACTGTCCAGGGCTGCTTTAATCTCCAAATTCAATTTTGGAGGATCGACGAAAGAGCAATTTTCCGGGGGTGAAATATTTTTCAAAAAACCTTTCCGTTCTTCTGCCGGAAGACCTTTTTCAATAACCTCACACCAAAGCGTCGCGAGATGACTATGCACTGGCGGTGCTAGCCCCCGCTCCGGTCTGAGGCATTCTCCAATCACCTCCAAAATGTCTGCTTGTAGTTCAATTTCTTGCGCCTCTACAGACACCTCTCCTGAAGTGGCCTTTTCCTTGGCCGTAATCGCGCCAGTCGAAACGACTGGGGCATCCGCGGCCGTTTGTAAAACGGTCTGGACGACGTTAGCCTCAGCATCGGAGATATTACACTCCTGTGGCAAGTCGAGTATGGGAGATGTTGAGTGTCCCTGAACCTGCGTACCGAAATTTTCTTTTGGTGACTCGCTCCTTGAGTTCCTTGCATAATCCGTAGACAAAGCTCAATCGCGACGACACGCATGATCGGTATGCGAAGAATCTCGTTCGTGTCGACGAGAATGACTGCGCCTAGAGCGTCGATCTTCGTCTTGAAAATCGGAATAGTATGCGTGGCTTCCATCATCACTATGATAATCGCGATGGTAGTAATCGGCGGGATCTCTTCTGTGAGATCCACTGCGCGATCGACGCCGCGTCGAGCTTTCTCTTTGATTAGCTATTATATTGGAAAAAAATAACCGAAAATACTTTATTATTATTATTTTTTTGGGATTATTTGTTTTCACGGGTCGGTTGCACCGTAACGTGAAATGTTTGACGTGCTGATCTTACACCGGCGATCGTTGAACGATCGAGAGACAGAGTCCGCATGGCATAATGTACGGGGGTATGTACACATGCGATGTTGAACATCGTTGTGAAATCCTTTTTGGTTTATGGTTGGACCAAAGAAACCATTATAACCCTTTCGTACAATTTCGAGAAGCACGAAGAAGTGAGCCTATGTATGGGATTATGTACACATGCGATGTTGAACATCGTTGTGACATTCTTTTTGGTTTATGGTTGGGCAAAGAAACCAATATCCCTTTTGTACAATTTCTAGAAGCACCCAAAAAATAAGCCAGGCTTTTCTTAGCCTTAAATACATACTGCGATTGCTATCACATTTTTTCTTTCCGTATTTCCGAACTTGTTCTTCCAACCACTTCACTCGATTTTTGAGTCTATCTCGTTCCTCTTCATCCGATGACCGATGTCCGCGTTTCCTTTTTCCCATTTTTCGATAACATTCTCAATGACACGTGTGACGTGATCGGCACAAAGAAGAAGAATGAATTGCCTGTCGGAATACACACCGACCAGAACCAAAACAAAAAACTGTAAAAATTGTGGCAATATCGGCATATCGAGGGGGCACTACACACTGATCTCGAGGAAGAGGCGCGTAATACAATGAACCAATTTAAATATTCCAGTTACAGTTTTGAGGAAGTCGGACGGGCATTCGAAATGCTAATTTTCTTCGAATCGGAAAAAACATTGCACGAAGGCTTGTAAATATTCGCAATGATTTGTGAATACTCTTATCGTGGAAAGTTATGTTAATATGTAACTAAAACCTGCCAACATTTTCGCTCCATCTGTCTCCGTAGCCATACTGAGATGATTGTTTCCCATGACTAACGGAACGAAATCGCTCCGAATCAACGAATAGACGTTCGTGGAGGCGTGGTGAATGTATAGATCGCTTACAAGAACGGAAGTCATCTGCCATTATGAAAAATTTACAGTTGAGAAAAAAAAATAATAACCAGCGGCTCGGCGGGTCGAGGGCTCGGAGGGTCGAGAACACTTTCGATAATTAGAAAAACGATCTCGACGGTGGAAAAAGAAACAGATTTATAATGCAATATATCGTTTGTTACTGAATACATATTCTTGAATTTTAAAAACCACTCCTCGTCTAGGTGCATAACGACAATAGAGCGAGCCCATATGAAATCCAAATAGTTTTTGTGGGCTCAGAAAAACATTCCATAAACGACTACCGGATATTCGTAGATTTCATCTTTTTTAATAATCCTCCCGTCGTCGTTCTCCCTGCATCGTCAAACGCCGCGACTCAATCTGACCAGAAGTTAGTTGAAATCGGATACGAGTTTGGGTCAGTAATATCAGTAATATCAACTTACGTTGATAACGGTAAATTAATTTTTTTCGTGCGGAGAAGCAGAATTCGCCTTTCGGAGCTTCCACTTTGTGGTTGTTTATAGTATTGCAAAAAATTGCGGCGGCCGTACGCATTATTATATTTGGGCTGTTGTAATACATCATTATTGCGATGGGTAAACGCATCATCTCGAAATGAGGTGTAACCAAGCGCAATTTCTTTGTTCCATAGGGTTGTAGGGCTTGAAACAGGCGTAAATTCGAACGCCTAGATTAGGCGTTGATTTCATCCGACTTTCGGTGAAAGTGAGTGGATATTGTGGACAGTGGAGTGCTACAGATGATAGTATCATAGTTTACGTTGAAATGATAAATTCTACTTTGTCCTATTTTTTCTACATGACAGAGACAAAAATTAACGCCAGGCATAGCGTTTCGCCTTCAGCTGTAACGCTATTCGATCATGCGTATCCTTCAATTTATCTATTTAATTGTTTCTGAGTCTCAAGGCGTGTCAGGTGCGGTAATGAAACAGGGCCTGAGCCATTATTCGCCGACACACAGTGGGGCAGAATCCCAAAAAGCTGGCCAAAAGTCAAATTTTTGAGTTGTATATATTCGTCTATATATGTTCAGATCTTGTTTACTGATAGTCCTATGACGAAATTCCGGACCGGGCAGGTTTATACCTGCTCTAGGGTCGCCTCGACATCAGTCGACATTCAGCCGCCGTTCGGTACGCATTAAACAAGCGTACGCGTCGAAAAATTCTTGCCTGTTTCGAAGTGCTGTGAAACGGACGAAACTGTCTCAATTTTAATTCTGCAAAATGGTAAAACTTTCTGAAGGTATGCAGAAAATATAATTATGCACAGATATTGCTTATTTTATGTTTGAAATATCTAAATTTTGCAACAAGTAAACATAAAAAATTATACATTTTTTTTCGAAAATCGATTTTCTAAAGTAGTTTTAAAAATGTCTTCGCGAGTCTCGACCTTCTTTCAACAAGAAACTGATAGTGTACAGTACTAAATATAATATACTAAAAAACTGGCTGCTCAAGAGTGCTCAACGAATAGTTACACTAATTTTTAGGAAGAAATACATGGCGCGACATTAACGGACGTGTGAATGTAATCCATTGATTATTACGTTACAGCGCGTTGGTATATTTTCTGTCTATTAACATAGATTAATATTTATTTATCAATTCCATTTGTAGTATGTTCATTTATTGATTAATATTCATAGATCATTTAAATTTGAATACAGTAATTTATTATTCTAAATGTACGCTTTACGAAAATCTCCACATTTTATAAAATATTCCTGCAAGATCTCTCAGTAGCTAGAACTGTGTTTCCCCCATGTTTGTACGGCGTAACGGTTTTCGGCAGTAAAGGTGTATTAGTGTATACGTACATAGTGTATACGTAGTGTAGACGGCGATTCGGCAAGGACTGACGAGGGGCTCCTAGAGCAGCCATGTATGAAAGAAAGGAGCCCGCCTGCTGTTCAGGCTTTATTATACCTGTTGTATACTGACACAGAGGTGATTCTCGTAAAGACAGATTTCATGTAATTTCGGTTTTTTTTTCGTGCAGAATGAATGTAAATATATTTGTTAATCATTTATATCATAAATATTCGTTTTCTTTATAAATATAAAATCATTTTTAGTAGTAATAAATTATTTTTGTACATTTCGAGTCAGAACACCGTATATAGTTTTGTTAAGTATAAAATGATTTCAAAATAATGTCATTCAATTTTGTACATGTTTATATTGGTATTTTACAGAGTCTTCCCAATCTTCAAATATGCAATTATCAAGAAGAGATGTTTTTTTCATGGTGAAAGACAGTTTAAAAAACGAACAGAAATTCGTTATTGGAGTTTTGAAAGATGCAATTTTCAAGAAAACAGAACGTGTGATACAAGTAGACGAGGATGAAAAGTCATTAGGACTGTTATTTTCAAATTTTCGATCCGGATGGAAAGCACCAAATAGAGGCCAAGAAAAGTTTCTAAAAAATAATGAAGAATGGTTGAATGGCACCGTATGTTTTTCAACATTATCCGATACTGAATGCACAACATCAACATCTGAGAAGATTGTGAAGAATGATGAAAAAGGAACATCTGGACGATCTTCGAAATCCTTTGCTTCATCCAGCGATAGATCTAAGAGGCGAAAGACTGAAGAAATACGTTCTACTGTATCTACAGAAGAATTGACGTATGCTGCTCAAATGAGTTTAAGGACTTCTGGTCAAGTGGATGCTGCTCAAGTTCTTAAAGATGTCACATTAACCAGCCCAACAAGAGCCTCAAAATATATAGCTGCTGTTCGGTCAAAAAATGAGACACCTTTAACCCCAGACGAAGCACTTTCTTTGATGA
Organism: Ophion costatus; assembly: GCA_951751655.1. NCBI lineage: Eukaryota > Metazoa > Arthropoda > Insecta > Hymenoptera > Ichneumonidae > Ophion > Ophion costatus. The sequence continues at coordinate 6,383,450 of OX632362.1, read as the reverse complement.
TCGAGAAAGGAGAATCAAAGCACTCTTATTAGCTATCAAGAAATGCAGCTAGAGCACGTAAATGCAAATTATACCCATCATACCATGGAGTAGAAAAAGCAAAAAATCGTTGTTATCCATCAGTTGTGTACATGAATATTACTGAGTCGTGCGCACAAATTAAACTACAGGCTTTACTTGATCATACCACATACAGAATTATACAACTTCAGGCTGATGTCATCGATACTCTAAATTCTGAAATTCTGCAAAAATTAGTACTTCACTGTAAATGGGGATATGATGGAAGCAGCGGTCAAAGTGTTTATAAGCAAAAATTTGATGAGGCTGGGAAATCTGATGAAAGCATTTTTTATACTTCTCTGGTACCTTTGCAATTAATCTACAACAATCACGAGACGGATGAAGGAACTATTGTGTGGAAAAATCCTAGACCTTCATCTCCACGATTCTGCAGACCAATACGATTGCAGTTTGTACATGAAGATGTACAATCAACATTGAAAGAAGTTACCGACATTGAACAGCAGATTGCGGGTCTTGCACCATACACTACTGAACAAAATGAAAAATCAATTTCAGTAACCTATTGTATGTCGTTTACGATGATAGACGGCAAAGTCTGTAACGCTGTAACCGGTACCACTTCTGCACAACGCTGCTTCCTGTGCAAAGCCACCTCTAAAGATTTTAATAACATCGACAAAATTATAAAAATGGACATTACTACAGATAATTTAAGATTTGGCATAACTACATTACATGCATGGATTCGTTTTTTCGAGTGCTGTTTGCATTTGTCGTATAAGCTCACAACTCAAAAGTGGCAAGCTCGTGAAGAGGAAGTGAAAAAGATTGTGAAAGTACGCAAGGAAGACATACAGACTCAATTTAAGACAACACTGGGGCTTATCGTTGATCGACCAAAGCCAGGATATAGCAGCTCAAACGATGGAAATACCGCCCACCGCTTTTTCGAAAATGCTAATATATCTGCTGAAATAACAGGAGTCGATGAAAATTTAATTCATCGATTTCATGTTATTTTGCAGGCAATTTCGAGCGGGTATGATATAGACGAAGAAAAATTCAAAGACTATTGTGTAAATACTGCCCGTTTATTCGTTGCTTTATATCCATGGTATTACATGCCAACATCTGTGCACAAAGTGTTGATGCACGGAGCAGAAATTGTAAAATATGCCCTTTTACCGATAGGACAACTTTCTGAAGAGGCCCAAGAGTCACGCAATAAAGACATGAAGAACTACAGGTTACATCATTCAAGAAAATGCTCTCGAGAATCGAATATGAGAGACATTTTCTATAGGCTCTTAGTATCATCAGATCCATTTCTCTCAAGTATCAGGAAATTGCCCCAGAGACCGGCGAAATCTTTACATAAAGAAGCTATAGAAATGTTAAAACAACCTGAAGTCACCAGACAAGAGATAAGGAACGATTCCGATTTGGATACAAGTCGGTCAACATCAGAATCCGAATCGAATGATTCCAACATTGAAGATGACATACAAGATTTTTGTTACTAGAAGTAAATAACAGATATTTGATTTATTGCAAATTTTGTACTCAAGAAATTGTTCAAAAATAAAAACATGGCTCAAGAGATTTTCTACTCATTTAAACCTAAAAATATTATGAAACATTTTCTATTAAAAAATATTTAAAAATTGAAATTTTTTTTGGAATCGTCTATATATCGCGTCTGCTATTTTGAAAATTAACATTCCTATAACAAATTCGTAATCAGCGATCCCAAAAACCCTTAAGAAATATGATTGGGTATTTTTTACTGAATTATTTGACTAATTGGTTGAATTATGTCCGCCATTTTGGGTCCGCCATTTTGAAAATCGTAATTCTGATAACAGATTCGTATTCAGCGACCCCGAAAACCCCCGAGAAGAGAATTGGAGATCATTTTGGACACTTTCCGAATTTTGGCCAGCTTTTTGGGATTCTGCCCCACTGTGCGACACCGAGAGAATAAAGATTAGTTCAATACTCCAAACGGTTTTCGCACGTTCTACGAGACAATGCTAAGACCGTTCACTCGAATTCCTTTTCGATTTAACCTTATTTCCGATCGGAGCGAATGGATCAATTGACCAGTGCTCTCACGTCGCGTTAAATCATAGTCGTTGTCTACGCGAAGAAGATGAAATGACCGCCATTCTTGATGTTTCGATTTAAGTTATAACCTCCTTCGAAAATGCACATCATTGAACTGAAGCAAGCACTCCCCGAAGAAGCTGGTAGATGGCTGGACTTATTGGTTCGATCAACCACTGAGAAAATAACATTCAAACGTCGTGCGCAACACAGAGTTTTAATATTTTGCGAAGAACTTTAAATAAATATGTAGAAGGAAAAATATTTACATTACAGAACCGGTATTTGAATCGAATAAGAAATATTTACAATGAACGTATGTACATGATGAAAAAATGAAATATGTACAGACAGACGAAACCGAATCTACAAACCGAAGGACTTGACGCTGCCAAAACATATAACCCTAGGCATCGGGATATCCCGGGTCAAAGAACTTTTCCCGCATCGTCAATGATGGTTAAATCCCGAGACCGTTTTTCTCAACGATAATCGACGCTTAATTTTTAAGAAGATAATGCTTGGCGTTAAGTATACGCCCTTTCAGAATACGTACCGTATTTGGCTATTCGGTAAAAAGTAGGGTGCTTACCACCACCACGGTCATAGAGCAACAATGTGTTAGAAATTTTCCTCCAATATCTAAATCGTTTTTTTTCTATTTATGTGGAATGAATCGTAGTCAGCAGAACCCACCAATTCGAAACGCCGACTTTTTTTCTTATGGAGAACTTAAAACATGTCACGACATTGAAACGGACTATGGTAAACAATATGATGGAGAGATATATAAGGCGGGGATTGCAGCAGATCACAACCAACTTTAGAAAAAGATAAGAACTGATCGCAGAAGATAACGAACTCGCATTAAACATCTTCCGAAGAAATGAACCTATAGGTTCCATCTCTTGATACGGTGTTCAATGTGGGCTCCTTCTCTATCTACGCATAATTCTACTCTTCTCGTGAAGTTTGATCTGGTCCGCCGCAACATAACCGGCATGATGGTCGCAAATGCGCCTCTGATCCGCTCCCGCATATCGTCCTCAGTAGAAGGTTGTGTCCTGTACACGATGTTTTTGATTGTCCCCCAAACGAAAAAATGAAGGGGTGTCAAATCGGGCGATCGTCCTGGCCACGGAATCGTTCCGTGTAAAGCGAGTACCCGATTCGGAAAACATTGATTCAGAATGTCTCGCACGCTGCGTGCTGTATGCGCCGGGTGTCCATCGTGTTGCCACCACATTCTTAGCCGGATAGCCAAGGGCACATCTTCGAGAAGTTCAGGAAGAATGTTTGTCAACAATTCTTCATACCGAACACGGTCCATGTTGGCCTCAAAAATCCATGGTTCGATCACTCGATCGTTAAGAATACCGGCCCATACATAGGCGCGTCAGTGGTTCTGCGGATCATCTTCAACGACCCATCCAGTATTTCCT